>CAJVRI010001250.1:2500-117500 GCA_911649635.1 Poeciliopsis gracilis
TTTACACAAGCTAAAACTGTACTTTTATTTAGCTTAGTTCATTTATAAGGCGAAATCTTCTCTGTTTTCCATTGTCTGCATTAAAATAACTGATTGCTTCATTCTGTCCACTCCAGTGAAATGAAATGAATGGACTCGAGCTTATAAAATAGGTCCTCACTGAAATGCTAAGGATGCACAGCTGCACAGCTTTTTCCATGTATTAAATTTAACAGCATTATTTAACAATGTATTATAGTCATCAGAGAATTAATGACTAAGTAATGAAAATTGTGAATTCATATCTGGTATTTTGTGCACTTATGCTGCTTTCTTTACTTTCTCTCTCACTGGTGTACTTGGTGCTGTCCTTGGTTCTGTTCCTGGCAGGCAGAAGCAGCCAAGCTGGTGCCGATGGGCTTCACTACTGCTACCGAGTTCCATCAAAGGAGAGCAGAGATCATCCAGATCTCCACAGGCTCCAAGGAGCTGGACAAATTACTGCAGGGTGTGGCCCAGTGACTGGCTTTTAGCAGTGACTTCACCATTGGGAGGGAAGCTGACCATGCTGAGTCTCTGTTCCTGTGCAGGTGGGATCGAGACGGGCTCCATCACAGAGATGTTTGGAGAGTTTCGGACCGGAAAGACCCAGCTGTGCCACACGCTGGCCGTTACCTGTCAGGTAGCATCCTGTTTGATCAGGAGCTGAACATGGAGATGTGTGAAGAGCTGCATTCACAGGAGCTGGTTTTCCTCTGTCTCTAGCTGCCTATTGATCAAGGAGGTGGAGAAGGGAAAGCAATGTACATCGACACAGAAGGAACCTTCAGACCTGAGAGACTGCTGGCTGTAGCTGAAAGGTAAACACATTTCTACTTCTCTTCTTATTTAATGTACTTAAACATGTCAAAGTGTTTGAACCCTTCCTGCTTGTCTTTTATTTGCTGGGGTTAGGTATGGGCTAGTGGGCAGCGATGTGTTGGACAACGTGGCCTACGCTCGAGCCTTCAACACAGACCACCAGACTCAGCTGCTGTATCAAGCCTCTGCCATGATGGCTGAGTCCAGGTCAGCTGTGGTCTCAGTTATATCTGAACTATGATCCATTGCAGAAGTCTGGAAGAATTTCTTTATACATTAAGACGGATATATTTTGGCTTTAGTGACATCAGATGTTCACAAAGCATTTCGATTGAACTTCTTAGTGTAACTAGTATTTTCTCCAGGTATGCCCTGCTTATTGTGGACAGCGCCACCGCGTTGTACAGGACAGACTATTCAGGCAGAGGGGAGCTGTCAGCCAGGCAGGGGCATCTGGGGCGGTTCCTCCGCATGCTGCTCCGGTTGGCAGATGAGGTACGCAGTGCAGCGCAGAGCAGCACAGAGCAGAGCAGCTCTGTGGAACAACTCTTTTTTCTGATGTAGTGGACATGTTGCTTGATCATGCCTGTGTGATCAGCCAGACATCCTGTTGTAACACAAACAAGTGAGACTTGTCTTTTTTTTTCCTACCCCCCTCTAGTTTGGGGTTGCTGTGGTAATAACCAACCAAGTGGTGGCACAGGTCGACGGGGCAGCCATGTTTTCAGCAGATCCCAAGAAACCAATTGGTGGCAACATTCTGGCACATGCTTCCACCACAAGGTGTGTTTGACTCTAAATAAGATTGTCTACTCCTCAGCCACACCTCCAACCATTTCTCCTCTGTCCAGGTTGTACTTGAGGAAAGGCCGAGGAGAAACCAGGATCTGTAAAATCTACGACTCCCCCTGCCTGCCAGAGGCTGAGGCCATGTTTGCAATCAATCCAGATGGCGTTGGAGATGCCAAGGACTGAGCAGCCCTGGGCCAGCAGGGGGCTGTAGTGAGCTCAGGAAGAGTTAAAGAGTTCTCATGGTTTGTTGACTGTTCATTACAGTCAAAAACAATTAGGTCATATTAGATCTAAACATTCCTCAGTTACATGATTAGTATCAGCAACAAGACCTTCGTGGAGTACTGACAATATAACCTGGGAAACCTGAACAAATGACTTCTAATGGACAATATTTGTCTGGAGATTTTGCTGAGGTTTGTGTGTCTAAGAAGGAAGAAATTTTATTTAAAATGTTTTTGTCCTTAAGCTGTTCTGTCCATTCCCTTCAGAACTAAATGTCTGAATTCTTTGAGCAGTGTGTTAAGGGGTCCTTTAATAAACGGGTAATCATTCAGAACCAAGCAGTTTCATTTCATTAAAATTTAATATTAACTCAGATTTACAGAAAATAACCTTTTTTTTCACTGAGTGCCAACAAAAAATGCAATGACACTGTCAATGTCACTGTAAAAATAAGACAAAGAATCCAAAAATATAAATACTTGTGTAACTAAACTTTATTACTGCAGAGGAATGAACACCAGAAGAGCCAGAGCAGCACCTCTAACTACTGTCCATGATTTATTTTGATTATTTTCAACTAAATTAGCAGCTCTGATTTTTACTGTATCCATTTTGATGCTTTATTATCATTGTATTAGAAGTGAGCTCTTCCAGAACAACACCCGTGTGAAAATGGAACAGAGCTGGAGCAAAGCAAAAACAGGATTTCTAGCTTGGTGTAAAAATGAGACACCGCCATATTAGGTTTTTAGCTCGGCCTATTTTCTGTTCCTGTTTTCAAAATACCATGTAAATAAATAAATGACCTGAAGTGTTAAAACATGGATTGTAGCCTGTCTGAAAGGTCACAGCAGTACTGAGGCTGCACAGCCAGGGAGTTTCTCCACTTTCCTGGCAGCTGCTGCAACGCTGCAACACTTTGACCAAGAAACCTGCTGCTGCTCTGAGATCAGCTCATCTGCTACTGGGCCTTTGATCATTGGAGGGAAACATGCTGCAGTAGCATCAATGGGTGTAGTGGTTAGCTTAGCCAGCTGCTTCTTAGACTGGCAGTGGGGGGAAAGAAAACAAACTAAAGAGCTGAAAAGTTTGCAAAAAAGGTCAAATCAATAAATGCAACACACAGATGTGGAATCAATACTACCTAAGCAATTTAAAACAGAGCAGTTACTAGAAAAGTTACCACATGTCATAAAATATTAAAACAGATAGTTTGAGAGACATCCATTAGTGCAGGAAAACATCTGAAAGAGGAGACAAACAAACTGTCAGTTTGTTTGTTTGTCGGTTAAAAGCTGAAGCTGAGCCTCCAGTTCATACGCTTCTTCATCCTGAAGACATGAGATGAAAGTTATGGTTTACATTTCAGTATCACTTCAAAACATTTTATTTAACCATTCTTATACTAGGACGTCTTTTGAGGTGAAATCCGTTTGTTAAGAAGATCTGGTCAAGAGGCATGGGAACATAAATATGTTCTTAATGAGACAAGACTTCTAAATGTACACTGGTCAAAAAAATCAAGGGAACACTCAAATAACATCCTAGATCTGAATGAATGAAGTATTCTCATTGAATACTTTGTCCTGTACAAAGTTGAATGTGCTGACAACAAAATCATTGTTGATTGTCAATCAGTGTTGCTTCCTAAGTGGACAGTTTGATTTCACACAAGTTTGATGTACTTGGAGTTAATATTGCGTTGTTTGAGTGTTCCCTTGATTTTTTTGAGCAGTATATATAATTGCTTTGCATATGCAAACATTTAGAACTGCAGACAGAAATGTGCATGTGTTCACATTCAGAAAGTGCTTACATTGTCTGTGGGCATCTTCAGTGCCAGCCTGGTCCAGTTTGTGGCCTCAGAGATGTTCCCCAGATCCTTGTGACACTAAGCAAAATGGTAGCTGCTTTACAGTTCTCTAATGTCATCATAAAGGCATCTGTATATACTACTGTATTGGGATTTGATGCAAGATATTGAGTTTCAGGGAATTTCCAGGTACCTTGGCAATGTAAAGCCTGACATTCCTGGAGAATCCTGGCCTGAGCTCCTCTGCCTGCAGGACAACAAATGAAGGTCACCATAGAGACAGTTAGAGAGAAATAAACGTCAGACTGTAACTTTCATTTCTGCCATGTTTCACATGAACTGGTTTATTCAATTTAACCAGACAGATGCTGTTGCAAATCAGGAAATAGTCAAAATGGCAACTAATTGTCAGAGTATTTCAACTAATTGACAAAGTATTTCAGGTAACTGATATCAGAGGTCTGGTTTAATCCCACCAAAGTGACTAGAGTCAAACGAAGAAGGATCTTCAGGGATTTATAGTAAATCAGGATTATAATCTAGGAGTTCTCCTTACCACAGTTATTGATATTTATTCAAAATATAAAATTATGATGGCTATCTCTATGTTGTTTCTTACTGCTCACCCAGGGAAATAAACCATAGCAATGTATTGTTAGTTGGGATTATTCTTGTTGCTTTAAAAGAAAAATGAAGAACATCTAAAAAACTTGGCTCAGAGATGTTGTCAATGTTCATAGATGACTATTTAACAGCACTATGTATCCAATGTGTTCAAACAGATACTGACCATCAGATGTGTTAACAGTCTAAATTTGTCATATACTGGGCTGCTCAGCTCAAACATTTTCTCCAAACAGCTAATCAATTTATCATTTTAATTTGATCTGGAGCACAAGTTTTAAAAGGCACAACAAGGGTCTCCTAAATTTGTATAAAAACTATTTATTGTGGTCCCCCAAGTGCTTCTGAATTAATGGTTCTGGACTTCATGGCAAACATTTCTACACCACTGCACAAAATGAAAAGCAGCTTCAACCTTCAGGAAGTTCTCCAGGGCGTCATGAATGGAGGCGGTGGGGGCGCTCCGGTACAGCGCAGCAGCAGCCTTCTTCTCCAACCAGTCAAATGTGGCAACCTGCAGCCCACCCACCCCACACACACATCAGAGAGCACACACAGGTTGGTTGGAGGCTTCCATCAGTGTGTGATGGGTCTCACCTCATAGCACCATCTGCCCAGCAGGTAGTAACACACGGGGTCATCATCACTGAGGGCCAAGGCTCGATCTAGATGCTCCTGGATGGACCAGGGAGAGAAACAACACAGAACTGCTTAAATTAAATGACATCTATTTAGTAATGGCAAAAACACTACGCTTTGAGAAAAGGGTTCTTGTTTGGCAAAAATCCAGAAAAAAACTCAAAGGCTTCATTTGTTAGTTGAACAGCAGCTCCTTTCCTGTCTCTGCAACAATCAATTGCTCTGTATGAAAACTAATCCAGAACTGAGGACTGACTGAGGGTTTGAGAGGCCAGAGTGCATGCACAAGCACACACACACACACACACACATGCACACGCAAGCACACACGCACACACACACAAGCATACACGCACACATACACAAGCACACATGCACAATCACACACACAAATACACAAACACACACACAAGCAACACGCACACACACACAAGCAACAGCACACACACAAGCAGACATGCACACACACAAGCACACACACAAGCATACACGCACACACACAAGCACACATGCACACCGAAACCCAAAGACACTGATCCAGGAGTACTTTCTATGTTCAGTAAAAGTAAAGAGTTCATGGCAGCTGTGGCTCCTTTACTGGCCTCATCTAGAAGAGACACTGGTGAGCAGATCACATCTGATACGGTTTTCTACTCTCCAAGAAGAAAAGAAGGAAACATGGCTTTTCTTCTGGCCGGGCAACACTTCAGTCACCAGCTTCTCTGGGAGTCAGACAGAGTTAAACACAAACCGGCCAGCAGATGATCTCCAGTAGAGCAGGAGTTGCTGTCGGCAGCAGCAGTGTGTTATCATCCCTCCCTCAGCCACGGAGGGATGACAACTAAGACCCTTTGTCTTTGCTTCACAAAGCAAAGACAAAGAAACTCTTTGTCTGTGCATGACAAAACTCATCACTTTATGCAAAACTAATAGGAATTTTTCAAAACAATTCTGTCATCAGAGGAATGAAACATTCTGCTGTCTAGTAAATCAGTAAAGTCATATTTATATCTGTATGTTAATAACAGATATATGGGCGGGCGGGCGGGCGGCTGCTTTACCTTCAGGATGTGGCCGCTCTTCAGTTTGCTGTGCATGCTCTCATGCTCTGAAGAAAGTCTGGTCA
This sequence comes from Poeciliopsis gracilis, assembly GCA_911649635.1. Classification (NCBI taxonomy): domain Eukaryota; kingdom Metazoa; phylum Chordata; class Actinopteri; order Cyprinodontiformes; family Poeciliidae; genus Poeciliopsis; species Poeciliopsis gracilis. Next base: position 8,560 of record CAJVRI010001250.1, read on the forward strand.
GCACAGCAAACCTGACAACACAACCACAACATCCATGAAGGACGCAAACACTGTGGAGTTAGAAGGACACTGACGATGACCTACCACTTATGACTCTCAGCATCCAGGCTCCTGTAGTTCAGAGCCAGCTCCGCCTCCTCCCGACCTGCACACAGCAACTGTTAATACAAGAGCCTCTATGATGATGATGATGATGATGATGACGATTCGGATCTGTCCAATGAGTCCAACACTGGCTCACTGTCTCTAGCCGATCGGCTGCCCAATTATGGAATTAGTTTTGAAAAAAGAAGAAAGCAGAGGCCAGCTTCATTAGTCACATGGAGCAGCTCAGCTCTGTGTGGATGGACCAGCTTCGGTCTGCAGGGGGCGCTGTCCTGCAGCCTATTGATGTGCGTCTGCTTCACAGGACCCATAGCAGCAGCACCAGCAGCAGGGCTGAAGGGTCCGATGGCCTTTGGACTCAACATGTGGATCAGCACTGACCCACATGTCAAATACAAAAACAATTTTTTTTTTTCATTAAAAAGGTTGTTTTCCTGATCACCACCACAGAACACTGTCATACCCTGACTGGCAGCAGAAAAACGTGGCACTGGGGTCACCTAGGGTTCTGCTCTGCTCTGTTCTGTTCAGGGCTGGGCGGCTCCATTCCTACACACCTAGATCAGGGTGCTCACAATGCGGTCCGGGGCCATTTGTGGCCCTCTGAAGGATTTTGTGTGGTCGCTTGACCTCAGTTTCAGAACGGAACAACTCTGGTCAGAAATCTTAAAGTGACTGAAGCAAGTGGACCTGACACATCATGTAGGGTTAGATGATTTACACAAAATTAACATCATCTTCTTAAAAAAAGCAACATATGAGGTAAAATATAGATTCCCATTTATTAACAATATTTCTGCTTTCATCTTTTCTTTGAAGTGAACTCAACACTTGAAAGAACACAAGCTGCTTTTATTCAAACACACATCCCACATTATGAAACAGAGAAACTGTGGACCAGTCTCAAAACCTTATTTTGTATCTACAATGATTTAGATTCATGTTCCACAAAAAGTTAACAATTTTGTTGATTTTTCATTTTTAGCTTTTTATTTTAATTTCATGTGGAGCAGATAGAATTCAAAAGCGTGGCAGCATGGCTGTTTTAATTTGGTAGAAAAATAACTATTTAGTGTGGTTCCCCCAAGTGCTTCTAAATGAATGATTCTGGACCTCTGTTCACCTCTTTGCTCCAGAACATCTGATCCAAATTACTGCTCAGCATCCAGGCGGTCATTCTGCAGGACCTGAAACCAGAACCAGAACCAGAACCGGCCTGGAACTGAAGCTGGTCTGGAGCAAGAGTGTCTGGGTGGGTGGGTGAGTGGGTGGGTGGGTGAATTGGTGGGTGAGTGTGTGGGTGAGTGGGTGAGTGCTCCCACCTTTTTGAGCGTAGCTGGATTTCTCCTGCTTGTCCTTGGCAGACTCGTACATGTCCTTGTAAGCGCGAGCCAGTCTCCAGAGGAAGTCCCTGCTGTCTCCGTACTGCAGGAGGATGAAGAGACAGTTAGGAACCTCAGTCATCATCATGAACCCAAATACTTTTTAGTTTACTTGAGCACCAGAGAAAACTATTTGACATTTTACAGCCTAATGGATTCAAAACTTTGGGAGTTATTTATCCGTCAATCTCCCAAATCTCAGACACACTGAAGGACCAGATTCAGTCAGTTGAAGCTCCTGACCACACTTTGAGGACGGATTTAGTCCATCTTGGACAGACAGCGACTCACCTCTGCTCTGTTGTCCAGCAGCAGCTGAAAGCCGTCTGCTTTTAAAGTAGCATCTCCAGTGTGAAGGATGTCACTCTGAGCCAAAAGCAGAGCCAGCTCTCCAGGAGGAACGTCTGCGTCCATCCACAGTCTTCCCTCCTCCTCTTCAACGTCCCTCTCCTCTTCCTCTTGGGAGTCTTCTTGGCGGAGGGTGAGGACCGTGGCACAGCTTCTTTCCTCCTCGTCTTCCTCAGACTCTGGCTCTGGCTCCGGATCCGGCTCATCCTCATCGCGGTCTGTGTACTCAGAGTCAGCGTAGGCCGTGGAGTACCTGAAGCCCAAAACTAGCACGTCATTCTGCACGGCCCCCTGCACAGGATTCTCAGAGGACACACCTTTAAAGCTAGGATGCCACAAATATTTCAGTGAAGATATTAATCCACTGAGATTAATAATGAATTTGTTCATTCTTCACTCATCTAGACGCTTATGGTCTGGGTCAATTTATCGGTGCACCCCAACAGAGGGGAATGATGTCATTATCGGTGCACCCCAACAGAGGGGAATGATGTCATTAGTAGTTGTCATTAGAGTACAGAGCTACTTTAAAATAGACTGAAAAACTTGCAACACTCAGGCACACACACTAAATATATATATATATACAGTATATATATTTATCTGAGAGAAGCCCCCTGCTACAGCCTGCTGAGAGGGGATGACATACCCTCCTTCGCTGGTCTCCTCGTTGGTGCTGCCCACATCCTGGCTGGCAGTAAAGTAGATAGAACTGGAGCTGGTTGAGTCGGTCCGCTCTCTGTTGACATGGCGACGACGACGGACCCTTTGACTGTCCTCCACTCCCTTTCTAAAGGTGTGAGAGAGAAAACAGCAGCCAGAGAAGGCAAGGTTCACTCTGGAGTACAGGGCACACAGCAGAACAAGTGCTCAGCGTGGATCAGATCCCAGCTGAAGGAAGTGGGTCACACCGCCAAACAGAACACAACCGTTAGGAGGGGCAGTTGGTGAGTCCACTCACTTGACATCGTGGATGATCTGCAGGGCGATGTCCTGCAGCCCGCCCCGGAGCTCGGCCACCTCAGAGCGCAGCGAGGCCACGCAGCTCAGCACCTGGTCCAGCTGGATCCGGAGCTCCAGCTGCTGCTCTGGGGACAGACCCTGCACCACAGCCTCCACCGCTGCCACGGCCTGCTGCTGGGCCTGCATCTCTGGGGACAGACACACATCCTCTGTCTCTGCGCTTCAGTCATTTTACTGATGCCTCCAGCATTTTTAATAGGGCTGCACTGATAAGAGTTCTCTGGCCAATCACCAACAGCCTGACCTGTCAATTCTGGCTGATAGAATTTTATTTTGTTTGTCTGAAAAGTCAGAGCTAAAGGGGACAGTGGCTGATTTTCAGCTCAGCACCTGCAAACGAGTTTCAGACATTTGCAATTATAAATGAGATCTGTTTCACAAGGAAGACATCCTTGTGAAACAGGATGAAAGAAATCACGGCTGATTTATTGGTGCATCCGTAATTTTTTAATTGCTCATACTAACTCCTGTTTATGTTGCATGAACAATTTCCTTAACATTCACTTCTAACACAATGCTGTGAAGCCACGAGTAGAAAAACAATGGAGGAAATCCCATGCTACTACTTGCATGAAAAGGTTAATTGAAATAAATACATTAAAAAATACAAACTGAAAAAATCTGAAGAACTTTAATTAATTTCCAGCAAAAAAAGAATTGTTTGATAGATCATTGGGGAGATAATAGATCATGAATATCCTCCAGACAACAAAATGTAATTGTTTTATAATACATTTGGAAATGACAAAATAATAACTGGTCTCGGAATGATTGATCACCAGCAATTTAGGACAAAATACCTCGAAATATTTATTCTAGTTGTCAATATAATCAGACAAAAATGTCTGAATCAAGAACAAGCCCATGAAGTCAAGGAGTTTAGAAGCAGACATGTCAGCATCTGAACAGCAGGGGGCAGTGTGAAGCTAACCTACCCTGAGCATCCAGGGGCTCCTGGAAAAGCGCCGCTCCGTCCGCCTGATCAGGCAGCCGTGCTGCTGGCTGGCCTCTGGTTTCCAGCCTTTGGGACCTTCTCCTGCTCCGCTCTCTGTACATTAAAAGCCCAATCAACCCCAAACTGGCTGCAGCTCCGACAGCGAGTCCGATTAACCCGTTTCTTCCGAGTGAAATGATCATTTCTCCGCATTCGCAGGTCTAGTACCAGCCCCAGCCCTGTCGACGGCGGCCCATTATTTTGGCTTTAACAACGTTCAGAGAAATAGAGATGCGACTGTCCGAAACTGGAACCAAACAGCGATAATGGTGACATGTGTTCTGCCACCTGACCCGACCTAAGCTGCGTTTAGCAGCTCCGCTGGGCCCCGGGCAGCAAGCGGCATTTTATCCACAGTGAAAATAACGACCAGAGTTCAGAAAGCAAATATTCACATGTTGGGTTTATGTCTTCAGGCAAGACGCTCCAACAGTTAGTACTGCTGCTGAATACCGCACGAGCTCCTCCATCCAGGACGGTCGAAGTCACTTCCGATTGTGCTTTCAAAATAAAATAACTTGAAATTGAATAGTACAATGCATTTCCTGTGGATTTCAAAATAGAGGCATTGACATTTTAAGTAAACACCACCTACGAAGCGCGAGTTTTAGAGGACACAAATGTTGAAGAGATAAACTTGGGAAACTTAAGATAAGAATCTTATCTTAAATGTGCAGCCTGGAGAACAGACAGGAGGCCTGCATAGATGACAGGGTCAAATGTTTCTCAGTGATGTTGAAGTCAGACAGCTCTTGGTGCCTTTTCTAATCACATCATTGTTACCCCATCCCTCCTCCTCGGTCCTAATTGAAGCTGCATTTACTAATCTCACTCAATGCATGGTTCCTGCCTTGCCTGCACCAAGTTCATGTATTACTGTTTCCCACTTGCCAGCCTTAATTATTAGTCATATCCTCTCAGTTTTGGATTTAACACCAGAAGTAGCATTAATGGCTCCAGCATTAAAAGTAGCTATTCTTTTTTTTCTCCTCCCACACAAACTTCTGGCCTTTCTTTCCTTCAGCTCATACTTGCTCTTTTTGTTTCTTCCTGGTTTCTCTAATTTCCTGATTCTCCTGCCTCACTGCTTCTGCATACTTTATCCTTACTTTTTATCTGGGGAACATTAATCTCTCTTTTCATAATACAGGCCACACTGTAACTTCCTCCACAGTTACAACACTGTGGCTGTACTTCCTCTCCGTTCACCTAAAATATCACCATAGTCATGATCACCACCACGCCTCCTTTCCCTTCTTTTTCTTCTTCTTCTTCTTTTTGTTTTATGGCGGTTGGCAAACAACTTTCAGGTGCATTACCGCCACCTTCTGGACTGGAGTATGAACCAGATGTCTAATCCCTATAATCCAGATGTCTAATCCCTATAAAGTATTCTCCATATACCCTTCTTATGTATCTTTCCACCTCTCCTTCTACTGTTTGTCTTCCGTCTTCCAACAATGTTAAATCAACTTTCATCTCTTTTTGTATCCAAGGCGGATTACATGAAAAATCCACCACCGGGCTAATTAAACATTGATTTAATCCTATTTCCTTTATTTCTTTATTTATTATCCATCCAAAACTATTTACATTTACATTCTTAACACTTTCTTGGCATGGTTGTAATATATTATTTATAGGATAAATTGTTTCCTTCTTAACTCCAATGGCATTTCCCCCATTTCTACCTGTAGTGCTGACACTGGTGTCGTCTTCATTGCCCCACAGCAAATTCTTAACGCTTGATACTGTATTTTATCTATTTCTTTTAATAAGTTACTTGAGGCAGAATTATATACCACACAGCCATAATCTATTACCGATCTAATAAGTCCAATATATAATATTTTCAAAGTTTTCCTACCTGCTCCCCATTCTTTGCCTCTTAAACACCTCATGACATTTAATAATTTTTTACTTCTCTCTATTATTTTACTAATATGTATTTTCCATGTAAGCGTTTTATCGAACCATAAACCTAAATATTTAAATTTATCTACCCTTTCTACTTCCTTATCATACATTTTTAATTTTATATTAGCACCTACCTTCCTCTTAGTGAAGTTAACAAATTTAGATTTTGAACTTGAAATTCGAAATCCCCACTCTAGCGTCCAATCTTCTACTTTACCTAACGCTTCTTGCATTTTATAATTTATAAATTTTATATTTCTTCCCCGTTTCCAAATAAGACCATCATCCGCATATAAAGTCATTTCAAACTTACCTTCGATTTTACTAAAAATATCATTAATCATTATTATAAATAACATTGGACTTATAATACTACCTTGAGGAGTGCCATTTTCAGTTAAATATTTTGAACTTACTTCATTTCCTATTTTAACTCTTATACTTCTATCAGTTAAAAAATCTTTAATCCAATTATACATTTTACCTCTTAACCCTATTTGTCTAATTTTAATCAGTAAACCTTCCTTCCATAACATGTCATATGCCTTCTCAATATCCAAGAACACTGCCATTAAAACCTCTTTATTCACCTGTGCTTTTCTGATTTCATGTTCAAGCTGTACCATAGGATCTGTTGTACTTCTTCCTTTCCTGAAGCCATATTGATATGATTTTATTTTTCCTCTCGATTCTAAGAAGTATATTAATCTATTATTCACCATCCTCTCCATTACTTTTCAGACACAAGATGTTAAAGCTATTGGCCTGTAACTTTCAGTTAACTGAGGATCCTTACCTGGTTTACAGATAGGAATAATAATTGATTCTTTCCACTTATCTGGCAAAGTTCCTTCTTCCCATATTTTATTATATAATTTTAGTAAAACTAATTTACTCCTTTCACTCAAGTTTTTAAGCATAACATAATTTATTTGGTCCTCCCCTGGTGTTGAATTTTTTGTATTCTTTAATGCTTTATTTAACTCTGTCATTGAAAACTTCATATTTATAGTATCATTGTCAACCATTTCCTCATTTATCCTTTCATTATATTTTCTCATCGTTAATTCTCTTCCTTCTTTCTCTTCTTTACTAAGATTTTCATTACTATGCACTTTAGCTAAAACTTTTACTAATAATTCTACCTTATCTTTATCTTCTATAATCATATTTCCATTATTTTTCAGTATTGAAAAATTGTATTCCTTTGACTTTCCTGACATTTTCTTAATTGTATTCCATACTCTATCTAATGCTGTAGTTTTTCCTAATGATTCACAATATTTACTCCAATAAAACTTTTTTGCATTTCTAATCTTCCTCCTGACTTCTGCTTGTTTCCTCTTATAACTAATTAGGTTTTGGAAACTGACATCTTTTTTAAGTGTTTTAAAAGCCTTATTCCTTGCTTTAATTGCCATTGTACATTCTATATTCCACCAAGGGACTATTCTTTTCTTTTTAATCCCTTTACATTTTGGGACTGCTTCTTTTGCTACTTCAATAATACTCTTACTAACTTCTAAATTTAATTCGTTTATTGATTTATTTATATCTATATTTATCAATCTATTTTCACTTATATCTTTATATTTCCTCCAATCAGCATCTTTAAACCTCAATCTTCCTTGACTATTTACCTGTTCTTTTTCCATATCTATCTCAACTTCAGTAAATATTGGATAATGATCACTGCCTATTGTACTATTTTTATTTATTTTCCATTTACAACTATCTGCCATACCTTGTGATACTAGAGTGAGATCAATGGCAGATTCCTTACCACTAATCATATCCAACCGAGTTCCTTCCCCATTATTTAATACTACCAATTCTTTTTCCTCAATTATTCCTTCTAAAATTCCCCCATTATAATCATCTTTCTCACCCCATAAAGTGCTGTGTGCGTTAAAATCCCCACACCATATTAGCTTCTCTCCCCTGTGTTTAATTATATTTTCTATCTTTGCTTTATCTATTTTCTTACAAGGATTATAATAATTTATAATTTCTATACTTCCATTTTTTGTCCACACTTTAATTCCATGAATCTCTAATTCCGTGTCCAATTGTATCTTAATAAATTTTATCTTTTCTTTTATACATATAGCACATCCTCCTCCATTTCCATTTCCTCTGTCTCTTCTTATAATTGAATACCCACTAATACTAAACTGTAATGTTTGTTTTAACCAAGTTTCTTGAATACAAATTACATCTGGTTTCTCCTTTAATAGGTTTTATTAATCTATTAATAAAACCTTTAAACTCTTGACCATTAGCAATTAGACTTCTAGCATTCCATTGTAATATTAAAATTATATGAATATTTGATTTGCTTCATTTTCACCTGATCCCTCTCCTTGTCTGAGTTCATCCTGAATTCTTTCCCATGATAAATCCGTGACATTAAAGAATCTTACTGCTGCTTTCACTATTATTTTAATTTTTTCAGTTTTAGTCCTCGCTTGTTCTGAACAATTTATAATGTAGGCTAAGAAAGGGATCAGTTTTTCTAGCGTGACAGTATTTTGATCTTTATCTATCATCTTCTTTTCTACTTTTGCTCTTTGATTTACCCCTCCACAAATGAAATCATTTGTAATCTTCTCATCCAAAGTCTTCACTGGTTCCTACTTAATTTTGTGGGGTGCAGAAATACGTCTGCGATCCGCAGTAATAATTCTGCGGCGTGGAATAATAGTTACTATGTTGATGATGTTGGTAGTTGTTCTGTGGGGTTGAGTAGTAGTTGTGATGGTGATGATGGTGACTCTGGATGTTTCTCTTCTCTGTTTTTAGTTTTTGAATTTTGGTTGCTTCTTTTCTCACCATACACCCTGCATATGCTGCAGTATGATCTCCTCCACAGTTGCAACATCTTATCGGCTTCTCTCCACACTCCCCATAAGAATGTTCTCCTCCACACCTACCACATCTTTGCTTCCCATTACATACTTTTGCTGTATGTCCATATCTCTGACACTTGTAGCATCTCATCGGTGGAGGAATATAATTCCTAACACTGAAACTCAACTATCCAATCATTATTTTATCTGGTTTTTCTTTTCCTTTAAACTCTAATAGCACAGAAGTGCTATCCACTCTTTCTCCATTTCTAAAAGCCTGCAGTCGTCTGATATTTGTCACTTCTCCTCCTTTTATGATTTTCTTTAACTCATCCAAGTTTTCTCCTAATGGAATCCCTGATATTACCCCTTTTATTCCTCTCTCTTCTCCCATTATTTTCCTCTCTATTACTTCTCTTTTACAAATCGACTGTATTTTTAACGCTTTGTTCTTTTGTTCAGCATTTTTACAGATAATCAACAGGTTTCCATCTCTTAACACTTTAGCTAATTCCACATCTCCAATTACTTTCTTTAAACCAATAGATAGCGTGATTGGACTCACTCCTGTCAAATCCTGCCCAGCTCTGAATTTCAAAATTACCTTGAACTCCTCCATCATTACTTTCTTTCGTGTCTCGACGTTTTCCTCCTCATCTTCAAAAGATCTTTTTCCTGTATTTATCCCTTTCTTGCCCTTATCTTTTCCTCCTCCCCCTTTCTTATTTTCTACCACCGACCAACTTGTTTCCATTCCTTCATCCTCTGAGCACCCTCCACTACTACTAGCCATCTTAGTCCACTCACAGTCCAGATTATGCCTTTAAACCGCTCTTCCACTTCTTAGCTTCTCGTGACCGAACCACGCTCCGTCAGAGTTGCTCTCACTCACTCACTCACTCACTCACTCCCTCCCTCCCTCCCTTCCTTCCTTCCTTCCTTCCTTCCGTCCTTCCGTCCTTCCTTCCTTCCTTCCTTCCTTCCTTCCTTCCTTCCTTCCTTCCTTCCTTCCTTCCTTCCTTCCCCTCTGCAATCTTTTCCTATATGTCCAAATTCTTGACACCTGTAACGGCTCCTACATGTAGGGATGTATTCCTTATACTGAACTTCTCAAATAATAAAAAACAAGTAATCATGTAATTGTTTTTAGTGTTTCTGTGTAAAGTAAATCTGTGATGATTTAGTTTTACACCTGTGTTGATTTAAGTGTAAACTAAATCAACACATATTCAGTGTCCCTTTTCTCAGCTTCTCTACTTGATTTTTTAGCACATTGAACTATTACACCCATGTAGTTCTTTCATCTCCATCCCCAAAGGAACTTTTGAAATGACGCCTCCCGAGGGGCCAGACTCGTCCTCTACCTTTGCAAGTTTACTCACATATGTTGCTAATAAAAGTCAATCTTATTGCTTTTCCTATCTGTTTGTCATTGCTGCATCCAATCAGCAGATTTCCATCTATAAGAACTCTAACATACCAACTTCCCCTTTAAAGATTTGGTAAGTTTCAAAAGACTAAATATATTTTGGACCACAGATGTCAAACTCCAGTCCTCAAGGGCCAGTGTCCTGCAACGTTTAACGTTTAGATGAGCCTCTGCTGCACCACCTGAACAGAATAATTAGGTCATTAAGGCTCTGGAGATCTGATCGACACAAGGAGGAGGTCATTAAGCCCGGGGGCCGGGTCTGGATCTTGGCCCGCCCCTCTGAGGCTTCTCTCCTCCCTCTCCGGTTTCTAAAGCATTGGAGCATCTCGCTCTTCGCGCTGTTAGCCAGACATCAGTGCTCGGTTGGAAGATGGCGGAGAGACGCGTTCAGACCCGCTCCAACTGGCCGTGATCGGTGGAGAACCGAACCGGACCGGACCGGACCTGTGTGTGTTGTCGGTTCCCTAAAGCGACAGGTTGTGGTTCAGCCCAGAAACAAAAGCCTGGAGATGAAGGAGAACTTCAGCGGTTGAGGAGTTGAACATGAGCCGCCACGCAGGTACGGACGCCCCGCAAACAGGTGCTTGGTATCCGGAACACCGAGGCCCTGACGCGTCGTGGATTCTTTCCTCCTCTGCGGTCGGGAGTTGTTTGCAGGCTGTGGAATGTGCTGCTCGGTTTCTCTGCTGCTCGTAGAACAGGAACGGCTGGAAAGTCGGGTCGGGTTTGTCCGGGTCGGGTCGGGCGTGTTTCCAGTAGAAATCCTAACTTTGTGCCAAACTTTGCAGGGATCCAGGCGCCGGTGCAGGACCGGGGCTCCTCTCCGCTGCTGCCCTCTGACCATGTGCTGGGTTCTGGAGCTGTCTGGTTCCCTGGTATTTCTGCTTTTCATAGTTTTTTCTGTACTTTGCAGTTTACAGAAAGTGATCAAATATGGTTTTTATAAGCTGATTCTGCAGGCGTTTGTGGAGCCTGAGTTGAAGTAAAACCTACTCAGTGTTAACTCTTTGCTGGTTCTCTGCTCTGTTCAGGTGTGTTTGACCAGCATGGCTGCCCTCTCATCATATTCCCAGCAGATGGTCAGGACAGGCTTTTGGAACTCAGCAAAGTAGAAGTTGTGGACTTCATCCATTACTTCCATGCCTTGCTCAGGTTTGTTGTGTTCAGACTCAACCATGATGACCAGGTTAGGGTTAGGGTCATTGTGCAGACTGAGTGGCCATGGTGGAATTACAGTTTCCTGTTTTTGCCTGCAGTAAGAAGCAGGAGAAGCAGAGCCTGGTGTCTGTGGTTGCTGATCTGAGGCAGGCGTCGCCACCAGTCGCCAGGTTGATCACAGAGACTCTGCTCCTCCTGGAGGTGCGTGTTGTTGGTGTGGATCCTGTCTGGGTCAGAACATGCTTCTCTGCACAATATATTCTTTTTGTAAATGTTCAAGCTCTTAATTTTTCCCATAGCTACATCCTCTTAATGTACAGATGATCATCTCAGTGTTTCTCTTTAAGCTCTCACATGGACTCTGTAGGAATGCCACGTGTCGACACTCAGAGGTTGTTTCAAAAATGTGAAAACTTTAGAACTTTATTTTAAAAGCAGATCTGAGGGAATGAACAATAATAGCAAAAATGTCAGAAAACGGTATAATTGGGGTTTAGTTAGTGAAACTTGATGGAGACATTTATATGCTGTTGGCAAATGAGTCCGGGTCTGGTCCAGCTCCAGCTCCGGATCGGGGTCTGGTCCGGGTCAATATATCTTTCCTGTGCTCAAGGTTTTGAAAAACCACTCAGTTAAATAAAGTTAATTTTGGGTGTAAAATTAATTCCAAAGTTGACTTTAATCAAATTAAGTGGATTTAACTTTTTTTTTTTTTTAAATCTTGTATAGTTATACCAAGCTCTTGATTTATATGAGTTGAGGGCCTTTTCAGGCCCTCAACTCAATAATTTACGGTCCAGGGTAGAGTGTGCGACCGAGCGTTCTAAAGATCTTTGCAGTGTGTCTCCCAGATCGAGTCTGTTTTCTGAACTCTTAGACGGTTGCACACCTCAGTGAAGAGCTCTGCTGCTGCATGAGGAGGGAAGAGCAAACTCTCTGCGTCATTAGATCTTCAATGTAACAACGTCCTGCATTAAAATAAGCACAATCTCCCTGCTCTGGCAAATCGCTAACCTATTCTAATCTTTCATGTTCTAGTCTCATGAAAGATTAGCTCTAAAACCCAACCTGTCTCCTGTTTCTAAATGCTTTTGGGTTTCTGAGGCCATTCTAACATGTTCCTGTGGAAGTTTCCCTGATCCTACTTTAAGACATGGTCCAGTTGGTACATTATGTGCTAGTTATAATAGGACTTGATACTGTAATCATTTATACTCGTTTTATGTAATGTGCAACAGGTTTAAGATTTAAATCTCATGAAGCACATCACTACATTTCATTGTTCTGGGATGGTAGAGAGGCTCTTCTTACTTTAATGCAGATTTAAAGCTTGCGTTGTGTTTTCTACACTCAAGCGACTTCCTAACTTTATATAATTTTAGCGGCCTGTCAGTAACCGTATTTGTATTCAGAGATGACATTATTGCATTGCTCAGTGCTACAAAGCTTGTGAGACTGGGGAATGGGTTCAGGATCAAGATGTTTTTTGTTCAATTCACATGATGATCATCATGTGGCATCTTCAGGCCTCTGAGCCTCTATCTGAACTGCTCCTGCTTAAAAAATTAGCAGCTTACTTCACAAAGTGAGCTGCTAAAGGAGCTGTGTTATTTATGCTAAGGGGATGGATTCTAATGTGACGACGATTAGATAAAACCTATATAGGTCTAGACCAGAGCATGAGAGTCCAAGAACAAAATGGAAATATGGATGGAGAAAATGGGGAGGATGTTGCTTAGTTGATTGCTACTGTGTTAGAATTTTAACTTTACTTTTCTTTATTCAAAAGAGAAGTAAAGTTTTCTTTACTGAAACAGTCGCTTCGTTTCAGTAATAAAGCAACTTCTGTTTTGTTGCAACAAAACAATCAGCAAAAAACTGCAGATTTTTCTTAATGTTTTTCTTAAAGCGTACAACCAAGAAAAACGATAGACTCCTTGTGTAGAGAACCCATGTAAACAGAAGGTGCTTTTCACTCTGCCTCCATACTGGAATTTTTTTTCTTCCATTTATGACGCATTGATGATGTTCAGGCAAATTATTTTATTTATTCTCACTTTAGTTTTAAGACCACACAGCAGAGCAAATGTCTATTATATCGTAATCTGAGGACAAAATGTAACGGTATTTCTGAACATACTAAAATTCTGAATATAAATTATCTATATAAACAAACAATTAATACTTTACTGATCAGCCCAGAGTTGTGTTAAAATATCCAGAAGTGCACAGCATTCTGGGAGATGTAGGCAGAGAAGAGGCTTTAGCTGCTCAACTAACTGAAAATAACTTAAGAACCTGAGTGAGTTTCCGGGGTTCCACCAGGCCTCATAACTGCTTACAACTAAAATCAAATAATGGCTTGGAGTGATTAAAACGAGTCATGCCACCAGTTTTTATTCAGATGTTTTGAACAAAAACGAATCTGTAATTACAAATATCAACAATTATCTATCGACTGATATGAAATGCGTATATCATAAGTTTTTCAGCCATATTGTCCAGCTCTATTTTTACCCAATTACCAACGTTTGGCCCTGATGTTTGTAATGTGGCAACTTGATGAAGTTCATCTGAAATTGCGTGCGCTGCAAGTAACCTTAATGTGGAGTAAGATCACAACTTGACTTTATTGCTTAATATTTGGAACCGTAGCCAACACAAACTGAACGACTTCGTTCACTTCCTCTGCTGCTTCTGCTAAACTAAACTACATGCAACAATTCTAAAACGACAGAACGCCGACGTCAGCCGCTCAGAAGCACATCGATTGTTAAACCTCCAGGACAGTTTGTCACACATTAAGAAATGGCTGACCATTTCCTTTTATTTCAACTCTAAAATGCTTGAATATTGTGCCTGAAAGCTATTCTGACAAATATGTCCATTTAGATTCAGTTGTCCAGTTTAGTCTGAGGAATTTGTGTGTTGGTCAGTCCATGTCTCAGCAATCACAAAAACAGATGCATAACAGTCTGACTTTTGCTTGAGAAATATTTCAATTTTAAACGCACTGTATTTCCTCTAAAAAAAAAAAAAGTATATATATATATATATATATATATATATAAATTGCTTTTAAATGTCAGTTATGGCACTGTTTCTATTTCATTGTAGGCTAAAGAACATTGTGTGAAATCTGTTCTAAAACTGACTTTGTCCTAGAAGCTGCGTAGAATTCAAGCAGAGTGCATGCTGCCCCATTAGGAGACTCTGCTGTTGAACAGCTTTGTTATGCAGCAGTTGCCTGTGCCTCCGTTATGCATGAACATTGTTTTTTGCACAGTGACTTGAACAACTTGGAGCGCTTTACTGGTGTGGGTTTTCTTGCAGCCTGAAGTTGTACATTCAGTTATTATTTCAAACAGTTTGTGCTGCTTTACTCTGGGTGGATCGTGTCTGTTAGTCCATTATGGAATTTTTGTGGTTGGGGGTTGAAGGATCACATGCTTGGTTATCTCATCAAAATGCCTTGGTGGAATTACTTGAAATGAGTATGATTAAGTGGGAGGTGCAAATATTTTTCCATCAACGAAAAGCTGCTTTGGATAAATGTCAGGTCTAATGGCAGCCTTTGGCTTTTTGAAGCCCTGCATTGACATCGTTTGTAGTGTTAAATTGGGCAATCAGAACGATTTGATTTAAAACTTAGGCTAGAAAATGAGTTATTCTGATTTTCATCTCCCAAGTTCCTCTACTGGCCCATTTTGAAAAGCAGACCCCCTGTGGCACTGTATTTGGGATTGGGCTGAGTTTGTCGTTACGTACGGGGAGTTGCATGAAGTGATAAACGCTTCACAACCAGGTTGTGATCAGCAGGCACACAGTCGCATGAAAGTTGAACCCATTTGAAATGCTGGTGGAAAATCTAAAAGATGCTTCTAATATATGAACCTCCCTTTTCCAAGGAACACAAGCGAACCGTCCACAGTGTTTACATCATTCAGCCCAAACGGAAGGATGCAGCAAAGCTCTTGCTGAAGCTCCTGGTCAGGTCAAAGTCCTGCGACGCGTCTTTCAGGGTATGTACAGCGCATCCTGCTGAGGGAAGCGCTGCTTTTAGCTTTGATGTCTAACACTGCTCTGTCTTTTTCAGAATATCCTCCTGAAAGAAATCCCAGAGCTGTGGAACTCTGTCGACCGAAGCCAGCTGCCAGCCTCTCTGGGGGGTTACTTTCTGTACTGCCACAGTAGCTGGGTTAGCTTCATGAAGGTAATGATGAAGCGCTGAAGGACGAAGCCAGGGACAGGAGAACACATCCAATGCCTCTCAGCAGAGCTCATGAAGCTTGGAGTACCTAATCATTTTGTCTTTCCATGCTGGCTTTTCTCATCAATGTTCCACAATAATTACATAACAATAGAAAAACCTATAGAATGGCTTGCAAAAGTATTCACACCCCTTGGAGTTTTCCAGAATTGTTCTTAAATCAGTTTGGTGATGAAGAGCATTCTGTGTTTAACTTCAAGGTTTTCATTGGTGCATATATTGCCTTGATGGGTCAGTGTGTGGAGTGTTGGTTACCATGGTGAAGCTTGTTCAGAGACTGTTCATTAACAAGTGGAAGAAGCTGGCTTATTGCACTGAATAAATCTGAGCCAGCTGATTGGTTCACAGGTAACCAATCAGCTTTGTTTCTGTCAATCAGGTTTTGACTTGTAAGCTTAGATGAAGAACAGTGTTGTGGCACAAACTTTTTTTAATACAATTTTTTTACTATGCATCTGTGATTTTTCCAGCCATGGTGACGTGTTCCTGTGCTGGTCCCTGTAGGAGATTGATGGCTTCGTTCAGGAGTTCCTGTCAGTGGTGCAGCGGTTGCCGTCGTGCATCTCCACGCTGCAGGCTCTGTCCAGGCTGCCGCTGCCCTCCAGCCTCAGCCAGCTCCAACACTTCTGCAGCACAAATGAAGCAAACTTCCTGCAGCTCAGGAGGTCAGGCCCTCTCTTTATATTGTCAGGTCACAGAAAGGTGACACTTTATCTGGATTATTGTCTTTAAACATTGAAACTAAATTTGTTAGGATTTATTTTTCTTGTTTAAACAAGATGAGTCAAATTCCCTTTTTCCTGCTGAAAAAAACTGTAATTTTGGTGTAATCTGTCTTCAATTCAGGGTAAAAATAAAAAGTCAACCATATTGACTTAGTTTTATCACATCAGGACATGACAGTCCAACTGAGATTTTTTTTCTTCTCCCAAAGTTGGAAAATTGCATCACAAGTCTTTACTGTAACCGTGTTACAGGAAGGAATTGTAACACAGTTAGAGGAAAGGGTTAGTTAAAACCTTCAGGGTTTAACTGAATTGCTGGAGAGTTGTCCAGATCTCAAGGACTCAAACAAGCTTCCTCCCACACCAGAATATATTGCCGACCAGTTTCCACAAAAACATCAAGTTAAAAATCTCATACAGATCCTGACTCCTCTGGTTTATCTTTGGAATTGTTTTGGTCTCCTGTGAACTGAAGCTACTTTAATCTGTATTGATGTCAACAAGAACAAGTCTGAAAGGATTCAGCCTACTTTTTTTTATTTTTTTAAATGTTGTGAAGATGAAGCCAGCACATTAACCTAAGTGATACTTGTACTGACAGGATACTATACATGGTTAAAATATTTGCTTCTGGAGGGTCTTGTGAATTTCTATGCATCTGCTGAGCTCACCATGCAGCCTGACAGACTGCTGGTCGTCTAGGCCATGCTAACAGCTTGTTGCTTGAACCAAGTCCCACTGAAGATCTTCAGCATCTGTCAAAAACTAACTCTGTGTTGGTGACTAGCCAACCGGAGCAGGGGACAGAGGAGGGGTCAGCTTTACTTCTGCAGGAGGATAAAAATGTCTCTGAAACTTTTTGTACCTAAAGTCCAAATGGTGGGGAGAATCAGAGAGTCTGAGACCTGATGCTCAGACTCTCTGATGTAGTGGACAATGCAAACACCTAGTCTTAAATGTGTGGTCGTTTACTGATTTCAATAAAAAAAAAAGTCAAAGTATACCAAGAACTAGAAGAATCAATTTATAACCAATGTTAAGCTGAACTTTTTTTTTTTTTTTTTTAAGCAAACTGGTTTCAAAGTTACACCAGTTAGCCAGTTGGAGCCACTAGAGGCTACAGTGATGTTTCACCGAACAGCTCAAACACTCGATGTCATTTTATTATTGGCTCTTGCTGTTTGAAATCCGACTTCAGTCACTCCTCCCTCTGGAGCAGCGGTTACTGTGTGTGTGTGTGTGTGTGTGTGTGTGTGTGTGTGTGTGTGTGTGTGTGTGTGTGTGTGTGTGTGTGTGTGTGTGTGTGTGTGTGTGTGTGTGTGTGTGTGTGTGTGTGTGTGTGTGTGTGTGTGTGTGTGTGTGTGTGTGTGTGTGTGTGTGTGTGTGTGCGCGCGCAGGGAGCTGGGCTTGGATGAGCTGCTGAAGCATTGTGAGGCTGTGTGTGAGAAGCTGCGCCACCCTGACAGAGAGCCATGCTACCAGGCCATGGCTGGCACCCCCTTCTTCACCCAGACAGCCTTTGACATGCTGCAGAACCACAGCAGGTACACTAGTTCAGAGTTCTTTCCACAGAGTGAACTGTTCATGTTCATATTTCTCCAGATGGATAACTGCTTCTGTTTTGTTTTTTCTTTTTGTTTCTTTCCAGAATCACTGCAGCTGTGGAGAAAGTGGAGCTGCTGTGGCAGCAGGCCTTTACGAAGCCCCATCTACAGCTGCAGGTGTTGCAGCTGAGCAACAGCGCTCTGCAGGCGAGTCTATTGGCTTTGCTTTCAGAAACGAGAGGCGCGTTGGTAGCCTTTGGTGGCAAAGGTTCATGAGAGCTCTAAGGGCAGAGGCAGTTTCTGGGAAAAGGAGTAGATGTCCTGCAGCATCGCTTTTGGTTGCTGCAGCTCACTTTGGGGAAAACGACTGCTCTTCATCACTATTAAGAAGTGATTAAGGGCTAAGTGAATATTTATCGTTGAATATGAAGATATGAAAACAAAGAATCAAATTTGATAAGCTGTTTGAAATGAACCGTGTTTCTTGTCAGAGCATTAGTTAGCCTTTCACTAATCAGTGTTCAGTCAGTGGCTTAAGTCAGCAGCTCTGCCATTTGTCTCTATGAAGGACCAGACTCAGCTTTGCAGCAGACTTCATGTTGTGCTGATATAAAACTGAACTGAGGAGGAAATGTTTCACACCAATATTTCCATTTTCTGCAAACATGAAGACTAATTCTGGTTTCTAAGGCGATTTTCTTTTCTCAGTGTGACACATCATCCTGTGCTTTGCTGCACAGGATGATGGTAACCATGGCGAATGTGTTAACAGATTATTGTGAAGATGGAATCTCTTCAAGAGAAGCTTTATCCGTACAGAATGGAGGTGGCGCAGGATTCTACAACGGCAGCTTTGCTGCTGTCTGAATTCGAGACATCCGTTTCCACTCCGGCTATGGTACGGAGCTCTGTCACTTCCTGCTGCCCCAGGAGTTGTGGTTCTGTGTGTCTGAGGTCATGATATTGTGAGGTTGTACCCTCTCCTCTCCCCTCCCCTCCCCTCCCAGGCTCTGATTCGCTGTGCTGAAGATGTGATCCACACGTTAGAGGAGATCTCTCCAGTGAAGTCGTGGCATGAGGACAGCTGGGTTCTGGAGCTGGAGAGGCAGAAGGAGAACCTTCACTCTGCTGTCCAGGTCATCCTCCAGACCCTCAGGGCTGTGTCCAGCTACCATCTGTACTACAACAAGGCAGGTTGCCATCATGCAAAGACATGGGGTTATAGAGGGAGTGTGTGTGTGTGTGTGTGTGTGTGTGTGTGTGTGTGTGTGTGTGTGTGTGTGTGTGTGTGTGTGTGTGTGTGTGTGTGTGTGTGTGTGTGTGTGTGTGTGTGTGTGTGTGTGTGTGTACCTGGGATTTACAGTATTCACATCCTGTTGGACGAAGCGGTTGTCTGGGTGTCTGCTGCTGTTGAGTCATGAGGTATAGATCATGAAACATGCTAGCTCTCATCTAATAATGAATGAATTGTTGTGTTTAGGCCAACAGGTGGTACAGGCTGGTCCTCAGTGACTGCTTCCTGCCAGAGCTCCTCTCAGGAGTTCATGAAGAGCAACAGAGCAACAGTTTGAGGACAATCCCTGCATGGAGGCAAAGACTTTCCACATTCCTGAGGAAGAACCCTCCTCCAGAAATGGAGGAGCTGCTTCACCTGTCCCGTCTGTCCTCTTCCATCCCAGGTGATGAGGTGCAACAGGCGAGCAGACGCCTTTCCCAGAGGTAAACATCACCATTACACTAGGAGTGTTGCTCAGTGTTTTGACTCTTTAATTTCTTTAAAGCAGCATTGTAGTCCACCTTACTGCAACCATGTGCTGTGGTAAATGAAAGCTAGCTCCATGTGCAGCAGCTGCTCCTCAGTTTCCCAACTGAATCCTTGATGGTAGCTGGGATGGATGATGTATACAAAAGATTTGACTCAAAAATGAAAAAGTATTGCTTAAATCACCTCAAATAGAATAAGTAAAATTATTGGCAGTTTATCTGTTCCAACACTGTTCCACAAAGGACAGTGTGGGACAGTCCTTTGTGACCCACAGGGCTACTGCATCAGTTAGTTGTCATATTAAACTCTCCATAAAAGCTGCAGTCCACCATGTTTGATCACCCTCTGACAATTCATCGTCTTTTTATTTAGGCTTCAAACTTTTGTCACAAACGCAATATAACAATTCAGGTTTATTGACTCTTATGCTAAAGAAATGCATTCATTTCTCCACATGTAAATTTGTAAGATGAGTTGCATTAGGTCTTATAGCTATTTTTAATAAAGTGGGGAAGGTGTTGTGATGAGGCTCGTTTACAAGCTGTTCAAAATACTCATGAACTCAACATTTCTGATTTAAAAACTGATATTCTAATCCTAATGTCATGTTGTGATTAGATAGAAAAGAAAAATTATAATTACCAGAAAAATACTTAAACATCAGTATTATAAAATCAGGTTCTTACTGTTGCCATTGGCAACATGGTGAATTTGTCCTTTGCATAGAAACAAATGAGTTTTAAGTATGAATCAATATTTAGTGAAAGGTTTCATTTATTTGTGAAGATAAGAATGAGACATCTTTAAGTTCAATCAGTGGTTGTTGAAACAAAACTCTCCACTTAGCTCCTTCAGACTAGCAGCAGCAATTAGAGAACACCTGGTGGAACTGCACATCAGTGGAGCGACATTGGTTGAAATGTTGTTAAAGGGTTAGCAGAGGAGCCATGTTGGATGACTTCCTGAAGGCAGAATTTCAGAAAGAACAGGAGTTTTTAAAGAAGCGAAGCTCAAGTTCAAAGTCAAATTTTTAAAAATAACTGAATCGCATTATAACCTGATTAGTAATTTTAACTGACAACTGAGGTTAACATAGTGGTGTCATCTGCAAATGTCAGGAGTCTGAAGGGCCTTTACTGCTGCTGCTTCAGTCAGGGCTCATGATACTTCAACATAAGTGAAATCTGCTGTTGGATAATAATTTGTTGAAGTCGCAGCAAATGTCACTGTGAGAAACGACGTTCTGTTTCTCACCAACAGCTCAGATGAGTGTAGTTGTTTTCTTGGGCCATTCCTCAGCTGTTTCTTTCAAATGTAGGTGCATGATTCTGAGGACACTCCTGATGTCCTCTGGACCAGTGTCAGTGGATCAGCTTCAGCTCGCCCTTCAGTGGCAATATGAGATGCTCTATGGCAATCTGAACTCTGAACTTTGTCTGACTCATTCGGATGAAGACAAAGGTTTGCCTGAGTGGGGCCATGCAGTCTGTGGAAGCGGCCTGGAAGCAGGGAGTCATCCTGCCGCGTTGCTCTCTGCTGGTGCTGTCGGGCCAGTGCCGGCGAATCAGAGTGCCCAGGTGGAGGCTGCAGGAGGAAAAAATGAGGTGCAGAATTTAAAAAAACAAACTAGGATCTCGGATCCTACGATTGCTGCCCCAGGACACCCCAGCAAGCAGGAGGAGGGCAGCTTCAGCGCTCCAGGAAGTGAAGTCGGCAGAAAACTTGGCTCCGCGCTCCCAGCAAACTTCTCCAGTGCTAGCATCCAGATCATCCCTAAAGTAGAAGCAGACTCTTTGAACTTGGAGATCATGGTGAAGCGCTCTGCTGCCCCTCCCACCAATCCCTGGCTTGGCTTGCCAGTGGATGATTTGGAAAATTCATACACAGTCACAATTACCCCAAAGCCCACGCCCCAGAAGAAGCCGAGCCCTGAGTGCAGCGGAGTGGGGGCGCAGGAGGAAGGGTCTTCACAACGCCTCACACACACAGGGGCTCTGAGCAGCATGACACTGCAGCACTCTTGTGAAGATGATCCTGAACTCAGCCCCATCAGTAACGTTCTGTCCAGCACCATCACTGACGGGAGAGACACAGAGGCATCCACCCTCCACTGGGACTCCTACAACCTGCATGGGAAAAGGTAATGCTCTGGACCATGCAGACATGCAGCAGCTCAGCTTTCATGTACAGCAGTACTTTTTTATAGTAGCATAATTTGAACAAAATTCCTATTCAAGGTTTCCTCCAAAAACCTGCTAAACTCAGTGGTTGGGAACTTGGAGAGTCATTCATCCATGTGTCATGTTCTTGAGTTAAAAAATGTTTAAAGTTGACGGAGAATAGGGGTTAGGGTCTGCTCTCAGATCAACTGAGTGAGTGAGCTCTATAGATCAGTAACATTTTAATCACCTTTTCGCTTCGCACATGGATCTCAACATGCTCACAGAGCGGATCTGCAAAGTGACGTTTCGTTCCGTTTTCAGCATGATTGATCCATCGTTAACTGACTGGGAGGTGAAGGAGCAAGAGAATCTGAGAGAGGTGGAAAGAATCTTAAACCAGGCTGGAGAGATCCTGGAGGTAAGTGATCCAGTTGAAGCTCCAGGGTGCTGAACCACCACATTCTGCTCTGGGTTGAGTCCCAGCCTCCCAGGAGCTCAGATGAGCGTCACAGTTCTCTGGTTTGCAGGAGGAGGAGAACGTCTTGGCTCAGGAAGCCGAGCTGGACGCTCTGCTGCGAGACGGAGAGGGGAAGGATCTGTGGCCACAGTGGGGCAGTAACCAGCAGCTGCACCAGGTCTTAACAGAGCACATGTTCAGCTTGACTCTGAAATAAAACTCCATAATAACTGAAAATGATATTCCAGCTATTTCTGAAATAAGAAACAGGCTTTGTGTGTTTTCAGCTCCTTGTTTCACAGTAAATGCTTCAACTCGGAGCTGATTGGTCACCATGCTTTTTAATGCTGCTGTAACCACTAAACCATTTGAACATGCAGATGTTCATGCATGTTATCAAACTGTTTTTCTAAAGTTGCATATTTCCAGGGCTCCACTGATCTGACGGACGTTGATGGTGGCCAGCAGCAGCCCAGTCAGACCGACTCTATGATGGACAGCGACGCCTGTTCAGACGCTGATGATGATTTCCGCTCAGATGACCAGCTGACCAGCAGACTGGACCTGCTGGGTGAAATGAGGCATCGTCATGTCCTGGATCAGCTGCTCAGAGTCCAGGAGCTGAAGCTGGGCGCAGGCCAGCAGCCATCAGAGAGTGCAGCTTCCACTTCACCACATCCTCCAGGCCTTCATACCAACAAGGAAGCGTTCTGGTTGCAACTGGGGAAAGAAGAGGAGATTGAGAAGACGTTGGATGAAGCACCTGGTCATGAGGACATGGCTCCAGTGTCTGGGAGGTGTTGTGTTTCAGCCGAGTCTGGAGAGGACACTGGGCTCCTGTCAGAGCCTGGGTGCAGCGCTGCAGATGGTGCTGTTGGAGAGAACCCACCACTGTCTAAGGGTCTTAACATTGGTGACAGTAGAGTTTCTAGATTTTGTGATTTGAAGAAATCTTCTGTCGAGGCCCAACCTCCAATTGTCTGTGGGAAAGAGCTGAATGAAAAGCGATTGACCTCTGAACTGATGCCACATGATGGAGAGTGTGATCCAGGAGGAAAACTCCTCCCACTTCCTGTTTCGGAGCCAGAAACTGTTTCACTTCCTGTGAATGGTCGACCAGCTGAACATGAAAAGGTGTCTGGCTCAGCTCCAGCCCGACACGCTGATCATCCTCAACTTTATTTAAAGCCTGATGCACTCAGAAGGGTGGCTGCAGATTGCAGGAAAGATTTTCTCTATCCCAATATTAAAGAACACATCAACAACAACAACAATAACTATTTAGTCCATGGAAATCAGGAGACCGTTACTGAAATGACTAATGCAGAGAAAGCGGATCCCTCCATGGTGCCTGCTGGGAAAGATGAGCAGCAAGCAGAAGCAGACCTGCAGCCAGTCCTCCAGATGGAGTTTGACCCAGGAGGAGGAGAAGGAGACCATCCTGATGGTGTTCTGATCTCTGACTCTGTGAGGATATCAGACAATATGACACAGAGGGTTCAGACCCAGGTTAGGGAGGATGACTTTATCCAGGTACTCCACTTCATGGTTTTGTATAAATGAGTTGGTTTAGTGCAAGCTCCTAAAACACATAATGAGTGAGTTTGGTTTTAGTTTACAGGGTTATAAACTCTGTTGTCTGCTGCTTACAAGTACAGATACATGTTGCAACCTGCAGATGACAACCCAAAACTCAAAAATGTATTTATATATATTTTTTTGTATTGATCTTATCCACTATTATGGCAGAGTGTTCAGGTGTCAAGTCCTGCAAAAATCTAAAACCAACATCTCCATACAGCTGGTCAGCAGAGGCCAGTATAAAGTGTTCCAGACCAGTGTTTCCTAACTCTGGTCTAAAACATGCAGGCACACTGCCTGCATGTTTTAGACCAGTGTTTCCCTGCTTTCATATATCCGATTCAGATGATTCGGGTCAATTGAGGTCACCTGGACCGAAGCAAGAAAAAGCCTAAAACGTGGAGGGCAGTCTGCCTGCCTGCAGGACCAGGGTTAGGAAACAAAGCTCTAGATCCTTATGGATGGCTGCATTGACTCAGACTTCAGAAACCCAGCGGACCAGAACAGGGAGATGTCGTGACCCCAAACTGTCACCGCCTGTGGAAACGTCACTGTACTTAAAGCAGCATGGATTCTGTGCCTCTCCACTCTTCCTCCAGGCTTTGGGAGCTTAATTTCCATTTGAAATGCAGAATTCACTTTTATCTGAAAACACGACCGGACCGTTGCACACCAGTCTAGTTCCTCTCCTTCTTGCCCCAGGGGAGTGTGAGTGTGAGTGTGAGTGTGAGTGTGAGTGTTGTCGTCTCTGGATCAGGAGTGGATGGGTTTGATGCATGTAGTACTTGAAGCCTGTGTGTAGAAGACATCTGGTTGTTCAGAACTCTGTGAACAAGCAGCTTCTTCAGAAGTGACTTTTGTGTGAAAGGTGCAGATGAGTTCTGGAGATTTGTCCAGTCAGCAGTTTTCCCCAGGATGACCTACTGACCCAGAGTGAGAAACTGTTTATAGGGTCAGGAACCTTATGCATGTGTTTGGAGTCTATTAGCTGATTAGCATGAGTTTTTAATCTTGACTTTTTTTCTTTTTTTTTCCCTCATGAAATTTTAATTTTATATGTACATGTAGATACAGCAGACACGAAGCAGTCTTTAAATCCTCGGCTGTTTTTAAATCATTACACTGAAACCAACATGAAGTAGAGGAAAACTGACTGATTTCTTTCTTTTTCTTCTTTCTTCTCATGATTGTAGATTACAGATTTCAATGTTCCTGTCGTGCTGGATATGGGATCTGGTTTGATGAAAGCAGGATTTGCAAATCAAGACCTGCCAAACGTTACATTCCCAACAATAACTGGAGTTCCAAAATATGAGGTGAGCTGGGTCGGTCCGTTTGGACATTTTCTATTGATTAATCTTTGATAGAGATCCGGAATAATTCTGAAGTCCTCCGATTGTTCAGAGGAGATGGATCATAGCTCTTATGCGCGTAACTGGATGAGATTTAAGTTTAGACTGCTTTAGCAGAGCAGAATGTGGTTCACCATAAAGAATACTAGAACTTGCTCCTCATCAGAAAAGTGAGGCTGGATTCCTCACTTTTCACAGAAGTTGTGGATTTAAAAGCGAGAGTGAAATGGAAATGATTTTCAGTTCCTTTGGCTGAAAATGATCTTTTTGGCTTTTTAAAGAGTTTACAGGTTTTGTCTTGACATATCACCATCTTGATAATATAATCTCTGTCTACTATGAGTGAACATAATCTCTCTTTGCAGGAGATAATGAGTGGGGCTGTGGAGAAGGAGCTCTACATTGGTCATGATGCTCAACACATGAGGGGGGTTCTGACTTTGAATCACCCCATAAAGAATGGGATCATTTGCAACTGGGAAGAGATGGAAAAAGTAAGAAAATGTGGAAAGCTTGCCCATGATGGTGACCTACTGACTCAGTGTGAGACTCTGAAAATGAATATGCTATTCATTTTGCCTCAGGTTACGTTTGTATGATATTAAGTTGGCATTTGCCTCAATATTCCTGAGCCTGTGTGAAGCCTAAAGTTGCTGTGCTTCCTTTGGCAGCAGCTTTTTCCTCCAGTGCTCTGTGCTGTTCATTAAAGGCTGGTAGCAGGTCAGCTCAGGGCTGTCTGCTGTGTGCTCAGTGTGTCCTGATGCTACCAGCCAACATCTAGCAGCAGACCTGCAGAACCAGAGTAGAAATGTCTGCAGCAGTTCAGTTCCTTGGACTGGTGGGATGAGCTGCTTTCTGATGCCAGAGTTTAGGAACGGCTGTGACGCCTCGCTGTTCCACGCTTCAGAAAGCTTTACGGAATCCAGAATTCGTTTTCTCTGGTCATGAAACTGAAATGATCATCATGTTGTAGTTGGTTCGTGTGGTTCTTAATGAGTAGGTATTAGATTATATACGTCAACAAAGTCCAACCAATGACTGGGTTTGGAAACTAGCCTGTGACTAGAAAATCTACATTCAAAACGCTGTTTCTCTGTTTTCAGCATGGAACATTGTGTAATGTGCTGTCCTGAATTAGATACATTTCAAATGAGTTTTCCTGACACAACAACACCCCTGAAGCTCTTGTTTGGGGAAGTCGTGTTGTAGGACTTGTACAGCCCAGTCCTTCAGGCTTTTCCTTTCCTTTTAGATCTGGCAGTACACATTCCAGCAGCTGTGTGTGGACCCTGAGGAACATCCTGTTCTGTTGACTGAAGCAGCCATGAACCCTCTGGAGAACCGGCGGCGCATGGTGGAGATCATGTTTGAGAACTTTGGTGTTCCGTTGGCATATGTGGCCATGCAGGCAGTGCTTGCACTGTATGCAGCAGGGAGAACCACTGGTAGGTCCTGCAGCCAGTTGCTTATTTGCACACCTTCTTCAGACATACTTATTCCTACTTTTCTTTTTTTTTTTTTTTTTTTTAAATTGGGGATTTTCCTAAACCTAATTGTTTCGCAGTCTAAGTGGCCTAGTTTTGTTGCTAATGCGTTGGGCCTGATGACCTGTTTCTAGGTGTGGTGTTTGACTCTGGAGAAGGCGTGAGTCACAGTGTTCCTGTGTTTGAGGGCTACAGTTTGCCTCATGCGGTCCAGCGCTTCCCTTTGGCTGGTGTGGATGTCACATTGCAGCTTAAAAAGGTTTGCAACACTTTGCTTGGTCTTAAATGTGACCAATTCTGTTAAATTATTTTGATGACTACATTAAATGTCCACTTCAGTATAAGGCCCTTTGCATCAGTTTTTGTCTGGTGCTTGATTAGTTTTATGAGCCAAGGTCTTTATCCTGCCAAGTTGTGCAGCCTTCAGTCTTCTCTTTTCTCCCTAAAGCTCCTGCAGGAACAGGGCGTCTGCATGCGCACAACAGCAGAAGCTGAGATTGTGAGGGAGATAAAAGAGAAGTGCTGCTGTGTTGCATTAAATTATGAAGCTGAGCTGAACTCGGGGAGTTCGTCCTGCAGAGAAATGCAGTACACCATGCCGGATGGCCAGATTGTTGTCATGGGCACCGAAAGATTCAGGTAACATATATAAATATAGATACATGTATTTTGTGTGTGAGTTTTTTTGTTTGTTTTTTTTAGTAGGCAAACTGGGAACTGAAGATTCTTGAGGGTTTCAACCTTTATCACAATATACAGAGAGGAGTTGTTCTCTGCTGTAAGAACAGAAGTGCAGTGATGGTTCTTGATGTCTGTTCCAGGCTGAACCTTTTTGTGTTTTCAGGAATGGGAAGTCTTTATTGTTCTCTCCCACTTTAGCACACCACTTTCATTAAGTTCTGCACTTGAGTTCTTGTGACATATGACATGTCTTGTCTAGACAGAGCTTTGTTTTTCTCACGGTAGAAGAACAAATCTGTTCTTGGTCTGTGTGCTGCCTGAAGACTGACTGTATATGTAATGACTGATGATCTCCAGTTTGTGGCTTTGAAGCCTCATCAAGACAAGAGACCAGGGAAACCTTTCTTAAAGCAGAACAGTTGGTTGTAATTATGCAAAAAAAAATAAAATATATGAATATAAAGTATATTCATATATTTTTCTTTATTCGTATATAAAGAAAAATATGAAATATTTCAGCATGTGCAGAGCAGCGTGTGGATGAAGTGGCTTTATGACATGTCATTTAACTATTCATCAGTCTAATGGCTGAGAGGAAAAAGTGTTCTTGTGGTGGGAGGCCACTGTCCAGATGGATCATAGTGTCCAGCCTGAGGAGAGAAGCTTAACCAGGCTGCATCCAGGGTGAGAGGCGTCGGCCGCAGGGTGAGAGGCGTCGGCCGCAGGGTGAGAGGCGTCGGCCGCAGGGTGAGAGGCGTCGGCCGCAGGGTGAGGGGCGTCGGCCGCAGGGTGAGGGGCGTCGGCCGCAGGGTGAGGGGCGTCGGCCGCAGGGTGAGGGGCGTCGGCCGCAGGGTGAGGGGCGTCGGCCGCAGTCCGACCGGCATGACCAATCACCTTCTCAGCAGTGTGAGCATTGCATTGTGGTCTGTCTGTCTGTCCCTGGTTGTGTACCATATGATGATAGCGGTGTTGATGAACCCATCATCAACACCGCTAGTCCCAGAGGGCAAGGGTGGGATGCTGGGTCTGTGACTTTCGTAAAGTCCATGATTACCGATTACCTTCACTGTCTGCTGGGTGTTGAGCTTCACCAAGCTACCAGCCAATCCACCTCCGTCCTGTAGGCAGACTCATCTGCCCGAGATTAGGCCGATGTTCTCATCGGCCTAATCTCTGGCTGGAGGTGCAGGCAGATGGAGAGAAGAGGTCCTGAAGGAAACCAATTCTCATGGTCCAAGTCTCTAAGATGTTCTGCCCTAGCCACACATACTGCTTCCTATCCATCAGGAAGTTGGCACTCCACCTGTAGATGGAGTTGGAAATGTTGAGCGGAGAGAGTTTACAATTGGCTCGAGGCGACTGGTCAGCGATTCTTTAGAAAAGTATCCAACAGTTCAGTCAAATCTCTTGACTTCTGTTCAGATAAAGTTGATGGTCTGATTGGTTTCACTCTATGACAAATGCCCAGCCGTCAACATCAGGCTGACGTATCCATGTGTTTTTGACTTTCCTAACGAGCTTACAGAATTCCATGCACAACAATGTGATTGAGCCAATTTCCCTGTTCATCAAGGGCACCTGAGATTCTGTTTAATCCTGAGATGGTTGGACGGGATCATCCTGGGATGCACGAGAGCATCTTCAAGTCAATCCTCAGGTCAGACATTGACCTGCGGCGCAGCCTCCTGGGCAACATTATTCTTTCAGGTATCGATTCTCCTTTTCTTAGAAAATGAACTTCTTATACTGCAGTTTTGTTTATTTATTTTCATAAACGTTTCTGTAAATGTGACCAGTTTTGGGTGTGATTGCAGGTGGGAATACTCTGCTGCCAGGCTTGCCTGAGCGCCTGCAGTCTGAGGTGAAGAACCTGGTGCCGGCAGATATGAGGGTGAACGTCTGCGTCACCAGCCCCAGAGACAGACGCTTCCTGGTGTGGAGTGGCGGTGCGGTTCTGACCAACCTGTCCACCTTCAACTCTGCATGGATCAGCCGGGGAGAGTATGAGGAATACGGGCCACAGATTGTCTTCAGGAAGTGTTTCTGAGATCAATGGAATATTGCACTTCATAACTGACTTTTAGATTAAATGGAAAACGGACATGTCATTTAACTATTCATCAGTCTAATGACTGTGAGCCATCAGGAGTCATTTTAAGTATAGATTTTTATGTCATTCTGACTTTGGCCATCATTGTGAATTCTGAGAGATCACAATGATGTGAACTATTCTGTGCCACCTTGTGTGTATGTGAAGTGTTGTTTTTTGTTTTCTTGTTTGTTGTTTTTGGAGCTGCTGTTTGCTTTAAGCTTAGTTATTTAC
The DNA here is from genome assembly GCA_911649635.1 of Poeciliopsis gracilis. Classification (NCBI taxonomy): domain Eukaryota; kingdom Metazoa; phylum Chordata; class Actinopteri; order Cyprinodontiformes; family Poeciliidae; genus Poeciliopsis; species Poeciliopsis gracilis. The sequence continues at coordinate 38,112 of CAJVRI010001250.1, forward strand.
TATGATGGCCATAAGTAAAATAGTTTTTTGAATGTCTCTTATATTTTTCAGTTGCGTCCAAAGAATGTAGGTGACTGTCTGTTTGTGGTTAAGGAAGAGGAACTGAAGCTGGCAAAGCTCTCATTAATGAGGAAAACCTCTGGATCCCGACTCCTAGCAGTTTTAATAAAACAATCATTTAAAGTCGATGAAATATTTTGTGTGTAAGATTGGGGGAAGATTGCAGAGCTGCCTTTTGCTTCAGCTTGCAGTGGAGAAATGTTCCAGCTGTTTGGTGAAAATGTGTTGAAATGCTGTGGAATGTGCACAGATGCTCATCCCACATGTTCCAGATGAAAACGGTAGATCCCAGTGAGTGGCATGTGGCAAGTTGGAGAAATGAAACGGAGTTGACTCGTTACAGCTGGTTTGTAATGAGGGGCTGGTGTTTCAGAGGTTGTACTGTACAAAATGCTGTGGGATGGTTAGTTATCCAAACCCAAAGGTGTTTCTTTTCTTTAGTTTATGCTGTGTCTTGATACTAAATAATTTTGACATTGTCATTTTGCATGAGTTTCTGCATGTTTGAGTGTTTATGTAAACTGTCTTCAGAGGTTTGGTTTTTCCATGTTGCCTACTGTTCCAGCAGTCATACTGTGTGACCTTACTGTGACCTTACTGTGACCTTACTGTGACCTTTTTTTAAAGGAACCTGTGAAATTGTTTAGTCTGTTTTATGGCTACTTGACAACTAATAGATGTACTGTAGCTGACTGAACTAAGTTGAGCAATTTGTCACCCCAGTCTTGTTTGTCTTTTTTTAAAATAAATACTTTAGTCATATTCTCTGTTTGATCCCTTTTATTATAACAAGATTAATACACAGTTAAGCAAATCCTTAATTTAACTATTAAAGTACATTCATGTTTTATGGAGTTCAGTATTGTAACAGATTTGTAAAGAAAAATCAAGGCCCTTTGTTTTGTGTTGCCATCTTTCTCTTTTCTCTCTCTTGGACGGTCTTTCCTGACCGCCCTCTTCTTGAGAAAAGCGTGTCCTCAAGAGGCTTTTTCAAATTTGCTGTAATACAGTCTGCTACAAAAGACCTTTCCTGCCATCACTTTTTTCTCTTTAAATTAATGAGGTATAACATTACATTTTTTTCTTTGGGATTAATTTTGGAATTTGAATTCATGATGTGGGATGTCTGCTCTATAGTCATTGACTGGTGGGTGAATTTTGTTTGGTACTTGAACCAGGCAAGATATTTTCCGCAGCCACAGAACCTTCTCTTGGATCAAGCTGAGGTTGAGATGTTGCAGAATCCCACAGAGCTGTTCTGGCCTTCTGACTCTGGGGGTGACATCATCTGGACCTGCAGCTGTGTTCCAGTTCAGTCTCTCCAGATGCCTCCTAATTTGACATCTTCATACTGAAAAGTGTGAGACAAAGAGAACAGCAGCATTCCCTAGTTTGGGTGAAGACAAACTTATGGAAGCAGAAGAGTCCATGACTGAGATGGAGGATAGAAAACCAGAGGTTTGACAAGAACGCTGTGGGTGATGGGATTGGATTTCTGTTTGTCTGGGGACAGGAGATGATAGAGGATGAGATGAGATAGATTTGCTCCTGAACTGAAGAATTCCATCGATCTGATCCTCCTCTTGATGGATGTTAGGGATGATTCTCTTCATCCCTAACATCAATCCATCCATTTTCCGTCACCCTTCTCCCTAACGGGGTTGGGAAGTGCTGGTGCCTCTCCAGCTGCATTCTGGGCGAGAGGCGGGCTCACCCTGGACAGGTCGCCAGTCTGTCGCAGGGCAACACAAAGACAAAAAGGACAAAAAACCACACACACCCAAGGAGAATCTGGAAAGCCCAATCAACCTGACAGTCATGTTTTTGGACTGTGGGAGGAAGCCGGAGAGAACCCACGCACAGGGAGAACATGCGAACTCCGTGCAGAAAGACCCCGGGCCGAGAATTGAACCCAGGACCTTCTTGCTGCAAGGCAACAGCGCTACCCACTGCGCCACTGTGCAGCCCTCATCCCTAATCACACATTGATATTTTTCTCTTTGCAGTTTTTTCTCCAGCTTCTTTCTGCACAACCCCTTGACTTTGAGCTGCGCCTGCACACTCCTCAACACCTCCAGAGGTCTGCTGAAGTCCACAATCAGAGCAGACTTCTAGCAGGACATTTCACACCACTTGGCATTCCTTGCACTGGCAGGTGAGATATTTACATGTTTTGTGACCTTTGATTAAAACATAAAAATTAAAACACATTTTATTTCTACATTACACGTGTTTTTCATAGCCTGTTTGACTTTTAAATGATTAGGATAAAGATATTTATTATTCATCAATAAGAACATCCAGGTTTGAGCAAAGTGGCAGGCAAATGGAAAAACGATCAAATGATAATGTAAAGTATTATTTGTAATATTGTCTATAAATACCAAGACTTTTTCCCCATACGCTTTTTGACAGCGTCTGTAAAATGACTGCTGTTCCATGTTTTTGATGCGCCTTTGTTCAACAGAGAGAACAGAGCGGCAGTGTCCTCTAGCGGACAACGTTATATTTCATTGTTACCATAGCAGCCGGTTCTAAACACTGTAGTATCCGCTTTTTACAGCAGCAGAAATGTTTCGGGCTCGGACAGAAAGAGTGATTAAAACCATCATTTGTGAAATCGTGGAGCAGTGTGAGAAGAGGGGACACTCGGTTTCTGAAACTCTGGTGGGATTCATGGTGAGTCATCCAGACCGCAGCTGATGCAGACCACTCAGCATGACGGCTGCAAGTCTTTACTTCAACCAGCGTTCATTATGTAGACCATTTATTTCATCAAATATGTGCGCTTATATCCAGAATGCATGTGTTGCGTTTCTGTTCAGGTGAAAGCTGTGGTGCTGAATCCAACTAACGGTTTTGATGTAGACCACACGCTCTCAGAAGAAGACGTCCAAAGACTCAAGCAGGTATTTGTGACTGTGCAGCTCAGTCTGCAAGCCAACCAGGCAGGCTCCAGACATCAGAACATGCTGTTTTAAGTGGCTAACTCTTATTAACTCTTCTTCTTCTTCACATACATCTAAATAAAATGGCTTATTTGTATTTTCGCAGCCCGGTAGGAGTTACAATCTGCTTCAAATCTTTAAAAGCCACAGAATTTGCATGGCAACAGATTTTCTGGCACCTAGAAAAAACTGCTGTTGGGGGCCTATGGTACAGTCAGTTTGTAGAACAACTATAATAATGGTTGAGACTCTGTTTATGGCTATAGACTTTATGATGGCCTGTTTATTTACATGCATCTCTGATGAGGCTCTTAAAGTGAATATTAGTTTTGTTAGCTTTACTAAGTGGTTCAAACTCAAGACAACCTTCTCTTTCTGTTTTCTCCTGATGTTTGTGCTTGACTGAAACCTTGAGTGTTACAAATGAGGAAAGGAAGCTGAAGTAGTCAGGAAGGAAACTCATACACTCAAGTCCAGGAATTTATTCCTGCATAGCAACAGTGCTAACAAGTTACCACCGTGTGACCTGTCTCCATAGGATGTTGTTTTGTTTTTTCCTGTAATGCTCCATTGTTGCAACTTGTCAATAGACCTTTCAGGTCTGTTGACTCGTTTTTTAACTGCAAAAATATCAACATTATCAGACCTGCTTATCTCTATAACGCCAACTAATAATTAATACAGATTTCTAAACAGCATAACCTGCCAGTTAATGTCTCCCAAGGCAGGTTGAGTTACAGCCTGGATCTGTTTGTATTTGTTTTTGCCCTCAAAGGTAGAACTGTCCAGCTTTAACTGGAGCTTTTCAACAATCTGTTGAACAATATTGAATCAGCTCATTTCAAAATCAAGTATACATTCTTCAGAACCACAGGAAGTGTAGTGATTAGTTTGGACTGTTGTCAGTGAGTCACAACACACTGGTGCTGCAATCTGATCATCCACAGCAGACTAGAGCAGGTGAAGGGTTTTTTGGTAGAGAAAACAGAATTTTATCTGCAGTTCTGTCATAGCTGAAATGAACAAAACCTGGTCTAGGCAGGCAGGACAGAAACTTATGGGATGATAGAGACCAGTGTGAAGGAGCTCTGTTCGCCCATTGACTGCTGTTGGACAGATGTCCTGTCTCTTGATTATCTGTCACGGTGCACTTCGGTCACAGTTCAACTAATTTTACTTTAGAGTGAGTGAGTGCTGCAGCTCAAACTCCAAGCTGGGTGAAAATGCACTAAGAAGAACATTTGCTTTCTGAGGTGTATGCAGAAACGCTATTTGCACCTGGCAGGTTTTATTTCAATGCACAAACAGCTGTTAATACAGACTAGAAATAATTATTCCGCCATTATTTTGGCACCTATTCTTGTATGTCAACCTTATGCGTCACATGAAGTTCACACCCGCCTTTTGCTCCCCTGGCTGCGCTCAGTACAAAGCAAAACCGTCATTGCCCAGAGCATAGGGCAATGAAGTGAGTTTCAGAGCACAATGGAGCTAGTGGCACTTTTATTCTGAAAATCCCTCACAGGATTTTTTAAATGTGAAGATGTGAAGCAGCCATGCCTCCTGATGAATTGTTTCTGGTTGCAGCTCTGCTTAGATAAGCTTACAGAGGAGACCAGCCCAGGTCTTGATACCATCAAAATGCAACTTTATTTTGAAATGAATTATGCCTCTCGACGTAAGTATTAACTTTAAATCTGTTTTACATGTTTTATTGACTATTCTAGAATTTTTATCATGGGGCATCATTTTATCTTTTTATCTTTGAATGTAATAAAAAATGTTGATTACAACTTTGATATTGTTCATAGTGATGGTGAGTCTATTTGTTCTAAGAAGAACTACTAACACTGACTGATGCCAGGGTTACATTAAAATGACAAACAGTGACATGTCTTCCAGTAACTTCCAGGGTTGTTTCTGCCAAAGTTTACCTGCTAGTGAACATTTTCCAAGTGCCTTGAGACATGTGCTATAGAAATGGGACTATATAAGTCATTCATATAATCACTTTATTTAAAAAAAATAAATAAATAAAAAAAAAAAGAGTAATAGACAACTTTTTATGCAGATGAGTTTCTGGCAGAGATCCATCGCATACTGGAGTTCAAACTCAGTGGAGTGTGTCGGGAGATTACAGACAACAGAGCAAAATCCAGGGATGATTTCCACACTCTGTACCATCAGATAATTACCTACATCCTGCTCAGATCTGCAATAGGTTCACCTGCAAATTTCAGCTGTGTACAAGACACTAATGGTAAGTCATGTTTGACCTGCAGCATCAAGCAGCATGCTTGTTACATGCCACTCTGATTAAGGTGATAGTTTTATGAGATTTAATTCCTTCAAAAGCTGACCCACACCAGGCACTGAAACACTTAACATATCATCTTACAGTGTTTCCATCCATTTATATGCTGTTATGTTTATGCCAAATAAACATATTAACAGACAAAATTCATCCATCCATCCATCCATCCATCCATCCATCCATCCATCCATCCATCCATCCATCCATCCATCCATCCATCCATCCATCCATCCATCCATCCATCCATTTTCTCCTGCTTAGCCGGGGTCGGGTTGGGGGGGTAGCAGCTTAAGAAGGGAGGCCCAGACTTCCCTCTCCGCAGCCACTTCTTCCAGCTCTTCCAGGGGAACCCCAAGATCTTCCCAGGCCAGCCAAGAGACATAGGCCCTCCAGCGTGTCCTGGGTCTTCCTCGGGGCCTCCTCCCGGTGGGACGTGCCCGAAACACCTCACCAGGGAGGCGTCCAGGAGGCATCCTGCCCAGACGCCCGAGCCTCAACTGGCTCCTCTTGATGTGGAGGAGCAGCGGCTCTACTCTGAGTCCCTCCCGGATGACTGAGCTTCTCATCATATCTCTTAAGGGAGAGCCCAACCCCCCTATGGAAAAAACTCATTTTGGCTCTTGTATTCGTGATCTCGTTCTTTGGTCATGACCCAAAGCTCATGACCATAGATGAGGAATGTAGTAAATTGAGAGCTTCTCTTTCTGGCTCAGCTCTCTCTTCACCACGATGGAACGGTACAGCACTGGCTTCACGGCAGACGCTGCACCAATCTGCCTGTCTTTCCTCATTTGTGAACAAGATCCCAAGATACTTGAACTCCTCCACTTGAGGCAGGACACCCTCCCCTATCCGGAGAAGGCACTCTACCCTTTTCCAGCTCAAGACCATGGCATCGGACTTGGAGCCACTGATCCTCATCCTGGCCGCTTCACACTCGGCTGGGAACCGCTCCAGCAAGAGCTGCAGATCACGTCCCGATGAAGCCAACAGGACCACATCATCCTCAAACAGCAGAGATGCGATCCTACGGCCACCAAAATGGATCTCCTCAACACCTTGGCTTCACCTAGAAATTCTGTCCATGAAAGTAGTGAACAGAACTGGTGACAAAGGGCAGCCCTGGAAGAGTCCAACCCTCACCGGAAACGAGCCCGACTTATTGCCGGCAATGCAGCAGACTCCGGCACCGGTTGTCCAGGACCTGACAGCCCGTATCAAAGGGCCCAATATCCCATACTCCCGGAGAACCCCCCACATGGCTCCTCGAGGGCCACAGTCCAACGCCTTCTCCAAGTCCACAAAACATATGTAGACCGGTTGGGCGAACTCCCATGCACCCTCCCTGCTGAGGGTGTGGCGCCGGTCCAGTGTTCCACGGCCAGGATGAAAACCACACTGCTCTTCCTGAATCCGAGGTTCGACTAGCATCCTCTGACCAGCATCCTCCCCCACCACTGGAGAGGAATGGACCTTCCTCTCCAGTGGAGAGTATGGAGGAATGGACCTTCCTCTCCAACTTTGTCATCATGAAATTATGACAAAGTTGATCATCAAACTGTGGCCTAGGGTGTCCTGGTGGCTAGTGCACATATAGACATATAGACACCCTTATGCCTGAACATGGTGTTCGTATTCTGTGACGAGCACAGAAGTCCAACAACAGAATACCACTTGAGTTCAGATCAGGGGGACCGTTCCTCCCAACCTTGCCCCTCAAAGTCCCCCTGTCATTGCCCATGTGAGCGTTGAAGTCCCCCAGCAGAAGGAGGGAGTCCCCAGGTGGTACCCCTTCTAAGGACTCCAAAAAGGGTAGGTAATCTGAACTGTTGTTTGGCCCGTAAGCACAAACGACAGTTTGTGCTCCCCCCCACCCTCTCGTTCACCCGGGTAAACCCCAAAGTACAGGCATCAAGATGGGGAGCAACAAGTATGCCCACCCCTGCCCGATGCCTTTCACCGTGAGAATCTCCAGAGTGGAAGTACGTCCATCTCCTCTCAAGGAGACTGGTTCCAGAACCAGAACTATGTGTTGAGGTGAGACCAACTATTTCTAGCCGGAGCCTCTCAGCCTCACACACCAGCTCCGGCTTCTTTCCCATTCCACATCCCAAGAGCTAATTTCTGCAACTAAGGATTGGACCGCGAGGGCCCCCTCCCTTGGCTCCCACCTATCTCACACTGCACCCGACCCTTTAGGCCCCTCTCATAGGTGGTGGGCATATGGCAGGAAGAGCCCATGTCTCCTCTTTGGCCTGAGCCTGGCCGGGCTCCAAGGGTAAAAGCCCGGCCACCAGGCGCTCGCCATTGAGCCCCACCTGCAGGCCTGGCTCCAGAGTGGGGGCCCGGTGACCTGCGTCCGGGTGAGGGAACACCAAGGCCAAAGTTATTTCTCGCCATTGGGGTCTTTGGGCTGCACTTTTTCTGGTCCCTCACCTAAGAACTGTCTGGCTTGGGTGACCCTACCAGGGGCATGAAAACCCCAGACAGCAGAGCGCCTAGGATCTTTGGGGGACTCAAACCTCTCCACCACGATATGGTGGCAGCCTGAGGAGAGGGACAAAATACACATTAAATGTAAATACTCTTCATAATCAACACCCCTTTTGACTCTCCAGAGGGGCAGCAATGAAATAATATTTCTTGTTGCTCTGTGAAAAACAAGCTAACTGCTGTATTTGGGGGAAAACAGACTAACTTTTACGCAGCAGCAATATCAAAAATAAAAGTATACAGCTCAAACAAGAAGTCAAATACCTTACAACTTAAACATCAAAATTACTGACAAAACATTCACGCTTGCTGTAATAAAAAACACTCATGGTTATTCTTATGATTATGGTTACTGCTTCAACAAATGGAAGAAATTCTGCTGAATAATAAGTAAATGATACTCCAAGGTTCATGTCTGCTAACTGCAAAAGTCTCTTCTTGGAGATTTGGTACCGACTTCGCAGTGTGACTTAACATACACATTTAATAATTTAATTTGTTATTTACAATCTTTTTGATTCACCTGGTCAGTGAAAAAATAACTGCCAGAAAAAACAGCAACATCAACACTGAGGAACACAGCAGACATACCTGGAGAGGCTGAAGGCAGAGCTCTGCTCAATCCATCATCCATTATTGGTGGAATGATGGCTTATGGTTCAACTGCAAAGGACATAATCTATCCGTTTTCAAACATCATCAGTTTGAAGTGGAGGTGGTTGAGAAATATAAATACCTTGGGGTTCATCTGGACGACCAACTGGACTGGAGACACAACAGTGAAGCAAGAAGGGACAGAGAAGACTGGACTTCTTCAGGAAACTAAGATCCTGCAAGGTTTGCAGCAGATGGTGCAGATCTTCCATCAGTCTGTTGTTGAGAGCGTCATCTCACGTAACTTTTATTTAAAAAATATATATATATTTTTTTTGTAAATTTGTTAAAACTCTATTGGTGTAATATGATACAGAGAAAATTGAGCTCCTAACTATAGTCAGAATGTTCTTTGGCTGTTGCCATATTTCATCACCTTAATCCATGTGGCTGTGGAATGTGTCAGTTATTGTCAAGGGCATGTTGTAGTAGTGATGATGATGATGATGATGATGATGATGATGATGGCGGCTCTCGTCTCCTTTCTTCCAGCTGCGCTGCAGAGTGTCTTGCCCCTGAATGATCTGGGAGCGTTCCTGATTCTGTTGAAGAAAGACAAGGAGCAGCAGCTGAAGGAGCTCACCATGATTGTAACAGGAATCCGAATCTTCAACGAAGCCAGCAAACAAAATGAGGACGTTTTAAGCCTCTACAAATTAAGTACGTCTTTCAAAAGTTGCTCTTTGACGAGTGATTTTTAAATAAAGAACTGAAACACATAAGCACTCAGTTTTAAAATGGCTAACACAAAAAATATAATTAATACACATTGTATAATTTCTTTGCACTTGAGATAAAACCGAATTAAGTAATCAGCTATTATTCTCATTGAGGGCCAATAAAATCTCAATGCAACTCAAGTCACATTTAAAATAAAAATAAATAATAAAAAAAAAAAACTGCGTAAAATTGATAGGTATTGTTTGTACACCGAGTATAGTTGGACTAAATATACTCGGTGTACAAAATTCAAATCATTGTGTGTTAAGTTCTTTGTTGTGTAATGCCTGCTGCTTGGTGCAGTATTTTTATTTGCTGTATTTGGAGGGAATATTCTGAATGAAAAAACCCTGCATATTAATAACAGTGGTGAACAACAGGATGTAGTGAAGCCAGTTTACTGCTTGCACGGTTTCAGCAAAGGATTCATGACCGACTTGTGTGAGTTTCCACCATCCCATTGATTTCATGCTTACAGCCAGGCTTAGTTAATGAACAGATGAGGCTCCTGATCAGTCAGAAACTAACCATGTTCAGGATTATCCATCTCATTTAGTCTTTTTTATTCACTTGCATTAAAATACCATTATTTCATTTTGGTATTCAGTCAAATGCTGTTGTTATTTTGACATTATGATGATGGAATATGCCCTTATCAATTTCAACAGGTTAAATGTGAACCTGTTATTCTGTTCTAAGTTTGACATACTTAACTGCAGTATGCTCTCATTAGGCTCATCTGTAATGATTTCTACTCTGATCTCAACATTATGTTCTATTTCCTGTAAGAAAACATCAAGTTAGTAGACTAAGAATCCCAGTAGCCAGCCAGGACTGACCTGACTGCTGCTGACCCAACAAAGAAGCTGAGATGATATTCTCATGCTCAGATCCTAATAAATCAGTCCTCAACTCATATTTTATTGCCTCATTTAATAGTCCGATTTCTTAATTACTTGTTTTGTTGCTCTGTTGATAATATTTTTTTTTTTGTTTTATTAAAACAAGTCTCTCTTGCAATGAGATCTTGGATCTCAATGAGACAACTCAGATAAATAAACATTAATTTTTAAAGTATTTCTAAGTAGTGCAGTTGGACCCTTAGGCCAGACTCTGTTGCTATGAAGCCAAACAAAAGCACATTACTGCTAATAATAATTTCCGGCAAATGCTTAATAGAAAACTTTATACCTCCTACTTCTCATAAATATGTAAAATATTTTCCAATGTTGTCCTTTATCACTTTGTTCTGCTCTTTCTGTTGTCCTGGCAGTGCCTGCAGTTCTCCAGGAAGCACTTCAGGTCAGTGATAGAAGCATTAAGAATGAACTGAGCATCACAGAGGGCTTGGTGTGGAGATACACCGCTGTTCTGGAGAAGCTAACACACCCCAACATTCAGCCTGCCCAGTGTGAAATGCCCATCACTCAGCTCAAACAGGCTCTCTACAACGTCAGGCAGCACGAAAGTTTTCTAAAAATTTTACAGGTGAGAAAAAAGTAGTCTAACATCATTGTCTGGTCATGTGATGCAGTGGAGTGTCTAATTGAAGCAGAGATGCAATGTTGGCAGAGTGGTCACCATAAATTTACATGTCAAAAAGGCCGAGACACTCAACATTCATCTAGGCAACAGTTGACCTGCAAAATTTTACAATAAACTGCAAGATGAATATAACCCATATGTAACCCTACTGATAAATTTGTAGGGTAAAAAACCCCAAAAAACAAAGATATTTGAGTAGGAAAAAGTAAGTATTTTAATTGTGATTGTTAAGAGAAAGAAAAGTAAATGTGGCTGTTGAAGAGATAAAAGTGTTTATTAAAGACTGCATATCAAATAGTTACAAATACTTGGCATGACAGTGAAGGTGACCAACTCAACATCTGATCACAAATGTGAGAACAAATTGATGAACAAACCAGGTTTTATTTCAACAAGAACAAAAGGAATTCATTAAGAGTTCAGTGAAATGTTTCTTAAAATCTTCATGGAATATCAAAAATATATACTAATATGTGGCAGCTAAACATTTACATTGTTTTCTTTTTTAAAAAGCCATATTTGCTGGGGAGAAAAGCAGAAGAAATTTGTCACAAGTCTGGTTGAAGAAGAATTGACACAATGTTTCATTATTTTCCATTGAAGAAACTTGTTTTGTGATAACGCATAGATAATCATATCAAGATGTTTTAATTCATTTCATTATACAGTATGCAATAAAACAAGACAGCTTTTCTTGATGAAAATTAAACGGATCAATAAAACTGATCAACAGATGAATCAAAAATGGTTAAAGACAGTTTATAAGATCCAAGTAGACAGTGTTCAAGAGCAAAATATGTACTTAAGAATGAATATGTTTCCTCTCTGCTGTCAGTCTGATGCGAGCCTTTGTTGCCAGCGGATGGAGAGTCGACAGGCTAAACTTTCGTCTTTGTTGAAGCAGTTGAGAGAAACTGTGCAGCCAAATACAGCCGTACCAGGTTCAACAGTATTTGTAAGTGCTTTACAATTTACAGCCTTTTCTCCTTAGTTTATCTGAAATGAATTAAGACAACATGAACCTCGGAGGAGTCCTGAGTTATATTTGAGATAAGAAACACTGTTAAACAAACCACCTTTCCATCTCTGTTGTGCTTTACAAATAAAAGTTCTTAGTTACCTTGGTTCTTAGGACCAACATCTGCTGCAGCAGTTAAAGCATCTTTTAGTGGTTCAATACAGAAGTCATATAAACCATCCACCTATCTGGACAAAGAGATCATGCAGGGAGGGCTCCTCCTAAGATTTGCGATGTCCTTGAAAATATTTGAGAGCAAAACCCAGATTCTTAAGTTCTCCATCAACTGCATAGATAATCCCAGATATATTGAGGCGAACAGGCTTGCAGAATTAATTTAACACAATGTTTGACAAAAAGATTGCAATTCAATGTTTTCTCCCATTTTCCTGAAAACAACATGACAATGTTTTGTTGTGACCCCAAATCCTCCATATTTAAAGATAGCCATGAATGTCCAAAGATCATTTTTTACATCTGACCTTTGTTTTTCTGTTAGAAATGTTGCTCCATTGACTCATAATAGTCTTTTTTATTCTGTCACAGGCTCACACTTGTTTCTGTAGAATATTATATGTTTATCATAACAATTATGTTTACATTACAAACATCATGGTGCAGTTCTGAAACTAGAATAAAAACTGTTTACATTTTTCAAGATTATTGGACCTTAACCAAACTCAAGTATCACTGTATTTTCAGTATGTTGTACATGTATTTCAAAGCACCACCCAGCAATAGTGGGTAGTTCTTTCTTGTCAAGTGAAACCCAACAGCCCACCACCATGGACAGACAGATGGGGATTTCACTTTCCTAAAATAATGGCTTGAGTCTTTGTTTGAATTTTTTTGTCTACATTAACTTTTGGCAAAAAGGTGGTGATTTTTTTTAAATCAAAATCACCTATGGCAAAAAAAAAAAAGTACAAAATGACATAAAAGACCAAAAATCACCATTAGGTGAAAAATTATAAATGTTTTTTATGGTATAGCTAAAGCTGTGTCAAGATATGCACTTAGTTTGCTGCAGATCTGTTCATCCAACCAACCAACCGACCGACCGACCGATCAACCCACCCACCCACCAACCCCCCCCATCCACCCACCCATCCATCCCATCCATCCATCCATCCATCCATCCATCCATCCATCCATCCATCCATCCATCCATCCATCCATCCATCCATCCATCCATCCATCCATCCATCCATCCATCCATCCATCCATCCATCCATCCATCCAACCAAACAAACAAACAAAGCTTACTGTCATCATGTCAATACTGATCAAAATCAGTGCTACTACATAAATACAAAATCAGTGCATAGTACTGGACACATAGCGAGCCTTGAAAAAGTATTCACTTTCTAACAAAAACGACAACAAGGTCAGAAAAACACTAAAACAGAAGTAAAAGCAAATGTCTTAGATTGTGCCAAGGAATACAAATCCTTTTTACAGAGAGTTTTAAAGGGGCATGTCTGAGATTGTTCTATAATTTAGTAGAGGCAACACTAGAAGCTCTGTCTCCGCTGAGCTTCATCTTACTGTGCATTGTGTCTTGTTTATCTTTGATATTGTTGAAACAACTGCTACTGATCAGCTACTTATTGAACCTTGTATTTTCAGCCATTGTTCAAAGCTGTGACAAAGTTGTGGTTTGAGCTCCAGGATGAGGCAGAACTGCTGCACATTCTCAGTAACATCACAGTTGGTCTCAAACCCTTCCTCGTCTCCCAGGCTAAGAGGTTTTCAGAGGCGTATCTGGACAGCCTGCTGGTGGCAACAGAAGTAAAGACTGACGCCAACAGACTGGCAGCATCCTCAGGTATGGCAATGTCACTAACATAGTCAACCCTGAATGTACAAATGAAACATGTTGATCAAGTTAAAGGTTAGAAAAGCAGACTTTACTGAGTGACAGTGGATTTGAGAGTTGAGGCTTCTGATTCCTCCTCCAGATGAGCAGATTGACCCGACTCTGCTAAACACTCAAGCCTGGCTTCTGCCTCATGGAAGTGACAGACTGAAGGAGCTGCCACTGGAGTATAATGGTTTCTGTGGTTACATGTTCGTGAACAGAGGCGGTCTGCTACTTCCCGGTAGTGCTCAGCTGAAACACCAAGAAAATGACAAAAAACAAACATATTCATCTTCTCAAAATACAATAGAGGTTTTATTGTCTTTACAACAGAAAAAACCTGGTTGCAATTCCCCAGATAAAAACCATGCCTCACTTAAAAAAACAACAATAAATAATTACTTATCCTTTGATAACTTAAAACTGAACAAAATTATAGACATAAAACTGAGCAGGTCAAATTGATCACAGCAGCATTCAGCATAGCGATGGCCAATGGCTAAAACTGTTTCTCAATGTGCTGGACTTTATTGTTCATGTGTAAGTGAGATATTTCATTTGGCCTCACTGATCAGGCTGTCAAACACTTTGATCAGTAAATCACTGAATTAGAGAAGTTTATCTCCATTTATTCACATAAGCTTGATTGCTGTACAGTCAATAAGCTTTTCCATTTATTGTCAAGAGTACAAATAACTTCTGACATGCATATATAAATACAAAACCATTTGATTTTACTCCATGCCCCCATTTCATGTCAGAAACACATGGGGGGGTAGTGATTTGGGACTTAAAATAAAGTAAATGTCTATTTTTGCAGGAAATCCTTCTATTGGAGTTCTCGAACACAAGGAGAGGTTCTATGCTTTCAGCTCCCGGGAGGCAGCGTTGGCATTTGCCTCCTCTCCAGACGACTTTGTTGCTCAGGTGGCAGAAAAATCCAAATTTTTCCCAGAACTTTTTCAGCTTCTCAAACTCCATCAGCAGCTTCCCAGCACGCGCTCATCATACTCTGAGGTTGGTGTCTTTACTACGGTAATATGGCTCTTTGTTCTTTTCTATAAGTTTAGAACATTTCACCAATACAGTAGTTTCATTTTGAAAATGAGACTACACAGTAAAATGTATTTCCCTTTTTGTGCAACACCAAATGAGCTCTTCAGTTCCACAGTAAACTGAATACATCTTGAGTTCATATGATCTGTCCCTTGTTAGCTTTAGGAACACAGCATTTCTGACCTCAGACGCTGTCTCTGCTTTGCTTTAGCAGAGAGAAGCAGGGCAGAGTTTATGGCCTATGCACATCAACAAGCGGGAAATCGGAATACAAACCGTCACCCACCCAGTGGAAACATACATTGACAAGTCATATGAGTGGAATGAGTGGGAGCTAAGACGAAAAGCCATTAAACTGGTGAGCCAGACCCATACATGTTTAACAGTGTCCCACAAGCACAAACCAAAATGTAGCGCATTTGGATATATCTTTCAATGCATTAAGCACTACTGTATATTCCCGTGTATGAAATTGAATATTAACTTTATAATGCTTTGGAAAATGTAAAGAGTTGTAGGTGTTTAAGAAAAATTTGATTTCTGCTTTGTGTTAATGTATCTCTAGTGGCTTGAATGTCTTCTGCTGCTCCAGCACAGAACATATTTCCTCTTTTATTTTCAGTCTAATAAACCTCTTTTGTGCTCCATAATCTAAGGCTAATATTCGGACAACAGTGACTCACTCAATGCAGACCAACCTGAGCCACATGAGACGGGACAACGTTAGCCAAACATGGCTGCCAAAGGAAGCTACCTCTCAAACCATGAGCGAGAGCGGGAGCAACGTCCCCAAACCTCAGACATACCTGCACGGTCTGAGGGGACAGAGACATGCTGAGGTGCTGAAAGTAGACCTCACCAGACCTGTTGAAGAAAAACCTTGATGACGAACTTTTGATGAAATTAAAGTTACTGTGAGCAAATGATTTCATCATTTCATCATCGTCTATATATGTATGTTTGTGGTTTGTATTGTGCCTGTGTCTCTTCTAACCAGTTAATGGAGTTGGAACTCAGAGAAGTTGGACTTAAATGTTCGTGTTGTCTGACCGTTTCCTTGTAATGTTGTACAGAACATATTTCCTCAGCAAATGCAATTTCAAAGTTTATAGAGTTGGTACTTTAGACTGTGTTCCCAAGCACACAGACACAGCATCTGGGGAATTGATATAGTTTCTACTTGGGTCTATAATCAGCAGTCTTCCAGTCTGACATTTATGAGACACTTAAACCCCAACACTGCTCAGCTCAGTTCTGCAGGCGACCAGTAATACTTCACACACTGAGGACTCTTTGGACCTGGTTCTTCTGTGGATCATCAGATCCTGTTCTGACACTTATAGTATGGCGCATCGTCAAAGCTTCTCAGTCCTAAGAGGGGAATTCTCCTTCCAGCTTTCCTCTCCTCTTCTGTCCACTGAGGAAAACTAAACTTTGCTTTTCCTCACGACAAGGCCAGCGTCCATATGTTTCTCCCCAAAATAAACTCAAGCCCTTTTCAGAGGTTTATGCCAGGTTAGATCCTGGATGTCCAGTAATTAAAATTAATCTTAATGCCAATAAGACTTGCATCACTTTGCTTGGACATTAGCAGACTGATCATGTCTTTGGTTCCAATTTTCTCCTTTTTTCTGCTCATCTGTCAAAGACCTTCCTTTTACCTTTGATGCAGTTGTCATTCCTACTGGTGGGAATAAGAGCAAGACCATCTGCAAACAACCAGCATTTAAAAATATTTCTATTCACCCTTGACAACTAGAAAGTGCAATTGCTTTTAATATGGTCCAACTCAGGTCATTTTTCAAAAAATCCAGCAAAATCAGACAAACATGCAATCCAGTTTGTCCTCCATTTTAATAATACAGCTTAAAATGTGAAAGTAAAAATGACATCTTCAATGAAAATCACAATGAAAATCTTCTAGCAAAAGTGAAGTGAAGCTAGATGATTAGCTTCATATAATAGAGTCAATGGATATTTTTCAATTTCTCAGAAGAGCTGTCATGGTTTTAGCACATTTTGAGTTCTGCCCTTCAACATCCTTGACCTGACTCCATTACGAAGGTAAAATGTCACAACAGTCATACAAACATATCTCTTTGTACTAGATTCAGCTTTACTTCAAAGTATTTTTGTTACAGACATACTTTCTGTTTTACACCTTAAGATTTTAAGGTGTAAAACGTATATTTGCAAAACGTTTATATGAACAAATGAAAATGTTTCACTTCAGGTGCACCTGTTAAGACGGCAGGTCTTTCACTCATCTGTTGAAAGCTTTTAATTTTTAAGAGTAGATAGACCAGTAGATGATGTTGAAGAGGATGTAAGATCCAGGAAAGATGACCCTGGAGTATTTGTCTATGGCGTGTGTGTCAATCCAGATGCTGCTGTAAGCCCTGGAGCCAACATGGCCTGTCATCTGGTCAGTCTCCATGGCCAGTTCAACCAGCATCCTTTCCCTTCTCATGCCATTCTCCTCTGGCATGCCGTAATTTCCTGTGGTGTTAACGTCCACCTCGCTGTAGCAGTCCGACATCATGCCAGGATGAGCTAAGCCGCACGTACATGGCAACTGCAATGAAAGTTAGAAACGTATGAGCAATATAAAGTTAGAACATAACTTTCAATAGCTGCAAACAATTAGTAAGGGATAACAGACCTGATAATGAGAAGCTCATGTCTACAGTCATAACCTTTAATCAGATTTGTCCAGTTGAGATCGAAATATTTTTCACAATAGAGACCTGCAATCCTGCAGTCTGATCAGTGTCTACTCTCTAAATCTCACTACCCACTGAATGGAAGCCATCAGACGTCTGTAGCTTTGATGTACATACATTAAATATCTGCATGCAATGATTGTGTGCGTACAAAATAATTCAATGAAACTGATTCTAGTTCTGAATCTGTCAGGAGCTGAATCAGTCACAGTTATTATGAACTTCATGAACTTCACCGTTCTTTAAGCACAAAGGAAAAGAAAAGATATTTACTTAAAAAAACTACAGAAAGAACATTAAGAGGCCAATAATAGACTGTAACATTCACCATTCAGCTTAAGTACTGTAAAAAGAAAAGTTACAACATCAAACTAATTTGTATTCCAGATGATTAAAAATGTGACTTAATCCAATAGTAATTACTTTCTTCTCTCTTTTTAGCTAATAATGTTTCTTTCAAAATGCCAGTTCTTGGAAGCTGTCAGTGATGGCACATGGTACCAACCTTCTCCTGCAGTTTTCTTTCCTTGCGTTCCTGGAGGGTGGACAGGTAGTTGACAGCGGCATATTCTATGACCGAAAGGAAGACAAAGACGAAGCTGATCCACAGGTAAACATCCACAGCTTTAATATAAGACACCCTCGGCATGGAGGCATTGACTCCAGTGATGATGGTTGACATGGTTAGCACAGTAGTAATACCTAAAACAGAAAAAAAATACAGTTAGACCAAATGAAGTTTCTAACTTTGAATATGACACACGGCCACAGTCAAAACTATACAAAGAGGACACATAGGAAATCGCTGTGTGACCTTCCTCCACCAACATCCCATTATAATCTTCAAAACCATTCATACAGACGGTACATAAAAATTAGCATTGATTATGAGAGGCACGATCTAAACAAGCAAAAAACGGAACAAAAAAAAAAAACAAGTCCAGCTTTTATTTTAACTGTAAACAGTGCTTGATGTATTGTTCTACTTCAGACGACCACAAGTCATTTCTGTGCAACAAAGACTGTTGTCTAACCAAGTGGCACTCTGGCAGGAACAGCCCTGCGGTCGATCCAGAAGGACACCCAGGACAGCATGACCATCAGCGTGGCAGGAAAGTATGTCTGCAGCAGGAAGAAGAAGATGTGCCGCCGGAGGGTGAAGTTGATGTACAGCCGGTTGTACCAGCCTGGAGACCAGAGTAAAAAAACTAAATTAGGCTTCACAAATTCTACATGAATTGAGACACAGCTCCCCATTTCCATGCAGCACCTGTACTGCTGTAAAATGCCAGCTTTGTGGTTGTATGGAACTCCTGAATGAGGAACTGAGACAGAGAAATTCTTTCATCCGTGTTTAAAGATCTGTTCCCTTCCTTCCAGTACAGCATCAGGTCATCATCCGTATAGGCATCTGAACAAAAGAAAAAGTATACACCATACTCATGTCTGATTAAATTAAATAAAAGCATGGCAAAAGTGATTATTCTTAAAATTACAAACTCAACAAATATTAAAATAAACCTTCGTACTATCTGAAGTTCATCAAAAGTCTTAGTAACTTACAGCTTTCAATTTCCAACGAGCACGTTTGTGTGTCCAGAGGAAAACGACTCAGGTCCATGCTGCACATGGCTGTGACTGTGACTCTGCAATCACAAAGCAAACATTTGTCGAGTCGCAAACAAAAATCTTCAGAAGCCTGAATGTTTACTGCAAACAATGTATTGTGGAATGCCTTCTAAATATTTGTGCAGATGGGCAGGACAGAGCGACAGAATCAAGATAAAAACAAAGAAAAGGTTAAATAAAAATCTGTAGCATAAATAACTCTTGGTGTGTAACTTCAATAAAAACAACAGTTTCTGATTAACAAACTATCAGAAGCAGGAGCTTTCCAACTTTATATAGTTAGTTGAGCTGCATGTAATGTAGATGTAACCCTCAGCGGAATATTACCCAACCCTTATTAATGGGACAAGATCTCAGCAGGAAGAAGGTTTCCAATAGAAATGTGTTAAACCAGCTGACTGTAGAGGAGAGGGTGGAGTGGTTTGCAAACACTCATCATCATATTCCAATCTGTTTTAGTCTGGAAAATATCCACCCAGCACTAACCCTGACCCAATGCAGATTAACCCTGGCCATGTGATGCATATGTAAGTCTTTCGTAATGCAGTATATGATCATCCCATAGCAAAGTAACAGAATTTCTGGCTGTAGAAAAATGCTTTCTCTGTTATGATGGCTCATTGTTCATCATCACAGTTAAGCAGAAAAAAGGTGTCAAACATTTAAATATGTCAAGTCAAACACCAGATTTTGTGGAATAATAACCCAGGTTTGAAATATCACCATTTCAGTTTTACTTGCATCTCCTTGTCAGAAAGATTTTACAGGACAGGAATCCGTCATTTTTGTAATTTGATCTCTATTATGTTACTGAATCTAATTCTGGTTCAATGTTATCTGATACAATTTGTAGCTTGTCGTCGCTGTCCTTCAGTTACATTTGGGTTCATAAAGTTAAAGAGGTTTGAACAGGAGGAAACTGAACTTTTAGTTTTGAAGATGCTTCTTGTTTTTAAAAGGAAAGATGAGCAAGAAGTGACTTTGGACTTTCACTGGATCAATATGACACTTGTTTTTTTTTATTTTAGATATGCACAACTCAGGGTGGGCAGAATGTTAGAGTATTTCTGTTACATTCATTGATTTTTTTTCCCTTTTCTAAAACTTTAATTCCTGCCTTTGTAGTCAAAAATCTGTTTTTTGGACAACAGTTCCTTCTTGTTTTGGATTCTGTGTGTGGGGGAATTTTTCTGACATAACTCAAGAACACGCATTTTCAGTTTGAAAGCAGGTCTTCATGTCTTTTTTCTCTAAACTTGTAATGCTTGTAGTCAAAACTTCTGCTCTTTCAAATATTCACTCTGCTCTCTCAAACCTTTCTCCTTGTGCTTAAAACTCGTCTCTGCTCGGATCGAATCTCCGCTTGCAAACCGGTACTATTGCCTGGCAAGCCCTCAGCCAATAGACTTGAGAGTGTTATACTGGGTGTGTTTGTTTCCTTCTAGTGGGTGTGCCTGTCTGGCCTTTACTTGAAAAGGAACATAAACTGTAGTTTTTAACTTCTTACTTTTCTCTAACAGAACAACTCCTGGATCGGTGCTCTGTCTTCTCAAAGCCCCAACTGTTCATGACAGATTGCAGCTCACTCACACTGAGCTAGCTTCTGGTTCTGCTCTGGCTTTTTCATGTCAAGGAGGAGTTTTTCCTCTCCACTGTCTCTACATGCATGCTGTGTGAGAGAGTGCTGCAAAATCAGTCATGCAACTCAGGCGATCCCCTGAGTTGCAAGAGGTGTGAACGCAGCGATTCAATGACTCGATGCAGGTAGAAACCTAACTACAGTTAATTAATGCACAGGATTGGGGCAGTTGATCCATTTAATAATTCATGATTCTAACATCAATACCTATGTGACTGTCCTCACATGTTTCAGCCTGAAACACCCAATTCATGATCACAACCGAGAAAAAGCGTTTGGGTGAAGAGATGAGTAGCAAGAGAAGAAAGCATGTGGCATTGTACAGAAATACTTATGTTGTGAAGCAGCAAATATTTTGCATTCTAATTTCCATTCAAGAAGTCAATCCATTTTATTCCCAATTCTTGTAACATGGTAATGCAACTAGATCCCATAGGTCTGCCAGAGTGCTTTACTTCACAGACTTGCTTCATTTGGACTCATAAAGACCAATGACCACTTATGTCTCGGTAAAAGATGTATTCTTTTTAGGTTTGAAAATCTAATGTTTCTGAAACTCAGGAGTTTGTAATCCAAAGAAAAAAAAACCTTTCTGTCTGTCGGTGGTCAGTTTGCCCTGTGCAGCTCTGAGGACAGTCCTAGTGTGAACATTTTTATTCTCAGTCAGTTCAGAAAACAAGACTGTCTTTAATGCTTCAGCTGTCCTCTATAGAAGGGAGTGATGGAGGATTCATTAAAAAGACACACATTTGATTAATCTGTCAATATTTGGCTTTGATATTAGGATACTGAAAAACAGCCAGTTCCATCAACTGACATTATTAAACTAAACTGTCCCTCTGATAAAATAGGGTTAAAAATACAACAATGGATTACCGGAGGCTGTAAAGGACTTTGCCATCGGGGTACACTCTCAGCATGACGTTGTCTGTGGTCGTGTCATGTGTGAACGACTTCTTAGAATGGACAAAAAACATGTCAGGTACCCATATCTTCTTCACCAGGCGACCATCGAAGGTCATACTCTGGTTGGTGTTGCTTTTAAATGACAAACGATCATCTTTCCAATAGTGTCTCAGATACAAGGTCATAGTGAAATCCTTAAGAAAAGAAATGAAAAATTGATTTTCATTGTTGCTTCAAGTAGGAACAAGTGCAGAGAGCTGTTTCACAGTTACATACCATATCAACCTCTGAAATCGCATCCAGGCTTTCAACCTGAACATCCACTCCAACTGGGACAGCAGGTCCTAGAAAAACAGGATTCAACTGTTTATTTATGAAGATCCACTGACCTCTAATTTACATCAGTGTTATGAAAAGGGTGCAGATGTAACCCAGGAGCCTCATTTGGAGCAGCTTGGATTATCTATCTTTGTTTTATTCCAACTGTTCTGATTTAGACAATGACTTCTGCTTTCTATTGCCAAATCCCCTTAAAAGCTGCTGTGTGCAGATCCCTGAATCCTAAGCACCGAACCGGAGGAATGAGTGCTGTAATCCCAACAGACATAAAACCAACTGCTTCATATATATATATATATATATATATATATATATATATATATATATATATATATATATATATATATATATATATCTTGTTGTTGCTGCTACACCACCCCCCTTCCTTCACTCTCTACTCTCTGTCACTACTTCCTCTTCTGAGAGGGGAGATGTGCTACCAGCTCTCCATCTAACGGGTCAATTGAGTTTCCTAAATCTGTTGGGATTTACCCTATCCAGAACTAAAGTAAACTCTGTTTAAGCTGGTTTCGAGAAAGAATTCGCCTGATTTCTACGGCCTACATCCAGATGTCCCACCCTTCTTCCCTCTGTGAATTAGCCAGACTGAGCAGCATACAGCCAACTAGTTCCACAGAGCACATCTGTTAACGGTCACTTCTTCTCTGTTTTGCAACTTGCACTTGTTACTGAATCAGGTTGGTTTTAGTGACTCGGGCGAGTCCCAAGGATGTTGTTTTAAATTTGGACTAAAGCAACCTATAAAACATTTCCTACTTTTCTTCCCCAGAATCAAACATCATAGCTATTTTACTACCATCAAAGAACTTTGAGGTGACTCATTAATTGAATGTCCACAACATCTTTTAGATTTTCTTAATGCTGAATATTTATTAGTAAAGCAATTTTGCAAGGATCAGTACAGCTTAATTCAGTAGCAGAAATAATCAAATAAGTAAAATCAATCATCTAGCCTATTTTTCCCTAACGCTGATTGAAAAGGGAACCTTTGAGAGAGACGGACGGAGTTTGGTGTTTCCAACCCCAGAACTGGTCTGATGATGAAGAAGGTGTTGCCGCAGGAGGAGGATGATCGATGAAGGCAGGGATCTCTGTTGGTCTGATGAGCTTCATCTCTGCCGGGATGGTGAAGTCACACAGGACTTGGGTCTTTATCTTTGCCTTGATCTTCATCTTTGTCTTGGTCTTTATCTTTGCCTTTGTCTTTATCTTTGTCTTTGTCTTCATCCTTTCCTTGGTCTTCATCTTTGTCTTTGGGGTCTGAACCCAGCCGATGAGAGAAGTGTGATTTGAAGCCACATGTTGCGGGGCTGATGGGTTGGTCCCCATGCGCAGACAGTCTTCGGCTCTGTGGCCCCGGCTCTTCTTCAGCTGCAGAGTTCTTTGTCCATCTCGATCTTGACTCGAAGCTGCCTGGAGGATCCAACCAAAGATTTCTCTTTTGCTCTCCCCTTATATAGGGTTTATACCCGCTTTCGGTGCATTTTCATTGGCTAACATTGTTGCTGTGAACTCATCTCCATCACTGTCCTAGAGAAATCTTGTCCTGATGTCTGTGCTAATGTCTCAGGGTTGCTCAACGTTCCTCCCATGTCCTTCTATGCCCAAATAAGGCCTTGATCATCTCTGCTTTCCGTTAGTCCCCATTCTACCCCTAACCTTTCCCCTACTTATCCACCTCCAATACATCATCAGTGATCTTTAATATCAGTTACATGTTTTACACCAGTTCAAGTTTAATGTTAGAATCACATTCATAACCCTTTTAGTTTCTCTGATTTAGCATTCATTTATAATTTTATGATAACCACAACTTATTACTCTTTTATTATTTGATACCAAGTTAGTTACTTGTTTTACTTGTAAGTTTTCTCACGAGTGTAAGTAAGTATTGTTATAAGTAACCCAATATTAATATAAGTACTTTACTTTAAATCTTATCTAATTACTCAAAATGTTTAGATTTCATCCTTTAAAACTTTTGTGCTTTTAAACAAGGACTGGTCTCAGCTATTTTTATACAGCTGCAAGCTGGAACCTTACTTCCTCTTTTTTCAGGAAACCTGCTCTTCCTGACTCATCTCTCTCTCTGACTATGATTTCTTATGATTAGATAGAAAAAATAAGTTTAATTAAAGCTAAGTTTGCAGGAGACAAAAACAACACACACAACCAGGTTTATTTTATTGCAGTCTGGGTCAACTGTTGGGTCTAGATGTGATTTGTGTGACTTATTTTAAAGGTAACTTTATTTATTGTTACTGTTAACTAAAATCTCCAGCATGGGGAAGTGGGATGATCTCGGATTTTCTTGACAATATATATATGAAGCAGTTGGTTTCATATATATATATATATATATATATATATATATATATATATATATATATATATATATATATATATGAAATAAAATAATAAATAAAATAAAATAATACATGTGTAAATTACTCTACACTCTGAGCTTCTCTAGACTACATGGATCACTGTGATACATATTCTGACTGTCCTTGATTCAGTCCTTGATGATGCTGTTGGAGTCAATAGTTGTTCTCAGCAGAATGGCAGATGGAACTGCTGCGAACATGTACAGCTTTTGCATTTCTTTCTCAAAATGATCTTTGAGGAGGGAAGAGAGATCAGATCCCTCATTAAAGCCTTTTAACCCATATCAGTTAACCCACTGACAGTGGATTTGTCCCTTCAATATTCATTAGCTTCAAATGCAGGGATCCAAATAGTTTGTGGCCTTAAATTAACATGGTCCATGGCCATTTAATGAATTTCTGTATTCATTCCAGGTAGGAATGCTGTAAAGTCAATGTCACAACACAAGTGATTGTCTACTACTCATCCAGAGGCAGTGGGTGCTGTAAGTCAGATTGATGAAATCTGCTGCGTTTCCTTAGACCAGGGGTGTCAAACTAGTTTGTCAGACTACTTTTCATTTTTATTTTGAGATATATCTAGATCATGAACGTCCTCAAGAGCCCATTTGTGCCAAAATGTATTAATAAAACCCATAAACAAGCTGTTAAAATATTAATGAATAGTTGCCTCCCCATTTGATGAGTATTTCTTCAAATGAAATCATATTCAACATCTTTTCACATTGATCTATTTGACAGCACACAAATAAAAATAGATTTGATTTGATTAATGGAATAAAGTTTAAGTACATAACTATTATTTTGAAGATTCAATTTATGCATTCTTGTAGTACCACATGAAAAGATTTGGGAGTCAGATTTGTCCCCAGGGCCTTTAGTCTGGCACATACTGTGTGTCTTGGACAAAAACTTCTTATAATTTAAATAACTAACTGAGCTCACTCTTCTGTTATATCAAAAACATCAGTTGGGATGTATGCATGTGAATTGAAATAACTTTTTAGAAAGTGCTTTGAGGCAATATTTGTTGTGAAGTAGAGCTACATACAGAAATCGAACTGCATTCAATATTACACCAAATGTTTGGCCACAGTGATTTCTAAGGCAGGGATGTGATGGCAGCTAATGAGTTAAGTTAGAGAGAGAAACACTAAAGATGTCCATTAAACACGTGACCTGGTATATCATCCTGTCCTGTGTAGACCGACTTAAATTCATATTCACCAAAAGTGTGGCAGATGTTAGAGGACAGTTGTGGCTCTTATGTCCTCAGCCACATGGTTTATTTCCTTGGAAAACAGAATGCACTCCTGATTTTTTCTGTCTGCTTTAGCTTGGGTCTCTTGGTAGCTGAGAAGATGGACATCAAGAAAAATACAGTTTTCTTGATGGTGGACTTTCATTTTCAAATTGAACCACCTTCAAATGTTTTAAAGTGTAGGGTTTATTCCCATCTCTATCTTCTAGATGCTTCATGTCATCTTTGGCTTCTGGTTGGTTCAAGTGGCCATGATCGTGTCATCCCATATGACACAGTCAGTCATATGGGTTGCCTCCTTATGGATTCTGATATCCATAAGGAGGCTGCTGCTCAGCAGCTTCCCCACACATCCTGCGGTGCTTCAGGAACATCCAGTTCTGAAGTTGTGCAGTTCATTCCCAAAGCAAAGCTTGTCCTCTGGTTTCTACTGACTGCCTCAGTCTGACTGCTGGGAAAAGTATGGACAATGTCCCACGAGGGTCTCTGAGGCCAAGATCAACTGACTGCTTCAAATATGGAGTGTTCTTATAAAATATATATTCAGTCTCATTAGCTGGTAGTTTTAGTACCTGTGGAGCCATTCAGGCTATAGTCTTTAACTGAATGAAATGTTCCAATAACTCTGTCTGAGATTATCAATCTTAGTGGAATCCAAGTGAGAGCTTCAATTCACAATGACTCCAGCTTTGAGTCATTGAGCAGATTAAGAATGCAGTTATTGAAATCGAAAGCTACAGACAGGCTGCTCAGTAATTAATCACTGGCTTGCAACAGCATGGTTCCACCATAATCCCACACCGTTATGTCATCTTTGCCAGCCAGGACTGGGCACTCTCACTACTATGTTAATAAAAGAACCGAGCCTGGAGAGCGTAGATTGGTGTTTACAGTCAAGCCTAGAAAATCAGCTGGATATTTATAAGCAACACACCTGAAAACGCATCATAACCCACGAGTTTCTGCACAGAAGGTTCCAAAAGATGAAGCGCCTTACCTCCAAACCCTGGTCGCATTGTGAAGTCGTGGTCATCTATCCTCAGCAGCTGCTCTGACTTCGTAGCCCTGGCTTTAGTTATATCGGGACTTCTCTTGAATATCGGGCTGAGAGGAAATAAGGAAAACTTTAATCATTAAAGAAAGAGTGAGAATGAATGTCTTTGGGACCTTTGTTTTATCAACACACTTCCTCTGTTGGGCCCTTTCAGAATCTGCAGTCATTTTAAGGCCATAACTAAACATTTTTGAAAAGGGCTTGTGAGTTGATGTTGTCAGGGAGGGTGGGTAAAATAAAACTTTAAATCTTCTGACTTCAAGAAAAGCCCTCAACCACTCAAGTTCCTGTTTGTAATTCAGCTTATCTAATATAATTAGACTGTTATTACAGTAGTGACAAAAACCCACAGCAATTTCTAAACATTTGTCAAACCGGGCTACAGAATCTCAGAGGAACCAAAAATTAATTATGTTCTTTGGTGAGCAAACCTAATAACAGTTCAACTCAGTCTTGGATGTTTAACATTTTTGATACTTTTATTAACTTCTAATTTAAGGTGAGTGTTTTCTAGTTCTCTACACATGATGTTGTTCCACTAGTTTATTGAATTTACAATTAATAGCTTTCCATATTGAGGTTGTTCTTCACAGGCAAATAATCTGATGAATTTTCTAATTCTGAAGTCTGAGGAAAGATTATATAGGGTTTAGTGAGAAACATGAAACTGGACCATCTGTCGCTGTAGATACCAAAAACAATGGTGTGATTAAAATGTTGACCTTATGCCTCAAAGTCCACCATCCTTCTTTAATCTCCACTTTCAACTAGCCTCAGTTATACTAATTGAACTAAATATATGCAAAAAACATAAAAATACCTGCCAGTCTTGTGACTGAGTCCTAGTGGAGACATCTCTTGTGTCAATCTGAAATAAGAAAGATGACATTTTATTATGCACTATTAAATAACATTACAGCAATAAGGGAGCTAGAAAAGTAAGGTTCTGACAGTCATGTATTTCTGAGAAACTCAACAGAATTTAATTCATTTAAATCTCTAACACTCGCATAAGAGACTAATGTTTACAGTATGGCTCATACACTTAATACTGTATAAGGAGCCACCCTTTAAATGTTTTAATAGAAAACATTTGATCTGCTCTTTAGAAGCAGCATTAGATGTCAAACACACACATCAACTCTGTGTTTGACATCTGATTCTCCACTTTGTGATGCTCTGAACCTTTTCAACATGATACAGGTCTGAGCTGCAGGCAGGCAGGCCCAGGCCCAAAGCTCTCCCATACACAGATTTATTGTTTCACATTAGTGACAGAGACGCCTCTGTGTATTTATACTATGGGTTATGTTGGACTACTTACTGTCCAGTGCCATTTACACTCCCTGTGAAAAGCATATTTCAAGTGTAACTCTGCAGAGTAACTGTTGCTAATATGCTTATCAGACAACTGTTAAGAAAACTTTACATATTATGTCTTTTTAAATCCAATACATGTCTTGTTGTTGTATTAACGGAAGAAAGTCAAAGGTCATCCATTTTTTTTGTTCTTTGCTGCCTTGGTGTTGGATGGACCATGGGCCTCACTCCCTGGGTGGATATCGGCAGATGGGGTTTCCCATAGGGGTCGGTGGGGAGCTGACAGGAGGGCATTTCTACCCTGGACAACTCCCTTCGCTCACTCCATCATACCACACATGCAGAGCCTTAGGGTGCAGGCTCACATCACAAAGATCACTATAGCTGTGACCACATTAGTTCCTAAGGTTTTGGATGATGTGAAATAGAACTGCAACATTTTGTAGTAATCCATTAACCCCATGAAGCAGGGTGTAGCTTCACTGAATAAATCTCCAGTTAAAACCAGTAAAATCATCTAATCTTCTCAAATCTGAAATCCTCTGACAGCTGCAGTGCAGGGAGACAGACAGCCTTGGACTGTGACAGACTATCAAAACATTTTAAAGATCTTTGATTTTTCCAAGTAGATTGAAAATAGGGTCTTATTTTTAGCCCTCCTTTCGGTTTGTTCCTGCTACAGTCGTACGAAAGATACTGAGTAATAGTTCAACAATCATGTGAAAACATGATGGTCAGTTTCAAGAACTGCAATGTGTAAAAGCTTATTGGAGTCTATTCCTTCCTCAGGAATTATTATATTTGTGATACTGGAATTATCCTTTGCTATTCTCAGGAAAACAACCTCTGTCCCTGAATGTCACCTGACCCATTATTGAGAAATGAGAGTTCACTCCAGATTTCATAGTAAGGCTCAAGAGTGACTTCAACTGATTTGATGAAGGCAGGAGATTCACTTTCAGCTGTGAGTGGATCAGCAACTGGAAGTAAAGACGGTCTACTATCCAGGGTCAGCATCCAATGTGAGATAGGAAGAAACAGGTGGGGGAGAAGAGACAGGAAATCAGCAGGGTAGTTCTGAGAATCTGGCTGTCAAATAACATCATGATCAAAACACAGCAGGCAGGCAGAGCAGTGGGTGATACACACACCAATCCTATTGATTCATTTGGTGGTGTGTGTATAGTTCTCCAGCACTCTGCATCTGACACAGGAGAAACATATTTTCCCCAACAGTACAGTACTTTTGTCTTGTTGCACACTGTGCCTCTTTCTGTGCCATCTGGGTTATCACACAGCTCTCAGCCCACAGTCACTTGAATCAGTAGAGGTCAGGTCACAAAGCAGGGTCAAACTGTGCTAAAGGAGAATAACCACCAGCAGCTTTTTAACTTCTGTAAAGCTTGCTTGTGTATCTGACTGTCTATTAGAATGTGTTCTTGTCTTTAATTCCTGGGATGAAGAAACCTAACCCTAAAACCACAGTGAAATCTTCCCATGAAGCTCTGCACTGTTGCTCATACCAAGCAGCAGCTTGACTGCACACATCAACAGTATCCACATAGTTTTCCTTAAGAATTTCCACCATCAGGTTCTGATGAACTGAAAGAACAGAGACTAGTCACTGAGCGACTCTGCAGAATGTGAAATGATCGTACCTACTGTAGTAAAATTGTCGGTTTTATCTTCATGTATGGACAGTTTGTAGTGTCAAACATCAATCACAGAAAATATGTCTGCACCTTACAAGAAGGCAACCAATTAGCTTTCCTCAGTAACTTTGAGTTGCTTCAGAACTGGGATCCACTCAGTTTTCATCATCACTGTCAGACAGAAGACACCTCTTGTAAATGTTGTGCCCCCTTTTCTCACCGCCTGAGGCTGGTTGGTGAGAAAGTTCTTGATCCAAAGACACATTATGTTGAAAGTCCTGCATCATGGACTTCACTAGCTTCACTATCAACTTCACCAGGATGATGGTATTAAATCCTGAACTGAAGTCGATGAATAGCATCCTAGCATAAGTATTGTGATGCTGTTAGGCCTGTGTAATCCTCGGTGAACTGGTTCCTCCTGTAGGCAAAATGGTGCCTGTCCAGACCAGCGAGTCCAGCAGGTGATCCTTGATGTGTTTTAGGATGAGCCTGTCAAAGCACTTCACAATGACAGGGGTTTTTCATATCTCTTTGACCATTACTGTAGGCTAACGTGTCAGATGACCAGTCGGCAGCATCATGGGCTCTGAGCAGGGAGCGCACAGTACCATCCATCAGCATCTTCTGATTAGGTAAAACGTTGATGGATCTGTGCAGGACTGCAAATAAGATATTACAGCAGATCTAGAGATCTGAGCTTTCTTTGAAAACCTCCCATTGAGTGAGCTCAAAACAGTCCTGAAGTGATGAGGAGGCCTCCTCAGTCCAGACCTGAACAGTTTTAATGATCTACAGAGCAGCGGTCAATAGAGAGGGATGAGTTCAGCTGATGGTCAGACAGTGGATGTGGGCCTGCAGCAGATGTGATAGTTGACCTGATCCAGGATATTTTTGTCGGTTGGAAAATTTGTGAATTTGTGGAATTTGGGTAGCAATACTGCTTGAGTAAAATCTCCTCCCATTATAACAACTCCCTCAGGGTGAAAGTTCATCTGCCTGCTGATCAGAGAGTAAAGCTCCTCCAGAGCTGTTGATATTAGCTTATGGGGGAACAAGGAAAGCAACCATCAGAAAACGATACAGTTGATATATGACAGTGGACAGAGTTTTAGTGGATGGTAAGTTATCCCTGATTGTTTAGTTAAGCGCTACTCCAGAAATACATCCTGTTTTGACACCTGGTGTAAATAGAAATTGCAGACTTGAGTGAATATTAATTGTAGATGACTGACACAGTTAAGGAGAAATCACACGTAAAAAAACCCCAAACATTAAATGAATGTAAAAGTTGTGGGACGATAGCTACTCCATCTCATGATAGCATGTGCTGCATTGTGTTTCTTTCTTCTATTTGTAAAAATGATCAAATGTAAATAAAAGAATATTGCAGTGCCACACTGGGACTGGCACATCTTGATGATGCTGTCTAGAGTTTAAAACAGACCAAAGCTTTGCTTTGCATGTTAGCTGTTTTTCTGGAAGATTTATTTCTATTTAATTCAGTTAATTCAGAAATTACATAACTTTGGTTCTATTGTGAAGCACTCCAGTTTTCAGAATATTACCGTATTGTCAAAGCAATCCTAGACCTTGATACAACTGGAAATCAGACATCATCTGAAATGTCCTTCACTTTGCACTGACCTGATGTGTCTGTACGGATGCAGACTTTGCCCTCTGGTGCGCTTGTGTCCGGACACCTCGACCATCCAGAGCAGCGCGCTGAACAGAACCACATCCGTATGCATGACGTCCACAGCCTTCTGCTCCCGAACCCTCAAATGTGCAGCCCACTGAAGGGTCTGTCAGTGCACAGGCCGGACGCTGCGAGCATGACTCGCACCGAGAACATAGTAAGGATGCCTACATAAACGTCGAGGTCTTTAATCTCTTAGACGATGCAGTTAGCCCGCAAATCTGCACGGATTTACTCTGTGAGCGCCGAGTCAATAAAACCGCAGCGCACGTTGATCCTGATGGTGAGAGAGGTGGGAAGCTTTGGACAGAGTTACAGTCACCTGATGTCATTTCACACTCACCAAATCTACACCAACTAAAGATGCAGTGTTTTCATAGTGGGTAAAACACTGGAGGCCCCGTGGAAACCCCACGCCTGCAGCAGGAGCGCGCGTCTGGCCGCCTCTGGCCGCCACAGCCTCCTGGTTGATATCTCCTCAGATTCAGTTTGTCTCACATCAGGACTCGGACCTTATGATCCATGATCAGAAACACATTAGGGCATTGCTTTGCCCCAGTTTGTTTCAATTACCAATAAGTGGTGTATAGAATATTATGCAACAGTTTGATAATCCTGTTGGCTACAGTACTAACAGTGGATGAGTAATTCCACAGGGTTTTTCATCCCATCAGCATATTTCCCTGCTCTACCTTCTGCTGATAGACCTACAGTTTCTTTGATCACTTTTACCGTTTCCTCCCCCTGGAAGCTGAAAATTAAGTAAAGAAATGCAGTTATACACCGGACATATTAATATGAATAATAATAATAATAATAATAATAATAATAATAATAATAATAATAATAATAAAGGCCTGAGCCGATGTTTAAAAAAACCATAAGTCATTTTTATTAATAAAAAAACATGTTTAAAATTTACAGACTAATTTTTTCATAAAGAAAAACGTGCAATTGATTTAATGCAAAATCATAATTACTATTTTTACTACAAGTATTGAGGTGTTCATCCTTCTAATTAAATTTTGATACTTGTTTCTTTTAGTTAAATCAACTCCATGAACTAATTTCAGAGTTAAAACCAAAACAATTTTTTTGTTTACTTTCATTTCATTTTCAAGTTATACTGCCTGTTTGTGAATAATTAATTTTGAAATGATGGTATTATTTTTTTAATTAACCATGTAAGAACTTTAATTATTTTTACTTGATGGAAGATGGCAGAAGTAACTGAAGCTGACACCGGTGCTGTTGCATTTGTCACCAAAGCTTTGGCCTCTAACACTGAGTCAGTGGTCGGTGTATGAGTGTATTTGTATAAATATTATTGTTTTGTTATTTGTTAGAAATACAATTATTCATATATTCAACCTCACACTAAAATGATAACATACATTTTAAAGCAACATATTAGAAGGATTTTTTTTCTATATATTTGTTTTACATTTTGAACATTCTTAGAAATGCAGCCAATTGATAACATACTAAAAATATATTTCAGAAAAATGTAGCCTATTTAAAATAAATATATGTGGGCTATTTTTTCACCTGGTTGACTTTATCTCTTATATTGAATTTGTGAATCTGACTTTTGTAAAACAGTCACATTCTGAGATGCTTCTTCAAACTCTGATTATTCTTATTTAAACACAAACTGCATATTTTCTCCATGTTTTCTGGTGCTTTCAGACTTCTGTTGAATTTCAATGCTGATGCAAGTTTTGAATTGCTTTGCCTCTTCTAGATAAGATTGATCTGATGTAGCAGTAAGTTCTCTTGTGTCTTTAACATGAAGGTCACAGATTTTCACCTATCAGCTCATATAATAAAAACACCAGCTATCAATTGTGTGTTTCTTTTACTTTTGATACTTTGAAAAATATTTTATATTTTCCACATTTATTATGCTTTCATCAGCCACAGAAGATATTTGACTGGACATGATACAATTTGCATGCATGTGTTCTTGGTTGTCCTGTTGAAGCACCAATAAACTGCCTGCGTGATGCAGTGCAGCATGGATCCAGATCAGTCCCATTTGGAAGTCTTCCTCTTCATGTATCTCTCTCCTTCACTGTCTATGGCTTCATAAAGCTGCTGGTTATTTTCCTTCATAGCGTGCAGATAGCCCAGGTAACCCACGCTCAAGGTGATGGCCACCAGCCCAAACACCATCACTGGTTTATTCTGCAAAACAACACAGCTCCATGTTAAAAGCCAGACAGGGTTTTTATTATAACATGATAATAACAAAGTCCTACTAAGAGCAGCCGTCCATGGCGCTTTTATTGGCCCAGTTTTGACGTTTTCAAAAGAGTCATGGCTTTGAATCCTGGCAGATATCAATCAATCAATCAATGGGAGTCAACCATAGAAATGTGCAAAACTGCCGAGCAAAGGAGCGATCAGCAGCAGTCAGAGACTCCAAGGTTTAGACTAAAACTTGCTGAAATCGCGCTGGTATGTTGTAAAACTATGACATTTTTCTCTCTCTGCCTGTCTCTCTTTCTGTCTGTGTGTGTGTGTGTGTGTGTGTGTGTGTGTGTGTGTGTGTGTGTGTGTGTGTGTGTGTGTGTGTGTGTGTGTGTGTGTTCGGGTCTCACTGGTTTTATGAAGAGTTCAGGGTTGACAGCACGGAACAGTGTGGTGGTCTGGGCTCCTCTCAGCCCAGGCGTCCTGAAGCCTTTCTCCCCGGCACTCTGCTTCCCCTCATCGGCTTCTTTTCCCAACATGTTCGCTCCAAAGCAGACGGAACTCAGCGGGAGAAACCTGAAAAAGGATCTCTAATGATCATAATAACACCCCAAATAACATTTCCATTCTCCATTAGTTTACCTCACAACGTTGCCATTTGTTCTTCTTCTAGTTTTCCTCATGCTAACCAAGTGCATACTGCCATCTGCTGGATTTACACAGCATTTCCTTTAACCCGTTTCAACTCAAAATTTTCCCAGAGATGAAAATATTAAAATCAGATCCAGTTACTGCACCACCAGTTACAAGATGAATTCCAACCTCCTAAGCTCCAGTCATCCTGTTTACAGGTGCACTATTGAGATGGGCCACTGTTAGCGCGGAAATACTTTTTAAGTATTTTAAGTTATTCTCACCATCACCACTTCTTAGACCTGATGATGACTCTGTAGCTTGAGGGGTTTAGGTCATGAAGGTCTACACCTCTCTTGTGCTCATTGATCTATTTGACATCAGTAGCCTATCAGTATAGTTCTTTCTCATCTTTGTTTCTACTGTGAAAATATTCTTTCTAGTGGACCAGTGGTTTCGCATCTTGTGTTGGAACCTAATTTGGATCCTCTTTAGTTTTAAAGGGCACATCAGAGAGACAATAGTCTCTTTATCATGAACTTTGCAGGTGCTAACAGAGTGCCACATGACTGGTTAAGGGGGAGATCATCCTCTTTTCCCATGAATTGATCATAAGTATTCAAAATCTGGCATGGAAAATAGCCCATCTTCCCCTCATAGTCCATGTCTAAGCCATCCCTACTAAAATCTTTCTCATAATTACATTGTTGTATACATTGTCTGACCATCACTAAGTCAAACAGATCAAGAACCACACTCAAAATAAATCTTAAAAAGGAAGAAGTTTGGAATTGGAAGAATATGTTACATATTTAAATAAGCGTACCTAGGTGAAATGTATTGCCCCACTATTGTGACTGTCAACATGTTTACACATTCTGCTCACACACCAAACCAATTTTTGAAAATGCAAAGGTGAATATCATAAGACACTTTAAAGATGATGTGCACCAAAAATCTTTGTTGTATGTTTATTTAAACATACATTGCTAGCCTTTTCTTTGGGAGGTTTGTGGCAGTCTCTCTCTCACAAGATATATATATATATATACACACACATAAATACTGATAAAAAAAATAAAGGGAACACTCAAACAACACAATATAACTCCAAGTACATCAAACTTGTGTGAAATCAAACTGTCCACTTAGGAAGCAACACTGATTGACAATCAACAATGATTTTGTTGTCAGCACATTCAACTTTGTACAGGACAAAGTATTCAATGAGAATATTTCATTCATTCAGATCTAGGATGTTATTTGAGTGTTCCCTTGATTTTTTTTTTTAGCAGTGTATTTATACATATATATATACCTATATATATGTTGATGGAATCTGTACAAACAGTACAAACATTTGGCACTAATTTTATTTCATTTGTACAAAGTGTGTGTGGGGGGGAATTGATCTCTGAATTTTCTGTAATATATCACAATAATTTCTAAACAAAATCTGTATAAATGGAAATTTATCAGCACAAATTTAGCACAGTTGATCGATACCAATTGTGTTTGAAATTTTGAATTAGGTTGGAGACTGGTTGACTTTTCATAACCTCTGGAAACCTTTACTAAAATCTTAAAAAATATAGGGGCACAAACATATTTGCTGCACACACCAGCACAAACATTTGACACCAATTTAGTTTTATTTGAAGGTGGCTTGGGGGATGAGGGGTGTCACTTCACTCAGGTAGACCAAGTATGCTACCTGGTCTGCACACTGTAGGGTGAGGAAGATCAACACATTCCACAATTTTTTTTCTGAAACCAGTTGATCCATTCAGAGCAGAACTGATCCAGCATCTTTAAACTATATCATGTTTTCCTCCAAACATAAAACCCCCCCAAAACCCTCAGTCAACTGTCAAGTCCTTCTCTGGTGAGAACTTCTCTAATATCCTTAGAGTCTTGGCCACATGCATCATTAAAAGTAATGAGCATGTATCAAATTGAAGAGAATAGTTGATGTTCTGGTAACACATCAAAAACTTTAGAGCATGATCAATAAAGTCATACATTACTTTGAATTGTCATATTCCTAGAAATTAGAAAAATCAGTTATAGTACAGTCAATTTTCTCTCCAGTTTTTGTTTCTTTAGCAACAAAGTCGCATTTTAATCCTTTTAGCACAATGTTCAGGAGGAGCCTGGCAGATGTCACAGCTGGACTACAGGAAAGCAGTGGGTGGTGTCCATCAGACCATCAGTTTCCAAAATTGCACACAAAAAAACCTTGTAAAAGTGCATCTTAAGAATGCAGGAGGATTAAGAGAGTAACCTAAAGCTAGTGAGAGGTGACCTTTCACAACATGGGTAGTAAGCTTTATGTTTACCGCTATTGATGTTGATAAGGTAAATCTTGCTAATTAACATGCACTGAAACAAGAGTTTTTTCCTTTCTGCTTTAAATGGACTGAACTTATATAGTGCTTTTCCAGTCATTTTGATCACTCAAAGCGCTTTACACTAGTCACACTCACCCATTCACACACTCATTCATACACCGATACACAGACCGGTAGGCAATTTGGGGTTAAGTGCCTTGCCCAGAGACACATCGACATGTGGCAGGAGGGAGCTGGAATCAAACCTACAACCTTCCGATTGCAAGACGACTACTCTGCCACACAACCACAGTACTGAAGTACCCACAGGCAATAAGTCGTCTTTTTTTCTGTTCCAGAGAATTTTAAGAAAAGAATGTTTGGAGCCCTGTGCTACAGTCTCAGCACGTGTTTTTTCAACCTTTTACCTTATTTAAAAATTTCTTGATAATAGGTACTCAAGCTGTGACTAAACAGTCAAAGTAAACAACTCAGAATTTGAACAAGTGACTTTAATTCAGAAAAATGTAACAAAATCATTTTATAGGTCCACATGCAACAGCACTTAAGTTTTAAGCTCTTGAGGGCTGAGTAATCTTATAAAATACAAAAAAAAATAATAATAATAATCAATTAAAATAATACAAAAGTTTAATGGGGCTGCTGGTGGCAGTGGGATTTTTAAGCCTATATATTCACATGACAAGCAATGATCAACATCTTCACAAACTACACACAGAATTAAGCTCATTTGTCTTCAAATTCCCACAGGGATAATTTAGTCGATGTCATTTGAACATGCTTTACACTTTACAATATGAAAAAACCATGTACATATAGTACTGTGAAGCAGACTGGTTTAGTCATTCAAGTCAGACTAATTCAGATCCTGAGATTTAGCTATTGGATTAAAAAAAACACTGACTCCAAACAGCAGTCAGTCACATCTCTCTAACAGTACAGCTGGGTCCATGTCCTGCAGCTGTTTCAACATGGGCTCTATGACACCCTCAAAGGCTGGATCTAGTTTTATTTTTACTTTGCAAAGTGACTTTAAGTTCTGATGGTTGCTGAACCAGACACAGGTCTTTTTGCTATTTGAGCTAGTTTGGATCTCGCCATTTTCTACCTTAACTGACCTCATCAAGTGTTGCTCTGATTCTCTGGTCTCTTCCAAGAATTGTAAAAAAGACATTTCAAATCCCATTGGTTTAAAGGAAGCCAGGGGCACACTCTGCTCTGTCTCCTCTGGAACTATTGCAAGGCTTGGGGAGGTCTGTTTCTCTTCCTTGACCTGAATAGGCGTCGTCTTGGTTGGCCGAATGACTTTTTTAGATTTGATAAAACTTCCACCAAATTTTCTTGGTCGCCCTCGTTTACGTTTTAGTACCACAAGTCCATCAGAACTTTTCTTTGTTGATAACTTAGTTTTTAACAAAGTCATGGGCATCTCTGTTGGGCTTCTTCTGCGTAGGACCGGCTTTGTATATTCATATTTCCCTTCATCGGTGACAGCATCTGTTTTCTCCACGTCCGACTGCTCTGAAGTGTTCTCAGACTTGGAGTCGTCACTCCTGATTGAACGAAATTTATGTCTGGAGAACTTTTTGCAGAATATGAAGTGACTCCTGTGCTGTTCCAAGTACTTTTCTGACAGTCCATGTACAATGTAATGTTTGAGTATGCTCTTTTCAGACTTCATGACTGATGTGCAACCTTTGATCATACAAGGATACTGCAAGTGAAATTTCTTGGTGCACAAGGCAGATGCATCCACTTTAGACTTCAAGGAAGGTTTTCCATATTTGAGCCAATGTTTGCTTTTTGACTTGTCTACCTTCTTCTTGTCATGAGTCCTCAGGGGGATCTTTTTGTTGCTCTCTATATTTTCTTTGCCATTACTTATTTTGGTAATTTGGTAATGTGACGATGTTGAGTTTTGCTTCCCTTCATCCTCTTCCACTTGTTTATTTTGTAGTTTAAGCTGGTACAAGTCTTGATGTTTTTTCATCATATGTCTGAGCATGTTTGACTTTGTAGCATAAGAGCGATCACAGCCTTCGATTTCACACGTGAAAACTTGTAGTTGTTCAGTCTTGGCAAGATTTAGGTCTTTATGGTGCTCTTTAACATGACTTTTATACTTTCTGAAAGCAGTGAAGGTTTCTGTGCACCCTTGGTGACCACAAGCAAACCTGCCAGGTCTTATATCAAATAATAGTGCTTCCACCTCATCATCTGTGAATTCATGCAACTGCAGATAGTGCTGGCAGAGATTGGGAATTTCTTGAAAAACACAGCAGCAGTCTTTGACTTGACATCTGAATTCTGTAATCTGCAGCAACTCAGACTCTGGCTCTTCCTTAACACGGTGCAGTAGTTCATCTGATTCCTCACTTTGGTCATTCTCCTCACTCAGGACATGCTCCTCACTCTTCACTAGTGCTGACAAAGCAGATTGGTGTACAGCCCTGTAATGGAGGATCAAATTTTGCTGGATCGTGAAGGCTGCCTCGCAACCTTGATGGACGCAGCGATATGGTCTATATGGACTCAGAGCATCTTCTGATTTTGGCTTCTTCGCTTTAGACTTTCTGACAATGTTATTTTGTTTAACCACTGTTTGCATCTTGAAAGGACCATTTTCATGAGTTTGTGGAGCTTGAGGTAGGGTAGACAAATTCTGGAACAGAGAAAAAGTCTGACTTTCTGCATACAATTCAGGCAGATTTCCTTCTTGTTTTAACCATTGTTCAGTAGACATCCCTGCTTGTGCTGCCTGGGAGGTTGGGAAGTTCTGAGGCCTTGCAGGTGGAGTTTGTTCTAGATTTTGCATGGGAGCAGCTTTTAAGGAATGGATAACTGAGCAGTGATTATGACCTTGATATTCATGATTAGTTTCAGCTGTGTTAGGTGAAGGAACATAGGTCTGATTCAATGAACCCTGGAGAGGATGTATACAGGCACTGTTATCTAAAATTGTATGGTTAACTATGGTAACTGGAGCCAATGGAACCTGGCTTATGGCCACAGGCTTCTTTCGACTTGCATTAGATACTTCAGCTTTCGCCAGCTTCCGCTTTTCATCCAGGTCTGCAATTTCTTTATTTGATAATTTGTGAACTGACCGGTAATGAATGCGAAGGTTTGAGTTTCGAGTAAATGCTTTTGGACATTTCTCGCACTTGAAAGGAGCGTACTGTCCATACCTTTTTTTGACCTCATTAACCATCCCAATTGTGTAGTTGTGAGCTTTGGAGAGATGCCTCCATAGAGAATCACTAGAAACGGAACTAAATGAGCAATCAATGTCTTCACAAGGAAATGGTTTAACAACAGATGTTGATGGAACTGAAGTGACTCCTGTGAAATTTTGGGATTTCACCTTAGATACAGGTAGGCTGCTTTTTTCAAACCCATTTTGTTTTAACGAAGTTATCAACTGATCAGGAAGTTCTCTCATCAAGTCAAGCCTTTCAAATGCACACTGAATTTCAGTCATCCACTGCTGCTGACTGGCTGATAACTCTGAAGGTCCAGGATCCAGTTCAGTTCCTGCGGTAACTGGGGGGCTTGGCAGCTCTATGAGGATTCTGGGAGTCTCTCTGAAACCAGTAAAGCTCTGGGTGTTTAGCAGGTCTTCAATTTTAACACACGATTCTGAAGTAATTGGAGAACTTCCTGTAAGGACTTGACCTTGAGGTTTTGAATGACTTGTTGCGTTGTAGGACAAGTTCTGAAATCCAGAATTATTGGAGGGACAGTAGGGACTTGAGCCAGAAGTTTTTAAATTCACATCTCCAGAAGGACAAATGTTTCTGCGTTGAAAGTCACCAGCCAAAATCTGCTCACGCAGTCGCTTTTTGATATCTTTATCAGTAGTCTTCACTGGGCTCATGGCTTGCATACCACTTGTTACTGCTTGGCTAAGGTGAAACTCGGGTAACAACATTTGCTTCATGATGCTTGAACAGGAATCTGGAGCCGA
The DNA here is from genome assembly GCA_911649635.1 of Poeciliopsis gracilis. Taxonomy (NCBI): domain Eukaryota; kingdom Metazoa; phylum Chordata; class Actinopteri; order Cyprinodontiformes; family Poeciliidae; genus Poeciliopsis; species Poeciliopsis gracilis. The sequence continues at coordinate 78,555 of CAJVRI010001250.1, forward strand.
GATGGTTTTCTTAGACGGATAACTTTCATGAAAAATTAATTCAGGATTTTTTTTGATTTTCTGAGAACTGCCCAGGAGAGCACTAGCAGAGTTCTCCATGAGGATTTCTGAAAGAAGTGAATCAGAGAATTCACTCACAGGAAACCTCTCCACATGTGACTCATGAAGATGGGTGGCAAAATAAGAGTTGACCCTCTGCTTCAGCTGGACACTTTCTGTATGTTGTATAACTGAGGTACCAAGTAGAGGCTCACTTGCGGTATGAGAAGCACAGCTGTTTTGGAATATTGTTTGGGTGTCCAATGAAGGAACAAACTGATCAGACATACTGGATTCAGGCATTAGATGTTTAAGCATGACATTTTTCGAGGGACTGTTTTCATATGACGGCATGTCATTTTGAGGATACTGGGAAGTGGGATAATGTTTTGAAGCTGAAGAAAAATCAGTTACCTTCTTTTCAGGTTGCTGACCTGGAGTAACACCGTTGTAAAAGGATTGTGTCTGGGATGTCGCAACTGTTTGTTCTGAATTTAGAAGATCAAGAAATGATTGCGGTAAATCTGTGTTTATTGGCGATTCTTGATATGGTTTGCATATTGCACGCTTGGACAAATGACCACCAAGTGATCGAGGATTATCAAACTGTCTAAAACATCTGCGACAAACAAATTTTCCATCTTTGATTATTGCTGGCCATTTGGTCCTGGCATGTTTCCTGTCTTGTTTCTCAGTCTCAAGATTGATTTCAGAGATGGCAGAGCCATACTTAGGCTGCATGGTTCTGCTTTGCTTTTCCTCCAAAATTGACAAATCAGACAGTTCATGATTTGGCTTTGTTTTCTCAGCAGTCTTGTAAAGTGAGACTACACAGCTTTGCATCTTCAAAGTACAGTTTTGGGAGGCTGCCATTTCTTGTGACAACTCCATTGACCTTTGAGTGGTCACAGTTGGAGTTGTAGACTGGGCTCTACTTTTATCAAGCAGTGAGTCCAAGGACTCTGAATGGCAAACTTTTGATTCCATTTCAGAGGATGAAGAAATACCAAGTGGGAAAAGAGCACTAGATGAATCAATCTCGTGCATCATATGCTGATTAGATGGGAATACTTGGGAAGAATTACAGTTAGGAACAAATTCACTTCCAGCAGCAACAGGGTTTTGATGTATTGAAAGTTGAGACTGTGTTGTTATTGGACTTTGATCAGCACCTAACTGAGAAAGGACAATAGGATTCAAAACACTTGCCATTAGCAGCGAACTGTTTGGATTGTGGGGAAATGAAGGGAGATTTTGTGGGACACTATATTGAGAGGATGTACATGTGTTAAGAGAAGAATGTGGCTGAATAATACCATTTCCCTGAACCCGATGGCTGGCCTGCTTCTTCTGTAGTGAGGAGTCTGAACTCAAAGGCCCTGATGAGGTGTTCAGTGCTGGAACATGGCTTATTTTGATTTCAGTGCGGGCAATTTTCCATTGCTCATAGAATTCTGGATGAACTGCTCTCATGTGCTTGGAAACACTTCGATAAGAGCTGTAGGTTTTTGTACATGTTCCAAATGCACAGTGAAACCTCGGCCTCTGCTCTGGAGGGGGAGCTGTGACATTTGAGGGAGTAGCAAAGTTCTCTTGGTTGCTCTCAGTTAGTTGAGGGTTTATTCTTGGTGGTATTGGTTGTGACACTGATGGATCCGAAGAAACGTGAGGCAATGATACTGCTAAACTACTCCTACAAGACACTGGCCCTTGAAGCATAGGTAACATAAAGTTATGGTTAGACTTGTAATTCATTACATCCGTATTTACTTTGCTGGGTAGTGTGTGGGGCAGACTTTGTAAAAGCTGTCCTACACTGGCTTCAAATGGATGTACTGGATAATTTTGAGGTGAAATCTTACAATCTAATGACTGGTGGCCAACCTCATCTTTTTCTTTGCTGGAATTAAGTAGATGGGAATGTACAGACTGAGTGAGAGAATTATTGGAATTGTAGATGTTGCTGGTTGGAAACAGTGACTTTGGAAGGTCTGGGTTGACTTGACATGTATCCATGGTATACACATGTTCCGGTGAAGTCTTCAACAAACTTTGTATGGTCATAAATTCTCCAGGATTTGGATAACAAGAAGCATCAGAGTTGATGTTTTCATGAGAATGTTCTTGCTTAACAGGAGATTGACTAGAAGGTATTTGTTCATTGGTTGACGAACCAGGCTGCGACTTGGCAGAGGACGGTGAACGAGGTGAACTGTCTTTATCCTGGGTAGCATGGTTCTCTAAATGCAAATCTAGCTGTTGTTGAGAATGAAATACCTTTCCACAGTCAACAGCTTTACAAGTAAAGGTTTTGTAATGATGTGACTCATGGTCAAAGAGCTTAAAAGGGGCATTAAAGATTTTTCCACAATTTGGAAACATGCATTTAGCCATGAAATCTGAATGGGTTTTCTTATGTAAGAGGAGTTTGTTCTTTGACAGAAAACTTGCCTTGCAGTTTAACTGTATACATATATAAGGCTTTGCGCCACAGTGGACTTGTAAATGATCATTAAGATGAGTTACACTAACGAAGTGGCGACGGCAGTACTGGCAAACCACCTTGTTGTTCTGCAGTTCAAGAAATGTTTTTGCTTCTTCATTATCCCCGTGACCTTTAACATGTGCAATGAGGTTTTTGATAAACTTGAAGCTCCTCTTGCATGTTCCCACTGGGCACATGTAGTTGTCTTCATTAACTTCTACATCACATCTATTCACTTGAGACTGAGTTCTCTGAACTCTAGCAATGTTTTGTTTCAGTGAACTGTTAAGCTTCTGAAGTTCATTGTGTGCTTTTGCTTTCAATATTGCAATGGAAGGGGCAGACAATTTGGAATTAACCAGTGCTCTGCTGGTTTCCATTGCAGTCAGTCTTTCCTTGCAAGAAAGTTTAACATGTGACGTTACATGGGGAAGAAATGTGTCTTTTGATATGAACGTCTCAGCACAAATTGGACAAGTGTAGATTCCATGGCTGAAATGAATCTGAGCATGTCGAACAATTCGGTGACCAAGAAACTCTTTGTCACAGAGCACACAGTACTGCATGTAGGCCTGCCAGTTTCTAAAGCGGGTAGATACAAAGCCCTTTTCCTTCAGCTTCTTCATTTCTCGATTTTTCTGTTTCTTGTCTGCTGGATCTTGAAGATCATATGTGCCACTGACTAAACTGCCTGGGATACAATTAAAGTCCTTTAGACTCATAAAGTCTTCTTCTTGCTCAGTGTTCTCATTATCATTTAGAGAGTCAATGGATGAGACGATAGAAGCCTCATTACCCATTAGAGACAGACAATGACGCTTCAGTGTTTTCCAATCCCAGAACTCTGGGTCAAAAGGCCACTGGGTCTTTAAAACCAGTAGGAGATCACAACGCAGAGAGTTGGGAATAGGCATACTTTCCTCCTCTAGTTTTTGATCTGGTTCATTGTAAAGTGTCTCCACAACATAGTATGAATCCACTGTGGGGTCCAGAAGGAACTCTGTTAGTTGGCATGCTCTCTTAACTTCCAAATCAGTTGGAAGCAAACAGGAAATTGTTTTACAGACTGTGGCCTTTCCTTTGTCATCCTCCGAAGTGATCCGTAGCGCCATTATACACAACTCGATACACACTGGTAGACCAATGTGGGTTATCTATAAAAGAAGGAAGAAACCCACTCATTAAACTTACTCAACTCAAAATAAGCTACAAAGGCAAACATAAAATTAACAGGCTGCTTATAAATGAATGTCAACACACAAACACCGCAAGATCTCGAGGGACAACCAACTAACCTCCGACTGGATGACCTTGATGAAGAACAGGATGTGATACACGGATTTGGATAAGACTGACATTTGCCGGCATCTATCCAGGAAGGCTAGATCAGATGGCTCTAAGCGCTTTAGCAGCTTACTCCAAAACAGAGTGAGCTCCCTGAATTTAAAATAGGAAAACCATACATAAAACTAAGATCATTCAAAGGTAACTCCTGTCCAGCATTTTTATAATGGGGCATTTAGTGTTCTTACCAAGCACAGTATGTGTCTCCTTGGAGAAGCTGACGGGTTAGAAAGGCTGAACATAAACTGAACGCTGCGCTGTCATCTCCATCTGATTCCAGGTTGCAAATCATTTCTATAGCGTCGTGGCAGTCCTCCTTTGAAAGCTGGACACACACAAAAATTATATTTACAATCCAACTTTATGTGACAATATTTAATCAGATGCACATTAAAAATATCATTTATTTTGTCACTGATAACCCCAAGAAAGTTCAGATGAAGAGCGCTTCAATGAAGGTGTTCTGAGAATATGACTGGCTGTCACAAGAAACTACCCAAAGTAAATCTTGCAATATCTTTAAATCGTTGAATAACTTTTACATTTTTCTCTGTTAAGATATTCTTTTGGACAGTGTAGATATTCACCAGCCAAAGTTCCAACAACCTGTAACAATCTGATACATTCCTTAACTAAAAAAGAAAATAGTACAACATAGGGCATGAATCTGGTCATATCCTATATTCTAAAAACTACATTATTTTTGCTTCTCAAGAACTCACCTCTGGCAATTAGAATAGCTCAGGATGGTTTCCTAAACATAATCTGTGTTTTCAGCAAAGCTCATGTCCACAGAAAAATGGGCAGATATTTAGAAGTCAGTACATTTACAATAAATATACAGTTTAATCTAGACAACTATTATCAGTTACTATATATATATTTTTTTTTACTATTTGGGTACATTTCTAGCTTTCACTTCTTACACCACTATTTAGAGGCTTTTCACCAAGTTCAGTCCTCCAGAAAACACAGATTATGTTTAAGAAACCATCCTGAGCTATTCTAATTGCCAGAGATGAGTTCTTGAGAAGCACAAATAGTGTAGTTTTTAGAATACCATGCTGCAACTTTTAGATACACAAGTGCTCCAACAAACCAGAATCAAATGGCTAAATTCCCTCACCAGGAGTCCTTCAGATCTGCAGAGGACTGGTAAGCAGTTTATTTGATGCAGATGTGTTGGAGCAGGGATGCTTCTAGAAGTTCTGCAACTTCTAGAAGAAGCTTTCACAGACCCTGAACAAGAGGGACCAGTTTACTGCACCAGGCCAACTAAACCTGTGTCATCTTTAAATATAATCAATTTAGCTGTACTACTGAGGGGAAATTTGTAAATAAGGAATAATTTTTCTGCACTATGAGGTCATGATTACGAAGCCAGAAGATTCGGTTAGACAAGAGATCAACTAATTCCATCCGTTCATATGAATTCGCAATAGATCTGATTTAAGCTGATATTAGGTTTAATCTGTCCAAAATCTATGTAGAAGTACAAAAATCAGTTCTATTGACATTTTTTCATGAATGAAAATTATTTTCATTCCTGAAGTAGAATCTGCTTACCTCCTCCATGAGCTGATCTTTCTCCAAAATGCCACAGAGGCAGACAAGATACATCTGTTTGAAATCCCCCTTCGCTTGGAAGGCAGAACAGTCAGTGCAGATCTTTGCTAGAAGTGCAGCCTTCTCCAGCTGCTTCTCCTTTATCAGCTGCTTCACTCTCATCTGTAGCAACACAGGGCCCTCATGCTCCAAGAACTTCTCCACTGAAAAAGTTCAATCACACAGGCAGGTTTTCATTTAGACTTTTTGTAATGTAAGGAGTAACTGAAAATTTCTCTGCTATAATCCAAAAGTAGCTTCATTGAACTCCCACAGTAAGGCAGAGGCAAATTAGCCAACTTAGGAATACACCCAGGTTGAGTTTACAGTGAGTTTACAGATTATTTTAAAAATATGTTATACCAAACAGGAATTTTAACTTTGTAGATACCATTGTTTTGTTTTATGTAATTATGGATTTGGGAAGGCTATGAGCAGGAAGGATCTCCTGTAGCAGTCTGTATAGCTGCATATGCTTCTTACTGAAGACCTACCATTATATTACAGTTTCATAAAGAACATACTTGGGATGGTCCATTATGGTAAATGGTCTGTACCTGTATACAGCTTTATGACATCCAGAGGACCCCAAAGAACTTCACACTATATTCAGTCATTCACACACTGGTGGTGGTAAACTATTGGATGGTAGCCACAGCTGCCCTGGGCAATCTGACAGAGGCCAGGCTGCCAGGCACCGGCACCACCAGGCCCAAGGACACAATAACAAATGGAGGGAGTGGGAATCAAGGCATCATGGTTTCTGTTCTTTATTTTCTGAAGGATGCTCCTTTGCACAACAATCTCTGCAGTGAGGGTCTCCAACTCCAGTTCCTGTATGAAATTCAAGTGTGTGGGAGCAGGACAGTGGGTTCAGAGAGGTCCCCCAGAACTCAGCCAACCTTCATAATCAGCTTGTTCACGTCACTGGTAAATGGTTCGGCAGCTGTGCTGCATAAAGTGGCCTTGCAGTGTTTTCTTTTCAAAATGTTTTCTCAGTTTTTCTAAAGGAAACATTATCGTTAGCAAGAGGGTGTTCTTTTTCTAAAGCTACCAGGAATACCCAATCAGCATCTTATAAGCTCAGATAAGATGAATTACAATTAAATATAGGAGCAGACAGATTTGAAGAATGGCAAAATGAGATTGATTAGTTTACTATATTTCACCAGATGGTGAAATATAGTAGATGCTACTGTGAAATATTGTCTCTACTGGGCTCTCTCTGGGATGAAGCTGCTTCCCCACCATTGTTTTTCACTAGATCAGGAGAAGCTGGCTTTCCCTTGTCTCAACCTTTTGTTTGTGTGTAGGTCAACGCATGCACCTGTCTCCACAATAATAAGAGCTTCTTCAGTCTGAGGAATCTGCATATCTACTGAAACACAGACTGCTATAGAAGAGCTTCCTGCACACAGATTCACCTTCTACAGTCACTCTCTGGGGAAACTGATCATTTGAGTTGAACTGGGGTTGAAACCAAAGATTCAATTTAAATGATCAGTTTGTTAGTGTAAAAAAATATGTTCTTGTCAAAATAAGTCCACGAAAACATAAGGCACAAATACTGTTTGTTATTCTATTGGCACTGCACACAGTATGTGAAGAACTTACTGGGTTTAAATAAATGTTAGATACCATAATTATTTAAACACTATGCATTCAGGATCATTTTCCCTGTGATATGGTGAACAAAAATATAAGTTTATTCCTTTGTTTTTTGTTTCTTCTCGTGGATCTCAGTGTTAAAAATGAAATATTGAAAATTCATAATGACTATTTTTTCCAGGACCTGGATAGAGTCTTGATTATCTAGGTCTGTGTTTGCTATGAAGCAAAAGCAGAAAGATATTACTTAATCGTGTGTTTATTTTTCACTTATCATACTGTTCAAATATTTTATCTATTCTTCACATCTCAAAATTTACCATGTTCCGTTGCAGGATTCTCATCAGACAAAATACTTTGCAGAACTTTGTGGCTCCAAATGCCTTCATGTTGGCTCAGGACACACAGTAGCGACAGCTGGTTGATTCCATTCTCCTGAAGTTTGTCATGTGCAAACTAAAGACAACAGAGTTTATTTCAGCAGTGAAACATGCAACAGTCTTAATCTGCAATCAAATTAAAAAGCATGTTTGTGTTTTGTAGTAAACAGAAACCAGGTAATACTTAGCTAAACCAATGTGATGAACAAGAATGTGGCAGCATATGGTCTTTTGTCATTAAACACTTTCTGAATATTAAAAATAGGTAGAAAATCTGCGAAGGGAGCAAAAGATGACGGTGATGGCAAGGATGCCTTCCAAATTCAAAGACGTAAAGCTCATAATCACATGAGTTGTCAAAATAATGAAAGTAAAAAGCTATTCAAAAACTATAACGTTTTGCTTATTTTAAGGTCAAAGATTTTTCTATGATTGTAAAATGCAAAATATTTTGACAAGCCAGTTTGTAAAAATAAAATCTTAATTAAAACAACAAAATCCAATACTCTTTTTTTGTTTTTTACTTGTTTTGTTTTGAAAAGATATACTTTGCAATCAGAATCAATTATTTTTGGTTTAATACATAGCATTTTAAATATAAATTTAGCATGTGAAAATAACAATAAGTTCAGACTTAAAGAAAAATATCTGGACTGTTTGAAAATATTTTATTGCCTGTAAAAATATAACTGTATGCAAATGGTGAAGATAGGAAGTTTATGTTATATCTAATTTAACGAATATTTGTACTGATAACTTAAATATAACTGGACATATTCTGTGTGGATTAGTGATATTATATATAATTATTAATAATAAAAAGCTTAGCACATATAAACACAATGTACATTCTGCGCATTCATTTCAAATGATAATACGTTCTTGCATACAGTTTTGCTAAATTATGATGCCGATAGCCAGGACAAGTTTATACACAATAATTAGGATACAGAAATTTAATAAGATCAAACTACCAACTTAAACAATGTCAATACCTTTTGTAGATAAATATAGGTTCTAGTTGGGCTAGTGACTTTGAGCTTTTGTTCATGGTCAAACAAATCCAAATGAAATGACTGAATGTCAGTTTGCCACAACAGCGTGCATGGATGCAGCGACTTTCTGCTCTCTTGACAACGAAACAAGTTGCATATGTTGACAAGGGCATTTGATTGAAATTTGCTAAGAATTTGACAAATTAATTTTAAACGATTTAATTAATTATGAAGTCATTTTATTTATTTGACAATTATTCCTTTAATGGTTTCCATGTTGGCATGCACAGACACTGCAGCTTTCAGCTCCCTTAACATAATGACTCATTCCATCCAGAGGAGATATCAAGACTACCAGGGTCTCCATGGATTATGGCCGACCTCAGATGTTGTGAATATTAACAGAAATGAGAACAGGAAGGTCCGCTCCTCAGCCTGCTGCTCACAAACACTACATTCTTCATCAACAGGCTTGAATTAAGTGGAGATGGTTCAATATACAAACAAATGTGTCTGCGGATGTTACGTGGAAGACAAGCCACAAAAGAATAGCCATCTAATCTCTACTTCATGGAGCCTGTATGGGGAAAGTTCCACCCATTAAGACACAGAGTGAGTGAGGCAGTCATCAGGGCAGAGCACCTGATGTCTCTCCAGAGTCCAGAGCATCAATGAAGACTGCCATCATTCTGCCTAGCACCTGTTCACCCTACTGCCATTGGGGAAACAGTACAGGAGCATAAGGTAAAGACAAACTGTTGAAAAACGAGTCATATTTCTAGTCTTCTGTATCTTCACTGTTGTAAAAGCTGAACTATTAATAATACTGCGCTGCTTACTGCATAATGTCAATAAATCCAATCTAATCTAATGTAATTATTTAATTATTTGGTGTTGGAGCAGTGGGACATCTAAAATTGGCAGATTCTAAAACTTAGATTTCGAGAAAGCGTTTGATCGGGTCTCGCACCAGTACCTCTTCCAGGTACTGCGAAAAATGGGTTTTCCTGGGAGGTTCGTAGCATGGGTCGGACTGCTGTACCGAGACATCTCCAGCAGATTTCTGGTTAATGGGTTTCTGACAAAAGCAGTGGAAGTGAACTGCGGTGTCTGTCAGGGTTGTCCGTTATCTGCCCTCCTCTACGTGGCCTGCATCGAGCTGCAGGCGCAGGTCCTACAGATAGTAGGAGTTATTGTACCAGGGAGTGGAGGGCAGGAGGCCAAATGCCTTTTATTTATGAATGATTTTAACATTTTATGTACAGATCTTTTATCAGTGGAGAGAGTGTTTCAAGAGAGGTTCGGGAAAGTGTTGGGTTCAAAATTAAACAAAGAAAAAACAAAAGCACAATTTTATGGACCATGGAAGAACAGTGAAAAGACAGGACTGCAGTTTCAAGTAGTACAGGAAGAGTTAAAAATACTAGGTGTAAAATTTGACAAGAATGGGGGAGGAGAGATAAACTGGACAGAGAAAATCAGGAGAGTAATTCAAAGATTAGGATTTTGGGGACTAAGAGCACTGATGCTAGAAGGCAAGATTTTAATAATCAAAGCAGTGATTTTACCAGTGTTTTTACTAACCAGTTCTGTTTTATTCCTCCGAGGAGAGCGATTTTAGAGCTGCAACGGGCCATTTTTTATTTCATCTGGAACTCCAAATGGGAAAGACTTAGAAGGGAAATCATGAAGAGACCAAAGGATAAAGAAAGAAAAGGAGTTCCAGACCAGTATTTATTTTTAGGTAGCCATTACACCAGCATTCACCTCAAGCAAGCACTGAACATCTCCACAAATCAAAAAACAAACGCAGTGAGCAGATTAGAGGAGAGCAGGATTTTAACTAACCACCGTTTTATTATCCCTGTTGTGCAGGACCGGGAACCAGTGACTCCAGTGCGCGGCCTCCTGTACGGGGACGCTACCACGGTTTGGCGCAACGTGAGCCATCCCGTCCTCCCAAACAGACTCCAGGACCTGTCATGGATGGTGGCTCATGGGATCCTCCCGGCCCAGAGCCGTCATGCACTCCCGTGGCATATCTGCAATGTCCATTTGTCGGTGAGGCATCTGCTGTGGGAGTGCAGTGCTGCTGAGGACCTGTGGACAATGGCCAGCTCCTTGCAATTCCCACACTTCCTGAGAGGGAGGGGTTCCTCGATGCACAGCTTATGCTGTATGGGGTGAGCCACCGGAAAATCGCGAAAAAAGACTTCGCAGAGATGTGGCTCACCCTAACCACCAAAGACGCCATTTGGACATCCAGAAACCTGCTGGTGAGCAGGCGCAGGCAGATGCCCCCCATGGCTGTGATCCGAATGGTGGCAGCGAAAAAGAAAACAACAAGAGCTGCAGGTGGCGCGCCAAGGACACAGCCGCCAATAAGAATCGCCTGCGCCTCCGTGGACGAAGGAGCCGGAGCTTCACGGACGGAGGTCCCAGGAGTGGCGGCCTGGCTCTCCGGGTGAGGCAGGCAGGAAGGAGCATCAGGGCGGGGATCCTACTGGGCGCCATCACTGCTTGGAGGGATGGGATGACTCCGGACTTGATAGGGAGTCACCCTGGTCCTGCTCAACTTTTAACATACTGAGACTGTGTTTGTTCTTATCTGCTTTTAGTTTAATTTAAGTGACAAAATTGTATTTTTTTTTAAGTGAAAAAAATTCTGTTTATACCATGTTTTTAAAATGTCCTAAGTGTCAAAAATCTACAATTTGCCAGACACCAGTTCTCAACTAGCCCTGCATTAGGAGACACTTTTAATACTTTCAAAATCCAATTACTAAAATGACTATTGCAATCTTCCCAGCTTTACCTGCACAGACGACTTGAAATACTGCCATAAATCATCTGGAAGGGTCTTAAGTGAGAGCAACAGTTCCAAAAAGCTCCTGTCAAAGGAAAGGCATGCATTCACAAACATAATACTGGTGGATTTTCATGTGATAAGACTTTCCAATAATGACTTAATGACAAACATATAAGCACAAGTTTTGGATTACAAATGTTTAATTTCACTTACAGTGAAAGTCTCTCAACCACAAGTGGAACACTTTCACATTGCAGAGAGAGGTAAGAAGAAGTCTTCGCAAAGCTGAGCAGGGCGACCATGTACACTTGTATGAGTGGCAAAGGCTCTTCCTCCATCTTCCTACGGCCTACAAACTCCAAGAGCGTCTGAAAGAATAAAAATCAGTGTTAAAACTTACATTTTATACATTGCAATAGATCAGAGCTTACATTTTGAACTTTAGAGGTAAAATGGACTAGTTCCAGGCTTTCCCCCAGGAAACTTGTTAAGCCTGGTTGGTCGGCGCGCCAAGGCGGTCCACCAGGAGCCCAATGTTTTTTTTAAGAAAAAACAATTTTTTTTATTAAAAAATGTTTTTATGACAGGTAATGAGCCAGTGTAATGCTGGTCAGTTTTAGAGCTGACCCGAGGCATACATGAATTAAGCAGCCGCTTAAATAAAATAATACATTTTATTGTCTGCAAGTAATGTTTTTGTAAAAAAAATATATATATATATTGCATTTATTTTTTTACAAGTAAAATGTATTACTATTAGTTGCAACAATGTCACCGATGAGTCTCTAATGGGTAAGGCCTGACCTCCCCTAGAAGACTTCATTAGAAAGAAAAATAGAACCAGGTAAACCTCCAGAATCAGGATTCCTTTAATCTCATTGTGCAAGAAAACACACAGAAATTTAAAAGTTAATGATAACAAGTATGTTTCAACAAATATAAAAAAATATAGTAGAAAGATACAAAAACAATCTGAATGTTAAGGGAAAAAAAATAACAGATGATCAGAGTTTTAATTCAGAGACTGAGAAGTTTAGAAAATCTTCCTTTTTGCAGAAGGTTTTCTAAATTACAGCATGCAGGTGCAAGAATACATTAGAGCTCCATTTGTCTCTCCTTTAAGGTCAGTCATCAGTGCTGGTTTTCCTGAACACATAGATTTTATTTAATTTTAGTAGTGAGAGTAGGAAACTAAGTTAGCACTTACTGATGCAGTCCAGTGTTTTGTAATACTTAACCTTATCAAGAGATTTATTCAAAGGGAGTAAAACATTTTCTTCATAATAGATGGGTCAAATATGAACTCAAAAGAGAATGCTATAACAGAAGTTGGATTAAGACGAATATTCAGTGGTGGTAGTGACAATGGAATGCTATGATTTTTATTAATGAAACAAGACCTTTCCTGGAAGTATAGTAACAATTCAAAATGCCCAAACTGATAAATTACAATTGTCAGACCAAACTATAATCAATTATCTTCTTAGTTCTAAGCACTGAGAATCAGCAAAATTGATTCAACACTTGAATGAAGACAGAGGATGAAAATATTTGGCGTTGAAATAAAAATACAGTGAAGAAGCTAATATAGTTTGAACTATATTGTGGACTTTAAAAGGCAAAGACATCAATTAATAAATCAATTAAATTTTAATTGTATAGAACCTTTCAGGAACAAGGCTTTTCAAAGTGCTTCACATCATAAAAACACAAAAACACAAAGTCATAGAACACATAGTTATGGACTCAAAACTTTGCTATAGACAAAGAAACAAAGTACCACTAAGACTAAACATTCAACATACACTTAAAAGCCCTGTATTAAAAGAATAGAATTAGAAAGAACACGTGAATTTAAGTAAACATTTTAATGCCATTTTAGCTTGGTAAGTAAAAGTCTTATTTATTGAACAAGTTGGAATACTATAATGATCATTTATAACGCAATAGTGTGTTAGCTTACTTGGGGTAAATTCAAAAAATGGGTATCCGCTCTGACCATCATTACTCTACATCCTTAATCTGGTGCAGATGGTTAACGTGAACCGTGCAGGACACAGTGGAGATGGGAGCCAATGAAAGGCTTGCTGCCTCGTAAAGCTACGCCGAAAAAAAGAGAACCTGATACGTTTTATTCAGCACGTACACACCAGAAACCGACCAGGGGTATAGCTCACAAATTCTGTTTTTGTTCTCCGATACTTCTGAATAAACCAGCAACAACTAAGAGAGAAATAGTAAAATGTGTGAATCTTACTGTAATGAATACGTCACAAAATCAGTCTCCTAAGACAGCCATCCACATTCTGTCCACATCCTGCACGCAACCTTTTACATTCAGCGGATATAAGCTAACACCGTGCTAGCTTCAGGCTCTGCTGGTAAACTGTTGCGCTACAGTGCAGCTACAGAAATTTGGAAGCCCAAATTAAAAGGGCCAATATAAGTACAGTGGAATCTGCACTTAAACATTGTAAAGACCTCCTCTCATCCAACGAGTCAACAACATTTCTCCTTTCTAAACAACTCAGTAGCGTATGCTAAAAGACATATTAATATCGATGGGTGTGTGGTGTGTTGTTACCAAATCGCAACAGCCCCTTTTGCTAGTATTCACATCAAGCTAACTATGAAACACACAATTCAGTCTGAAAAGTCACCTTTTACCAGACAATGCAAGACTCAGTGAACATCAGCATTATCCATGTTAGCTCCGTATTTAGATGGCCTGTTTTGCAGATGATTGAAATTTAACTCACCCTACAAAATTCCTGACAATAGTCAGAAGAGGACTGAACTGGTGAGTTTGCGCTTTCTCGAATCACAACTTCATGTAGTCCTTCCAACAAATTTCTGACTTCCCCAATTGTTTTGCTGATACTGTCCACAAGACCACGGTCTTGCTCGGCCTCCTCGTCCGCCATCTTCATACACTACTTCAGCGCGTACGACTATACGTCATGACGGAATCGACGTAATTGCGTCAGAGCTGGACGACATATGTTCATGCATAAAAGAAAAACATATCCATCCACCCATCCATCCATTTTCTAACACCCTTGTGTTAGAAAATGGGGTCGGGAGGGGTAGAAAAACATGTCAAAAGTTAAAATCTTCTCCACTGCTTCATAGCACCTGTTGAGATTAGGCTATATCATATGTCCTCCTTCTAAATTATTTCAAAACTCCCATTAGAAATGTATTAACTAAGGTCAGGGCCACGAATTGAGCTTGCTGAAGAAAGGGTTACAATATTTTCTATTTTCACAAGACAGTCTCATAAAGAGTATGGTCAAGTATAAATATAAAAATTATATATATTTATATTATTTTTTGCATATGCATATGCATTCTTCATTCTGATTTTGTGAAGAATGCTTCTTTGCTTCATCATCTAGGGAGGTTCTACAGTGGTCTTTAGTATAGAACCAGAATAGAATCAGTCTTCTTTGTCAAGCTGTTGAGCCTTTTTAGCTCCCTGGTTCTGATGCTGCTGCCCCAACATATTACAGCAGAAGAGATGAGGCTCTCAACAACAAACTGAACACTGTCCTCAAGGGCCAATGCCTTGGAATTTTTAGATGTATCTCTGATGCAGCACATCTCAATCAAATGGCTGAATTACCTGTTTCATCTTTGATTTTACTACACTGTTTTCAAACAGTGTTTTAATGTGTACCGCCACCTACTGAACTGTATTGAAACCCTAACCGACATTCCAGAGTTTCTCAACCCTGGTCCTCGAGGCATGCTGCTCTGATTTGCTTTATGAGATTTATAGAATAATTTAAATCTTTTTAGATACTTCTTTAGCAAACTTATCTGCAAGTTTATTTTCTAAAATTCCTGAGCCATGACCCAAATTAGTAAAATGCCTTTTATCTTAATCCTTTGTTTAGACATCCTTTGTTTAGATTTTACTCAATATTTCTGATTGAGGAAAATCAAAGCCTACCCTATAACCAAGTTTTGAAGCAGTATACGGTTGTTGATACTCAAAGTATTTAGACTGTAAATTAAAATTCAAAAATATGGATCCCTAAGGGGAATTAAATGTTGTTGTAATGCATATTAAATACAATTCTTCAAAAAGTTTTTGGAGATACTAGTGGCAGGAAAGGTCTCCTTTAGCAGTCTGTATTACAATTAATTTGAAGAAATCTCTGACTGAAGACACTGTTTTCCTTTTTTGTGATCAAATTTTTATTATTATCTTTTGCATTGAAGTACAGATACTCATTTGCACCTTACAGAAGAAAAGATGTTGAACTAGCTGTACACATGCTAAAAATATAACATAAGTTCTGGATAAACGATGTCCAAATATCTCAAAATCCATGCTTGTAAAGAGAGTGAGTGTGGAGGTTTCCAACGTGTTGCTTCCATGCTCTAAAATCTGTGAGATTGGAGCGGCAAAAGTTAGGCAAAGAAGGCATTTTTATATGGTACAGTTTGAAGCACCATGGTGCCACAAAACCAGAGGGTCCTGCATGACGCAGGGGTGGATGAGACAGCTCACCGGCCCATTAATGAAGCGGCCCACAGGTAATTCCCCGATATGGCAGTACACCCCTGAACAGGCTCAATCAGAGGTCACATTCCAACTCATGGTGGGAGCTGTCTGGGTATTTATACTAATTTTTGCATGTGCAAAATAGTACAAATACTATTTTGTGCTATCCCCTTTTAGCGGTGAAAGGGGATAAAACCTCTCCATTTAAGGTGGAAAGGTATATATAAATTTGGATTCATCATAAAATAGCACTGGCCTCCGGCTGCATGGCCCCTCAACTTTAAAAGTCTAGTTCCACCACTGGTGGTGGTGGAGAAGCTTTGTTAAATAAGATGGGACAATGCTGTTTAAAACCTTTAAAACAAACAAAAACATTTTAAAATGAACTCTAAAATATGGGGAGCCAGTAGAGAGAAGCCAGGACCGCAATAATGTGCGGTCCTGGCTTATGTATTCCTGTTGAAAAAAAGACAACAGCATTTTGTAGCAGCTGTAGACGAGTAAATGAAGACTTGCTGACTCAGATACAGAGGGAATTACAGTAATCTATTCAAGATGAAATGAAGGCATGTATTACTGTTTCAAACTGTTACCTTGAAAAAATAGATTTTATCTTTGCTATTTTAAGTGGACCACACTGTGGCCCTTATTTGACTACACAGGGTTTTATGCATTTTATGCATCTGAAATTTTTGGGCGCACAGTTTTATAGATTCTTTCTACTGCAAACTGTCAGTATGAGAGCTGTGCATTCACTTGATTTTTCCCTCTGGCACATGTCTTAGTCTTGAATATTCACCAAGCTCTTCTATCCTCTGGGATCTCATTTATAAAGCTTATATGCACAAAACATGACAGGAAACTTGTGCACACACAAAGGTTCTGAGGCCTTGTGTATAAACGCATATTTCTCACACAATTCAGGAATGTATAACCATTAATGTGGCGTGCCACATTAATGGCAAATGTGTGGCAGCCACTTAAGCGTTTTCAGTGGACAATAACAAACCTCAAAGCACCTAAACAATAGTGAATGTAGGTGTTTTCTGTGTTATACAACCTAAGGAGCATAAAATTCTAAAGTTTTTAAAAAAAATAATTTAAAACTTTTATTTATTTAAATTATCACATTTATACAGGGTTAGAAGTGTACTCCAAATGTAGAGACATTTTAAATAGCTGTTAAAATCATTTTCAACACTGTTTACCAGTTGGTGGCGGTAATGCATCAGTAAGTTGTTTGCCAACCGCCAATGAATACCAGACGACGACGACGAAGAAGAATAATTTTGGAGTCATGGCGGACACGAGAGATAAAGCTTTGCAAGACTACAGGAAAAAATTACTAGAACATAAGGAGGTTGACGGACGATTGAAAGAATGTAATTGAAATTAACATTTGTACATTTTGCGACGTATAGCTTGTAATTTTGTACATTCCGAATATATGCTTTTTATAAACATCGGATATAATGCTACTATGTTAGCTCGACGGCTAGCTTTTGCTTTGTCATGCAGTTCAGCGTTTTCTTGTCAGTCATCCATATACCCCACTGTTGTTGTTTTTTGTTCCACAACGGACAAAGAACTGTAAAGCGCCATATGCTAAATCATTCAGTGTCGTATGTCTCTTTATCTTTGTGCATGCTGGTGAGAAATACATTATGTCTATGTGTTTCTAACAAAGAAACCGGCCTATAGAAATAGTGAGCGAGCAACGCAGACTGTGTAAACATTGTCTCTATACCTTAACTTGTGAATTGTAAAGTCTGTCCTATTGGCGTTTTTGTTTCATTGCTAGTAAGAGAACAGCTGAGGGAACAAACGAAGCAATACGAGAAATCAGAGAATGACTTAAAGGCTCTTCAAAGTGTTGGTCAGGTAAGATTCAATATTGGATTATATTCATGTGTTAGTTTATATCTTGAGTTGCTTATGAATAAAATCCTTTCAGTAGTAAGACGTTACAAACCGAATTGAATTCAACGCGCTTTACTGGAGCTAAACTGTTCATTCATGCAATACGTTTTTCACATTTATTTAATTGTGGAGCAGTATAAAGTCATGCTTTATAATCAACAAAACGGTTAATTACATAAAAATAACTAAAGATATTAAGAGGAATAGTGAAAAATTCTGTTTAATAATTTTTTTTTCCTATTAGATTTTATTTGGGCAGTCTTGCCTCCTGCTGTGTTTGATCTCATCTTTCACATATCAATGACATAGAGGAGTTTGAAATAGTTGGAGCAGTGAGATCAATGGTTAACATTTTTTCCATTTTTAAAGCACTTTAGAAATTTTCTTAATGTGTGTCTATAACTTTGGTGACAGTCTAAAGCACATCATGATCTGACTGTACATTTGTTCTTTGCAGATTGTTGGAGAGGTGCTAAAGCAGCTTACCGAAGAGAAATGTAAGCATCTCCCTACCCCCCTGATATTTCATATGTTTTCATAGTTACATGTCAACTTAGGACATGCTAGTTTTCATTCAAGAGTGAATCGGTGTCTCATGTAAAAAAGACAGTCATTCAGCATAAAAAAACTATATTAATATAATGAAGAAAGGTACATTATAGTGTTACTTTAGAACACATATACAAAAACATTTAAAAGTTGAACTGCTCTACTGTAACATAGCTGTCTAGCATTATTCTGAAGAAGTTTTAGTCATTTCTGTTATGTACTGGCATGAACCGTTATACACCCTGTCTAGTTAGTTTACTAACTCATTTTACCCTTGTATGTCATTCTGGACATGTGACAAATGTAAGACAGTTACTAATGTTCAGCAGCTGGAAAATATAGAAATTTCTACATCAGATCCAGAACCTGCAGCACATCTTTCTCTTCTATGTGTTTGATCCTTGAAGAGAAAAATAGCAACAGGCAGGTTGGACTTGGGACTAAAAGAAGAGAAAAGATCTTGAAACCCTTTTGGCTAGCAATAGTAAACAATAAATAAAATTGTCACTAATTGCATTGTGACTAACCAATGCAAAACTAAAAGTAAAATTATGCTTCATATAAATGATTATTTCTATTGTCAGACAGAAATGTTTACCTAAAATGTAGATGTGAAACTAAAATTTTAAATATGTTTTTGCATTCTATTTTATGCTTCTGCAATATAAATAGATATGAAATATTTCTTCGTTTGATTTATTTTGCAAACTTATTGATTTTATGTCTGTCTAGAATCTCGAATGATCACCTTAGGAACAGTAATCATATTTACTTTGAATGTATAAATGATGAGATGTTCATACTTATCTTTAAGCTCCACATTCTTCGTTGTAATTTGTTGTCAGGCAGAGATTTTTGTAAATGATGTCTTAAAACCTTTGTTCACCTATTTAAGTGCTGCATGTTTGTATTAATATTATATTTATTCTGATATCCTTAATTTTGGGAAATCAGTGATTGGCCGATACTTAATGTGAAGCCAACTGCCTTGTTGAAGTTTGTTATCCACCGATCTTTTGTACTTTGGTAAAGGTCTGAAATCAACTGTCCTTTTTTCCTATGCTATGAGAGAGGTTTGACTGACAGACTGGCCTACTAGGCCATGTCTGCATGTTTTCAGTTAACAATAGTCACTGCACTGTTGCCAACTCAGCAAGTTTATTCCTAAATTTAGCTACATTTCAGCGAAAAAAAATTGGTATTGGCTAAAATTGTAATTGTAGGTCAGGCATTATAAAGATTGGTGACATGCCAGAAAACTGCAATCAGTGTTTATCCCTCCTGCAGTCTTAGCATGACACTCGGGTAGAGCGTGGTCGATGTAATGGCAAGTCAGCGAGAATTTGCTGGGAGTGTCCTGTCATTTCCTGAAGCCACGGGGGGTAAAAACATGTAAAAGTGCATGCAGGGTTAATGTGATCCTACTGGACCCCGTGCAGGGTATAAAACTCACACGGGGCCATTGGACCCCTATTTGGACAGCAGATTGACAACTGCCTTGTTGAAGTTTAACTTTTGATGTTTCAGTATTTTTTTTTGCTCTTCCCACCAGTCATTGTGAAAGCCACCAATGGTCCCCGATATGTTGTCGGATGTCGCAGACAGGTGAGTGCACATAATCATCATCCAGGAGGATCAAACTATTTCAATATACATGTAGGATCAGTTCTAAAAAATCTTTTAGTTCTCTCTTTTTTTTATATAGTAAATATTGCATAACATTTTTTTAATATGTATGTTTTTCAATAGTCAATAGAAAAAATATTTGCATCATTCAGGCCCTTCTCAAAATCCTGACCAACTGACATCAGGACTTTGATGGCCACTCCAAAAAATTGACTTCCTCTTTTTTTTAAGGCACTTCCCAAATGATTTGGCACTTTGCTTATGAATGTTTTCTATTTAGAAGAGCTACTTGTGTCCAAGATTCAGATTCCTTCCACATAACACTTTACTTTTTGTTTTTCTGTCAAAACAAAGAGAGTAAACATGAGCTGAGCACTGACTTCTGAGAGGAGTTATTAGAAGGGCAGTTTTAATAACAGATACCATGTTTTGTCCTCTGCTTGTTTTTAACCTGTGGTTACATTGTAGCCAGAAAATATGTTCTGGCTACAAATCAACAAAGCAGTTGAAGTGCTATGCCTATTTAAAAGGAAGTCTGACTTACCCTAACAAACAGTATGGTCATATTAAAATAGTTCCACACACTTGCCAAATCATTCACCTTCTGAGGGCCTTTACAATGACAATTCATCATCAGACCCATTAATGATAATGAGCTGACATCAGTTTACACCAGAATTACTCAATGCAGACAGTCCTAGTTGTTTGAACTTTTTTATCATCACTCCCCAATCTGTGTTTTTGTTTTCCTGGAATAAAGCCTTTCATTTAGTGACGTAACATCTTTGAATTCAATTCAGTTCTTCTGTAGCACCAAATTGCAATAAATGTCGTCTAGAGGCACTTCACAAAAAAAATCATTTCAATTCATTAATGCATGTATCTCAATAGATCCTAGATGTCAAACTTATTTTTGGTTGTTTTTTTCAAATTAGTTAATTTTTTTTCTTTGTTTAACTAACAAAACCTAGCAGATTGCATTGAGTCATTTCTTGCATCATTCACTCCTGTTCCACAAAACCAGGATAGCAGATTGAGCTGAGATTTTCCAGATATCCTGTTTTAATGAAGCCTTTATTATGTTTCACAAAAGCAGTATTATATAAGTTACCATGGTAATTGATCCTGTGCAGCTAGCCTGCTCCTGACCAGACTAACAGACAGGCTTAGTTAAGTTTCTCACTCACTAATTAGAAACCAATGAGTTTTCTCCATGATTAAGTTTTCTGTTTTGGTCTTATCCTGCTTTAAAATACCACTAATTCATTTTGGTATTAAGTCAATTAGTATTATTATTTTAACATGGTTCTGGTAGAAAATATCATTGTCAACTTTAAAATGATCCATGCAGACTGTGTTACAGTTTGATTGTGTTTCTGAAGACCATGGCAGTGTTGAGGACTTGAAAAAAATGTAATGACCACAATATTTATCTTTCCAGTTGGACAAATCACAGCTGAAACCAGGCACCAGAGTGGCTTTGGACATGACTACACTCACTATAATGAGGTAGGTTACAGACTTGAACACTATTCACTGCAGTTTGACCCTAACTTGCCACTTGAAGGAGGTACAACATAAAGGAAGAAAAAAATACATAAATATCTAAAAGCAACATATAAAATAAGCAAAATTATCTTCACTAATAAGCGAATATGAAAGTGACAAATTTTCCAGCCAGGAGTAGCCCCTTCCAGATTTATCTAGATCTACTTTCTTCTCACTTGACTGCTCCTGATTGCTACCAGTGGTAGAGACAAAGTTGAAAAGGAAGAAATTGATTTAGAAACGTAATACTTAAGAGTTTAATTTTCCTATGTGCCGCCAGATTTGTAGTTCAGACATAGGGGTTAAATATTTACTTTCTCAGTGACTTATAGCAAATCTAAGTTTATATTTTCTGCTCTAACTAATCAAGTAAAAAGGAACTACCATAAGTATTCTAAGGACTTTGAGAAAATAACCAGGGAGAGTTTTCCTTTTTCCCCCACCATGACAGTTTGTCATTTGTATATAAGATGTCTCCCTTTCTGTCTGTCGGTCATAGGTACCTACCCAGGGAAGTGGATCCTCTAGTGTATAACATGTCCCATGAAGATCCAGGCAGCGTCTCCTACTCAGAGATTGGAGGACTGTCTGAACAGATCCGTGAGCTGAGAGAGGTATCAATCAATCAAGCAATCACTCACTCATGTTTGTATAGCAATTTTCAGCACCTGGAGGATAGATTTTTATGTATTTATTTTTTGACAGTTCTGTGCAGACACTGTAGTCAATCTCACTAAAGTTAAATGTATGAATGAGTTTCTCTAGATCTTGCTGGTATAAGTGTTTAGATGCTTTCCAATCTGTCGTAATGTCCACTCAACAGCAAAGCCATGACGGTCCACCAGAACGTTCTGTTACATACGTAATGATGGTGATTAACTGTGTGTGTCGGCAGTGGCAATAACTCTGTCAAACTTTGGCACAAAAATCATAGAAGAGGGGTTCTTTCATCGTAATTTTTGTTGGACCAAAGCCTTGCTGTCTATGTGGTTTTGTGTTTGTTTATGCACAAAAAGCTTTCTTGGGTCCACAAGACACAATGAGCTGCTGCAGTATACTTCATGGTGTTTTGCAACGTGTGCCTTACAACGGGATATTATAGAGAGGGTGATCAAGGCACAAAGAAATGACTATTGTAAGTTAACATGTTCATAGGAGGAAATGGTTACTAATGGGCTGAAAAGTCATTTGATTTTTAATGTTGTCAAAAAAAGAGCGTTAGGCGTCGTGAGCCATTCTGCTGTGTCACTGTACGTGAGCAGAAGGAGTTTAATATTTCAAGTCCATACTTCTACATTGCCTGCAAACAATTGCACTTTCACTGAAAAACTGCTGTTCTGACAGTCTGTGTTCCCCGACAATACGCCCTACCTTGCACACATGGTCACATCACAACTCATGAAAGTTGAATTGCACTGTTTTCCACATAAATAACAGTTAAATTCAGACCAGTCACACACATGGAGTTTCCAATGGAAGTTTGTGACAAGAAGGGGTGGATAACATGAGGATGAGAACAAAATACCACAATTTTTGTCAACGAGAACTGATGCTGACTTTTCAGCTGGACCACGCAGAGAACTTAAGATCAAGATTCTTCCTGTTATCAGTCTTCCCAAATCTAAAGGGAGAGGACTTATCCCATGGCTGTGTGATGAAACTTCCAGGAACAAGGGGAACTTATCTTTTGAATGAACTGTGGACGTATTGTGCTATGTCCTGTAAGAACCTCAAGGAATTTCATTGACTCATCCCACATTGACAAACCTGCCTATTCTTACTTTGCAGGTGATTGAACTTCCTCTGACCAACCCTGAGCTCTTTCAGAGAGTGGGAATTATTCCGCCAAAAGGTTGCCTGCTGTATGGGCCTCCAGGTAGGAGCTGGCCAACTTCACACATTTATGTTTTACTCACATTAATTTAAGTTCAGGCTGTGTGGCAGAGTGGTCGTCTTGCAATCGGAAGGTTGTAGGTTCAATTCCAGCTTCCTCCTGCCACATGTCGATGTACCCCTGGGCAAGGCACTTAACCCCAAATTGCCTACCAGTCTGCGTATTGGTGTATGAATGTGTGTGCGCTTGTGAGTGCGAATGCTTGAATGCGACTACCGTAAAGTGCTTTGAGTGGTCAAAATGACTGGAAAAGCACTATATAAGTTCAATCCATTTACCATTTACCATTCATAAGCAGGCATTTTTTCCTTTATTTTCTACTGTTTTTGGCTTGTCATAAATGATTTTTTAAATTTAATGGTGTGAATTTTTCTGGACCAGGCACTGGGAAGACTCTTCTTGCCAGAGCTGTGGCCAGTCAGTTGGATTGCAACTTTCTAAAGGTGAGAATCAGTCCTTCCTGCAGTGTTCAGCTCCATTCTACAGCCGTGTAACAACATGCTACACATTACAGGTTGTGTCCAGCTCCATTGTGGACAAATACATCGGTGAAAGTGCAAGGCTCATTAGAGAGATGTTCAACTATGCCCGGGACCACCAGCCATGCATCATCTTCATGGATGAGATTGATGCAATTGGTGAGGAATCGTGATAGCTCTCTGCTTATTTGATTGATTGTAGATTATATAAAGTCCCTCTGTGAAGATGGCCAGGGGTCACATTATAGGAGGGTCATCTGTAACCATGCCAAAAATATCAAAGTTTTATACTAAGCGCAATGTTTGTGGCCAGACAGTAGCCAAAAAAGTTCAGTTACTAAGAGCAAATCAGTCATTACAGGACAAAGTTCTACCACCATCACCACCGAATTGAGACACAGGCACCTCAAAAAACTTTTTAAAATGGTCGGTCTTTGCAGTCTTTCATTTAACTAGGTAAAGCCTGCATGCTGTAAACCAAGAGGGATACCTGCATCCTTGACAGGATTGCAGAGCAAATTCCTTTCAAGAATTTGGGTGAGCTTCACCAGAAATGGACTAAGGCTCTAGGTGGATCAAGAGCCTCTATATTGAGATAAATCATACACATGGGCTGCAAATGTCACATTCTTGTGACATTTGAGGAACGGAGAGGCACAGGATCCACGGTGCTGTTAGGTGGTTTGGGGTGCCATGTCATCTGCTGGTGTTGGTCCACCGGGTTTTATCACCTCCTAACAGAACATCCTACAGAATGTCATGCTTCCCTCGGCTGACCAGCTGTATATGGAGTTGTTGGTTTTTATTTCCAGCAGAACCTGAGACTTGAACACACTGTCAAAAATACCAAAAGCCTGCTTCAGTAGTGTTCTTATTCCTGTTTGACTTGCAAACTCCCCAACTTTTCATGCAATAATTTATGCTGCATCAATGTAGCATAATTGATTTTTACTTTCTGAAATAAGTGACAAGAAAGAGTGAACTTTGTACATATTCTAGTTAAGTTATGTAGATTTACAAACCACGGTCTGTTTTCTCAGCAGACTGGCTGATTTCTGCTGAATCTTATTTTGTTTTTGGTAAACAACAAAACTCGCTTTAGAGTCAGCAGCAAGTCCAACTTATTGTTTGAGGTTTAAACAAGCCAAAGTGCCTTCAAAGACTGAGTACTAATATTCTGATAATATAGAGCATATAAAAACCCGATCCACCCATCAATCTTGGCCAGATTGCAGCTGAATTTCTAATGGGGTTCTTTCTAAATAAGGCTACAAAACATAGAAAACTAAACGAGAATTTCTGACATGAAGTTGTTAATCGACTTGTAGTCTAAATAGAAGAGTAGGTATTTTAACCTGTTGAGGAAAAGCAAAGTGCAGAGTTAGTCTGTAATAACCTCAGTGCTCTGCATGTGCATGGAGCTCTGCTCATGTCAGCCAAACATCACTAAGCCTGTAGGGTTCAAACTCAGGCCTGGAGGTTTAACTGGTCACAGTTTAAAATAATATGTCCACTTCATTTTGTGATTTGACCTCTGACTAGAGTTAATCAGTCGGGTTGGATCAGGGATGGACTGGATGTTACCGGAGTGTTTGCAACCTTTATAGCCAATTAACCATTTATGTCCCAACGCATCTAAATGAAATGGATTTAGAGCCACAAATATGACCTAACCTTTTGACAAAAAGACATTATTTATAAGTATCTACTGCATGAAATCTGTTGTAATTTTTAACAATTGGTTACGGTATATTGTTTTCATTTTGTAAATCACTTTGAGCAAAGAAACTTGATGTATATTGAGTCAAATACTATGGGGCTAAATATTGTCATATCATTTTCTGCAGGTGGCCGCCGTTTCTCAGAAGGTACTTCAGCTGATAGAGAGATCCAAAGAACTCTGATGGAGGTATGAAATTAATATCATTTGCTGTGTTCTGGTAGGAAGGACATTACCACTCTCATTATAATCTATCTAGATTTTTATCTAAAGGGGAGCACCACAGAGCTCTATTTACAAAAACCTGCTGCTGCTGCTGCCATGGAAACGGTTTCTTTCCCCAGACTGTCCCTCTGAACTCTTAACTATCAGTGTCCACAGTGCACATTTGCACTAATTCAACTTTTTTGTTGGTTAAAAACAAGTCAAATTGATGTTTTTGTGAACAAACTTGGCAAAGGAAACTGATCAGATTTTTCTTAATGTAGTCTGTATATGAATTGTGCATTATTACGTCATAATTATGTGTTATTGGATGTCGATTCAGATTGCCAAAATCAGTTTAATTCACAATTCAGTTTTTATTGATTTTCAATCAGTTGAGGATATTGCACAGTCACCATTTTACTTGGAGATGGTTGATATTCTCAGAACTAATGCTTCAAGTAATAGAAACTAGCATGGCGCATTATTAAAAATATCAATATTTCCAAAAATAGTGTATTTTTGTATTTTTTATTTTAACATATCCTGACAAAACAAAAATGCTATCATTTAAATTCAGACCACCAAAACTAGTGGCGATCGTCCAGAAAACTGCATCTATTGCAGTTATAATTATCAATTCAGTTATTTTGACTTGATGTCAGTCAAAATAACTGGCATCAAGAAAGTCTAATGCAAACCCAGAATAAGATCTGGAAGATGACTCTTCTCTTTCCTGTGTTCTGTCAGCTGCTCAACCAGATGGACGGTTTTGATACTCTGCACAGAGTCAAGATGATCATGGCCACCAACAGGCCGGACACCCTGGATCCAGCGCTACTGCGGCCTGGAAGACTGGACCGGAAAATACGTAAGCATTATTTTCTGCGTTCATCTGTTGGCTTCATGTAGAAACGCACAACCAGAGCTCTGTATGTTTCCCTCTTTAGACATTGAGCTGCCAAATGAACAAGCAAGACTGGACATCCTGAAAATTCACTCCAGTCCCATCACCAAGCATGGCGAAATAGGTTGGTACACAAATTGCATCCAGGTGAACTTTGATGCACCTTTTAGTTAGACCTGGGTGTTCAATAACCGTCAAAAAAAAAAAATCACATTTTTTTTTTTGTGTGTGTAAGTTTATCTGTTTGTTCAAAGTTAGCCTAGCACAAAAAATCTTCTAGCTTTAATTTTCTTGATTTCTTTGATATTTTACCAGATTTTGAAGCCATTGTAAAATTGTCTGATGGTTTCAATGGTGCTGATCTGAGAAATGTGTGCACTGAAGCAGGTAATAATCCCACTGTGCTAAAACCCAGAATCCTTGTCACACTTACCTCCTTGATTAGGGTTTTTATGCTGACTTTTGTTTTCTCAGGACTGTTTGCGATCCGGTCTGATCGTGAGTATGTCACTCAAGAAGACTTCATGAAAGCTGTGCGCAAAGTGGCCGACTCAAAGAAGCTCGAGTCCAAGTTGGACTACAAACCTGTTTAAACCCTTCGTGTCATTGCTTTTGCTGGTTTAATGTTCTTCTCATTCACGGCTTGTTGCTTTCACTGCTTCAAAACCACAAAGACTTGCAGCAGTGAACATCAATGATGAATGAATGAGAAATTAAATGAAACTGCTTTCTGTTGTTTATACCTCTTCAGTTCTGCTGATCATTCTGTTCTTCTATAAACCAATTGTGTAAAACTAGTTTGCAAATACAGTACTATTACAAATGTATTGATGTTTCTGTTTATTGTGTTTGTTTCTGATGGGGTCATTTGTGCAGAATTTGGTGTGGAGTTTCTGTTACAGTATGAGAAAGATAGTTACAGACTGCAGATCTTTTCCCAGAGATCTACAGTTCCTCATTCATGGTGGCTTGACGGGTGCTATTTCAGCAGAACTTTCCAGTGTAAAACAACTAACTGAAAAATCTGCTGTTACATTTGGTGCCATATCTGCCTCATTCAAACTTAACTATAATATCCCTTTGTTTTGAACTATATGGGGCCTGTAAAGTGGCACCAGTCGTGCTGAGCCTGAGACGCATGCATCCACCTTGCATCAGCACTGTTGTGTTGTGCACAGGTTAAGATCAATACATTCTTATGGTTTCTGTGGATACTGTATGTAGTTATTTCCCTCCTCACATTTCATTCATAAGTGTAGACATGATTTTCATCCTGATCCTAATCAATGTTTCCAGCTATTGACGTTCCTGATGGACCTGTGTTACGACCCGGCTCGACTGGTCGCAACAAAAACTGGAAGGACACGGCAACCAGATAGTGTTTTAGCCTATAAAAGGCATTTATTTAAAAGAATGAAAATGGTCTAGATGTCGGCATCAGACAGCAGCCCGGCATCGGGCAATCGACCCACATTCCCACCGCCTGGTCCCTCCACACCAGGAAGTCCGGACCCCAACCTGGTCTGGACTGGTTGGCTGTCTGCGCGGTGCGCTTGATTTAATCGGGGACCACACTCCTGCATGGAACGGCGCTTCTTAAGTACCCAACCAGGTAGCCTTGTAATGGAGGCGCCTCCCACATTGAGGACCTTAATTGATCGTTTTAATTGACATTCACATAGCACACCCACACATACAGGACCGCACAGCAGCAATGTTATTTGTGTAGCACCTTTCAGCAGCAAGGCATTTCAAAGTGCTTTACATAACACAAAAACACAGTCATGCAACATAGAATAAACAATCAAAACTACATTAAGCCAAGTGCCATACCAATGCAAATAAAACATTTTTAAAATTTAACCTGCAAAACTCAGTGAAATGTAATATTTGACCTATCGAACTTAGTTAAACGTGATGTTTAACCTACAAAACTCAGCCAATGGACATTGACTTACTGGGCCCTTCAAAAAATCTGTTAATAAACATTAACCTACTTTATTCAGACAACGCAGTCAGTATTAAATACATTTGCAGCACTTTTTGCCAATAATCATTAAATTTTTAATTTATTACGTTTCAAATGCAATTCTAAACAGGTCAGTTTTTAGTTGGGATTTAAAGGAAGTCAGGGTTTCTGATGTTTTACAGTTTTCTGGAAGTTTGTTCCAAATTTTTGGTGCATAGATGCTGAAAGCTGCTTCTCCTCTTTTGGTTCTGGTTCTGGGGATGCCGAGCAGAACCTGAGAGTCTGGCAGGTTGATACAACAACAGCAGATCTTTAATGTATTGTGGTGCTAAACCATTCAGTAATTTATAAACTAACAACAGTATTTTAAAATCTATTCTTTCAGCTCCAGGGAGCCAGTGGAGGGACTTTAAACTGGTGTTATGTCTCTATCTTCCTGGTTCCAGTGAGAACATCAGCTGCAGCAGCAGCTTCTGGATGAGCTGCAGCAGCAGCTTCTGGATGAGCTCGCAGCAGCTTCTGGATCAGCTGCAGCAGCTTCTGGATCAGCTGCAGCAGCTTCTGGATCAGCTGCAGCAGCTTCTGGATCAGCTGCTGCAGCTTCTGGATCAGCTGCTGCAGCTTCTGGATCAGCTGCTGCAGCTGGAGGATTGATTTGTTGGACAGGCCTGGAAGACGCTGTTACAATAATCAATGTCACTAAAGATAAACGCATGAATGAGTTTCTCTAGATCTGGCTGAGACATTAGTCCTCTAATCCTGGAGATGTTCTTCAGGTGATAGAAGGCCGATTTTGTTACTGTCTTTATGTGGCTTGCAAGGTTCAAGTCTGAGTCCATCACTACTCCCAGATTTCGGGCTGATCACTAGTTTTTAGTTGTAATAACTGAAGCTGTGCATTGACTCTAGATCTATAGCTCTAGATCTATAACTCTAGATATATAGCTCTAGATCATTCCTCTTTAGGTCCAAAAATAATGACTTCAGTTTTGTTTTTGTTCAGTTGGAGAAGGTTTTGGCACATCCACACATTTATCTGTTCTAAGCATTTATTCAGTGATTGGATGGGGTCAGAGTCACCTGGTGACATCATAATGTAGAACTGTTGTGTCATCCGCAGATTTATAGTAGCTAATACTAGGCCCCTAGGATCCCCCTAGGATGCCTAGTATCCAATTTGGAAATCCAAATTCTCTCTGCTTTCCATCTGTGACTCACTTTACATCTAGGATTGGCTTGGATCACTGTGGCAGAAACAATCTTCTAACCATGGGATAAAAAGTGATTCACTAAATGTGTTTGCGTTTTTCTCATTCTGAGAATATTGTACTGGTGTTTAGCAAATCTCACTGAAATGGTACTTCCTCTCTCCTACCTATTCCATTCCACACTTTTTTATAAGTTATCAGGCAGACACAATTTTTAAGATGTAGATTACATTTAGATAAAAAGACATTATTATTAAAAGAGCTGTGCAACCATTTAAGGGTAGGGTAGGTTCTGGAAAAACTACCCGTGACCTCAGATTTTAGGTTCAATCAAAGGTGGGATTTTAGCTTTAATTAGGTAATATCTAAGATTTTTACTCTGTCTAAAAGTTCCAATAGCTCTATAATCTCTTAATATTTGGGTTTCCTCACTCAGCTTTTAAAAATTCTTCTTAATGACCCTGACCAGTTTGGTTGAAGGTGGAGAAAACATAGTCAGAAAGGGCAACAGAGGGGATATATAAATAGATTTGGTTTTCAAAAATGATTTGAAGCATTTTCTTAGGAAAGAACAACAGTACCCTCTGTCGGCCAAAATGGATAACAACATTTTGTTGGCCTGTTTAAAATCAGTCTTCTCAGTACAAATCCTATGGAATCTTTACAATTGGGATTTAGTGAGCCCAGTAAAAGTGTGTTTTGGGTGCAAACTTTTCTTAAACAATAGAGCATGTGTATCAGTAGGCTGAAAGAATACTTTGATATCTAAAATTTGATATTTTGAAAATTTGGACCTTTATATGTAGTTGTGTCTAGGAAATAAATAGAACTTTTATTGATATTTGATTTTAGTTTTATTGATGCATTATGATTGTTCAAGGTCAAAATCTGCTTCTGAATATGGCATTGATCACAAAACCCTCGTTTCTACCTTTGGTAAGACTAGCACTTAAGTAGCCATAGAACTTCCTGATGTGGATCGGGCTGGGTGTCATCTGGATGGTCTCTGCAAAAACATCAATTAAAACTCAGGTAAGTGACTAAGTAAGTGCCTGCTATATAGGTTCATATATGAATGATCCTAAATGGCAAGAATTCAGGTAAGTAATTGAAAATAGTAAAGAATTTTACATAAGTCTTACCGAACAGCATGGGGATGGTTTAGCGTGTGTGACCGGTGGACTTCTGCGTTATGTGTGTTTGGTGATCGGACAAACCACAAAGCACCAAGTCTGGGTTTGGAGGCGCTCTCCGTTTATTGATCTGACAATCAGGAGATATTAGCATTAGTACATAGCATGTGCTCCAGTTCTCCAGCCCGATCTATACAAAATAATAATGTTATAAAGGCGTAATAACTCAAATGAAAACATCCAAACACATATAATCAACACAGATGGAAAAATAAACATTTGAAGAATATAAATGAAAGGGTTCCAATGGACCACAAAACTTGCCTCTCCCCAGTGGAACGAATGACAAAAAGGGAAGAGGAAATGAATAACTCAACATTTATAACAGTCCTGGAGGACCCTGAACAAGAGAAGAAGAAAGTAAGGCGGAGCTGGAGGACCAAACCCCCCATAGCAGACACAGAAGAACACAAGAACAGCCAGAAGCAAATGGACAAATACATTAAAGAAAATATTTTTGTGTAAATATACAATTATTAAGATAGACCCAGTTACACATGCCTTCTTCTGGCAGGCCCTGAGGTCCTCCTTTGGGATAACATTGAAAGCCTTTCTCGTTTTCGCCTGTATCTGACGGAGGTCTATGTGCTTTTCCAGTCTCCTCAGATCAGATGAGAGGGCTCTCAATATGGCCACCACAGACTTCTTTGACACACGCGAGGTCATCGTCGGTGTCTCCCTGAAGGAACTCCGAGACGTTTACTAGATACAGCTTTAGTGTATCGATGGCCTTTCCTTTGTCGTAGAGATGTTCCGGCCACCTGCTCAGAAACAAATGTAATAACGTAAACGTGAACACAAACATTAACTAACATTCATTAGAGAGATACTTACTCGTGAACTCTCCCAACGTTCTCCAAGAACATCCAGTTTCCAAGTGATGTCCTCCCCTCAGTGAAGAATTTGAGGAACAGCATAACCCGGCCCACCTTTCACTTCTGATTTTTGATATGTTTAAGGCTGCTACCCATGGATCCTTTCAGATGGACCCAGTATTCTTCCATGTAGTGAACTGAAGAAAAAAAGTTTAGAAAAATAACTTCTATGGTTTATAAAATAGAAAAATTTAGGAAGCAGTCACATTACTTACAGATGGATGCTGGAAAGTCAGCAGATCCCTTAAGAACAGAGAGTAAAGGCCCCGACTCAGAGTCCAGAGTGTCACCCCTGGTTGCCTTTTGGAGTCCCTGTTAAAGGTTAAAGGGTAAGGTTTACTCTTCTGTATCTAAATGAGGTTTTTGCATTTAGGTCCATATGCTAATGACCCTAAATGGCAGGCCATTTAGGGTTATATAGGGATAGGTGTTTGAGATTTTCACTCTTGGAGTGGGTAGGGGAAGAGAGCCAACCTTCCAGCCAGATGGTTGAGAGTGTACTCTCCACCCTGCCTTTCAGGCTGCTCTCGATCAACAAATGGCTGATTAAATCCTGCTCTACCAGCTCAGTGACCTTCATCGATAACCTCTGGATCTATTGGCAGCGCTTTCACCTTTTTGGAAGGGGAGGACGCAATCTTAATAAACATGGGACAAAGCTACTCACTGCAAACCTTTTCTATTTCATCAACAAGGACAGCAACAGGATCATCGCTTCAGAAGAACAGGCTCAAGGATGTCTGACTAGGATGGAACGCTCCCCGGATCAGGAACATGACATTCCAAAACAAGCTGATAAATCGACTGGAGATGGAGCGACTGCTTCCCTCCCTCCTTCCCCCCTGCCTCTCTGCTCACAGGATTCAATAGATACCAATGAAGAAATGTCTTCTGGACCAGAGTTTCTTAAATTTACAGATGGAATGAATCAACAGGTTCGCCTCGGCACATCTCTCCTTAGCACTCATGTAGCAGACCTCACTTCATTTAAGCCACCTGCCCCTGACCTTCCAGAGGATCCATCACCCTGTGATGGTGACCTCTGTGTTTCTGAGGTCTGAGGCTGGGGACCAGATATTATCTTTACACCCGTTTTCCTCCAGAATGCGTCTGGCCCCCCCGGAAATGCAGAACAGGACATTACCTGTCCGGATCACTACAAGAAAATTTACAAAAAAACAGGAATATGAAATACAGCGGTCCTAATTCGAACCTCAGAGTGATTCCCTGCCTAAATGAGCCTCAGACTGAAAATCTTTTGGCCTCCAAGTCACTTAAAGTAGCACTTTTAAATACCAGATCACTCTGTGCTAAAGCTCTGTTAATTAATGATTTCATCACTGAGTATAATGTTGACATTATGTTTTTGACAGAAACATGGTTGAATGACGATAATGACCAAATTGTACTAATTTGAATCAGCGCCTCCTCACTACAACTTTTTAAACGAGAATAGAAAACATAAAAAAGGAGGAGGTGTGGCTTCTATATTTAAAAAATACCATAAACTGTAGTAAAATCTCTTTCGGTCATTTCAGTTCTTTTGAGTATCTTTGGAATTCAGGTTAAAGGCTACAAACGAACTCTGACACTAACCTTATACAAAAACTCCAACATACGTGGAAAATTTCTTTACTGACTTGAATGATCTTCTATCTCTCATATGCATTGATTATGATTGTTTAATAATTGTTGGTGATTTCAACATTCATGTGGACAAACCCCAAGACAGAGGAGCAAAAAAAGCTCTCTGATATTTTAGAAAATTTTGGTTTAACACAACATGTCAAACAAGCAACACACACTCAAGGACACACACTGGACCTGGTTATCAGTAAGGGTGTGAATATTTCCAATGTCTCTGTAACTGATGTCGCCTTGTCGGATCACTTTGCTGTTATCTTTGAAGGTTCTTTATTCTTTGACCCACTTGGACAAACAGCTACTATCACAAAACGTTCTTTGACAGAAAACACAGCAGAAACATTTAATCAAATCTACTCTTCTTCCTCACCCTTAAGCTGTAATGATGTAGATAAGTTGGTAGATGATTTTCAGTCTAAAGTTTTATATATCATTGATTCCATTGCCCCAATTAAAGTAAAGGTTGTGACTGGTAGGAAGAAATCTCCATGGAGAAATGCACAAACAGTTCGATCTGCAAGACAACTCTGCCGCAGGGCAGAACGAAAATGGCGTAAAACTCAACTTCATGTTCATCATGACATCTATAAAGAAAGACTACGTAACTATCACTTAACACTAAAACATGCAAGGGAGGCTTTCTTTGCAGATGTCATAAACAAAAACATTAACAATGCTCGAGCTTTATTTGCAACAGTTGACAGGCTCACAAACCCTCCTATGACGTTACCACCTGAACTCCAGTCTAATGCTGCCTGTAATAAGTTTTCTGACTTCTTTTCAGAGAAAATCCAAAAAATCAGAGGATTAATCTGCACTTCAACTCTAAAGCCAGAACCATTGCTGTACCCAAACAAAACTAATGCAGGAAAAAATGACCCACTTTCAACCACTTAATTATAAAACCCTAGAAGAAATTATAAGTGAGTTAAGTTCAAGCTCCTGCTGTCTGGATGTCCTACCCACACATTTCTTTAAGAAAGTCCTGCCTGTTATTGCTACTGATCTGATCCAAATAGTAAACTCATCGCTCACATCAGGCGTTTTTCCCCAGGCTTTGAAAACAGCAGTTATCAAACCACTGCTAAAAAAGAACAATCTGGACAAATCACTACTGCAGAATTACAGGCCGATCTCCAACCTCCCATTCATCAGCAAAATTATTGAAAAAAACTGTGTGTAAACAATTAAATAGTTTCCTCATGATGACCAACTGCTTTTGACTCTTTCCAATCTGGTTTTCGGGCTCACCACAGCACAGAGACTGCCCTCGTAAAAGTATTCAATGACATCCATATAAATACGGACTGTGGGAGAACCACGGTGCTAGTTCTGTTGGACCTCAGTGCAGCTTTTGACACTGTCGACCATGACATATTACTGAATCGACTGGAGAGTCGGGTTGGACTCTCCGGTTCGGTGCTCGACTGGCTTGAATCTTACATAAAGAACAGGGATTTCTTTGTTTCAATTGGAAACTTCTCATCAAAGAGGTCAAAGGTCACATGTGGGGTACCCCAAGGTTCAATCCTAGGACCCCTCTTATTCAATATTTATATGCTCCCACTAGCTCAGGTCATAACAGGAAATAATATTAGCTACCATAACTATGCGGATGACACACAGCTCTACATTACGATGTCACCAGGTGACTCTGAACCCATCCAATCACTGAATAAATGCTTAGAACAGATAAATGTGTGGATGTGCCAAAACTTTCTTCAACTGAACAAAAAACAAAACTGAAGTAATTATTTTTTGGACCTAAAGAGGAACGACCTAGAGTCAATGCACAGCTTCAGTTAATACATCTAAAAACTAGTGATCAGGCCCGAAATCTGGGAGTAGTGATGGACTCGGACTTGAACCTCCAGAGCCACATAAAGACAGTAACAAAATCGGCCTTCTATCACCTGAAGAACATCTCCAGGATTAGAGGACTGATGTCTCAGCTAGATCTAGAGAAACTCATCCATGCCTTTATCTTTAGTCGCATTGATTATTGTAACAGCGTCTTCACAGGCCTGTCCAACAAATCAATCAAACAGCTGCAGCTGATCCAAAACGCTGCTGCTCGCGTTCTTACTAGAACCAAGAAGATAGAGCACATAACACCAGTTTTAAAGTCCCTCCACTGGCTCCCTGTAGCTCAAAGAATAGATTTTTAAAAATACTGTTGTTAGTTTATAAATCACTGAACGGTTTAGCACCACAATACATTAAAGATCTGCTGTTGTTGTATCAACCTGCCAGACCTCTCAGGTCTTCTGGTTCTGGTCTGCTCTGCATCCCCAGAACCAGAACCAAAGAAAGGAGAAGCAGCTTTCAGCATCTATGGACCAAAAAGTTTGGAACCAACTTCCAGAAAACTGTAAAACAGCAGAAACCCTGACTTCCTTTAAATCTCAACTAAAAAACACACCTGTTTAGAACTGTATTTGAAATGTAATATGTATGGATTTGTATTTGGATTTGCATTTGTGGATAAGTATGTAAGTTGTAGGTTGAGACCTTTTTCCTGTTGTGGGCAACGGGGCCCGGCGAATACCCGTGGTTAAACGGACCGGCGGAGTCCGGCGGTAACAGGCGCTTAAATTCCGTGGTATTTTTATTTTTATTTTATGTTTTATTTTTATTTTATTTTATGTTTTATTTTTTATTTTATTTTATGTTTTATTTTGTGTTTATGATGTAAAGCACTTTGAAATGCCTTGTAGCTGAAATGTGCTATACAAATAAAATTTGATTTGATTTTTGATTTGATTTCAGATATGTGCCCCAACTGAAGAGAAGTTTTGTCACCCCGTTTTTCTTTTCTACGTTCTGCGAATTGGAATTATACTTTTCTTTGTTTTCTTTGCTATTACTTTCTTTTTCTCTTATCTTTTTCTTTTAGCGACATTTCTTTCTGTTCAGGCTATTTTTTTTTACTTTGTTACTTTGTCTTTAAATTCGTTAAGCACCCTCTTTTTCTGTTCTTCTTTCTGTTTTTCTTTACAATAATTTGAAGGACATGATCTTGATAATGTAGCTTTCTCATATTTAAACTTAATATGGGAATCAGTTTTCTTCTTTTTACCACTTTTTCCTTCCCACCAAAGCTGTTATAGTTAACAAATGCAAACAAAATAAACCTGAAATCAGGAACCATTTTCATAAATGGAACTAAATTAAAAACTAATCAATGGAGGAAAATTATAAGTAACTGGATAAGTAACTGGAAGATTTAGTGAGTTTATAAAACTCTATAAATCTTAGCGACCTTGCAGATATTCCTTCATTTTCATCTCGCCTCCCAAACTTTTTTCATCCATTTCCAATGTTTAATCGCCTGTTGAGGTGTTTTTCTTAATAGTCATTAACTAAAACACCAGTTGCCTGCGCCATGTTCAGCAATTAGCCAGAGCTGGAAAGTGTCTGGCTAATTTCAATTGCAGTTGTGAATCTCTGCTTTTTAACCAGTTATTTCATTTCATTTTTCAAATGTCATGTCTGAGAAATATGTAAACGGCATTCTGAACATCAGAAATGGACTTTAAAAGCACCATCAGCATTTCCCAGAATGCATTGCACGGTGAGGGTTCAGATGTCAGCTTCTAGTTTGGCTGTTTTTGCTGCAATCCCTAAAAAACATAAACTGTTGTGATTAGCATGAGCTCCTTTTGTCAAACTAGATGTTTTAGAAGGAGCTAAAACATTTAGGAAATCTTCACCATGAGTCACAATGAGATGTTCATAGCTGAACTGCTTCCTGCTAAGATGAATCCTATGGTAACAGCTTTGGGTAAGTCTCTTCACTTTGTGAATGAAGTCGTGACCCTTTGCTGATACTAAGCTTTCTAGAGGTCTTGCGGTGTATGATGACACTAGAATTGCTCTTTCTCTTCATTTCAGGGGTGGTGGTTCTCTGCAGATCTGGAAGGCAGCAGCTTCCTGTAGCTGGTCCAGGTTCTTTTTCCCTGGGAGGATGATTGGGTAGCAACACCTTGCTATTGCTGCTTTTGCTCATCCTTCTGGGGAACACAACTGCAACAACTTGGTGGTGATCTCCTGTTGTGCAATTCACTCTGCACTGGGAAGCTAAGGTGAGTCAGTGAATTTTGCAGGCTGCCAGGATTCAATACAGACCAGTAGAGAATCAACGGAGAACTCTTCTGCTTCCTGGGCATGCTGGTTCCACCTTGCGGTGTTAACGGACAGTGTGTTTTTGAAACCAGGGGTGCGGTACGTATCAGCCTTCCCAGGTTCCGCCTATAGGAACAGCACGTGGGAAAGGTGACTCCAGGACTCGGGAGTCTTAAATGCAGTCCAGTCTTCTAGAGGAATAGCCTCACACACAGCAACATGCACTCCAGCTGGTATTATCTATTCAGTCCTACAGCTTAATTTGAGAAAGTCTTCAGCTTAAAGGTCAATAGCTTTAACCTCCTATGATCTCAGCTCTTAAATGGCATGTATTATTAAATCCTTTGATTTCTGCAATCATTAGGTCCCAGTTAGCACAAATATAAAATTCTTTTCACATGATGTAGTTGCTTAGAAAAATTATGTGAACATATCAGGAGATTAATTTTAAATGTCAAAGACAACAGTTACACACTTGATTAATGAAATCCAAAACTCTTTAGTCTGTGTTCACATTAGGATTATTTCTCAGCTCCAAAACTAGACAGTACAAGCTGTAACTGTTTCAGCAATGTGGCCCATTCAAAGTACTGCTAACAAGTAGGGCAAGAGGTATCTCCCTAAATGGTAAAAATCCTCCAAGCCAATTTCATTGCTGCTGTTCTAAATGGTTAATTTCACTCAATATATTGACACTTTATTCAATTCACTCCAAACCTACATTACATCATTTTCCACTTATGGGATAATGCTTATATAGTTATGTGTAAACAGCCTTGTAACAATTGCAATCTGCCTGTTAGAAAAGCACCTTGCTAATAAAATATGGCCTACTTTTTAGTGATGCACTTTAACTCTGCATTGCATTATTGAAGTTTTCCACCTTTGACATGTGGGACTCTTGCCTTCAATGGGCACTTTTTCTGTTGGGAGTAAAATGTCAGGGTCAAATTTTCACTCTTAAAACTCAGTTACCAAGCTAAGCTAACACATTTTTCTCTGCTTCAATGTAAAAAGAGCATGATGCTCTTCATGTGCCACAGATCTTTGTGGTACATTTGCCAACTATTTGCTAATCCCAAATCTTTAAGTGGCACCTTAAATATCCATTTTTGGGCCACTATTTAACCCCAGTAGCTCCATCTCTTTAGAGAGAGGTGCTCTGGAAAAATGTAAAAATCCTTGTAGTTTTATTCATAAAATATTCATTTTACTCTATACTAGAGTGAATTGGAAAACTAACATCCTAATATTTAATTTAAAGTAAATTATTTTTTAAAGGTAGTTATTCAGTGAAATTAACCATT
>CAJVRI010001251.1:2500-270618 GCA_911649635.1 Poeciliopsis gracilis
TGAAATATTTTTTTCCAGATTGGTGAACAAGTCACATATTTTGTTTAAATATTTGTTTACAATGCTACTTAAAATAATTTACCTATATGTAGAGATAAGGACTAAGATTTACAGTTAACACTGGGAATTTGTTTTGTACAAAAATGTTGGGGCATTATAAATTGCTGCTGTTCAAAATGGTTAATTTCACTGAATAATTACCTTTAAAAAATAATTTACTTTAAATTAATTAGGATGTTAGTTTTCCAATTCACTCTAGTATAGAGTAAAATGAATATTTTATGAATAAAGCTACAAGGATTTTTACATTTTTCCAGAACACTTCTCTTTAAAGAGATGGAGCTACTGGGGTTAAATAGTGGCCAAAACATGGATGTTGAAGGTGCCAGTTAAAGATTTGGGATTAGCAAATAGTTGGCAAATGTAACAAAGACCTGTGTGGCACATGAAGAGCATCATGCTCTTTTTACATGGAAGCAGCCAAAAATGTGTTAGCTTAGCTTCATAACTGAGTTTTAAGACTGAAAATTTGACCCTGACTTACTGCAACAGAAAGTGTCCATTGAAGGTCAGATTCCTAGATGGTAAAGGTGGAAAACTTCAACAATGCAATGCAGAGTTAAAGCACATCACTAAAAAGCAGGCTACATTTTTATTAGCAAGGTGCTTTTCTAACAGGCAGATTGCAATTGTTACAAGGCTGTTTACACATAACTATATAAGCATAATCCCATAAGTGGAAAATTATGTAAAGTAGGTTGAGAGTGAATTGAATAAAATGTCAATATATTGAGAGTGAAATTAACCATTTCGAACAGCAGCAATTAAATTCACTTAGAGGAATTTTATCGTTTTGGGAGATACATCTTCCCCTACCTGTTGCAGTACTTTGAATGGGCAACATTGCTGAAACATTTACAGCTATACTGTGTATCGTTTTGGAGCTCAGAAATAATCCTAACCTGAACAGACACTAAAGAGTTTTGGATTTCATTAATCAATTGTGAAACTGTTGTCTTTCACATTTAAAATGAAACTCCTGATATGTTAATTTTTCTCAGCAACTACATCATGTGAAAAGAATTTATTTAGGCTGATTGGGACCTAACCCTGCAATAATAGATGCCATGTAAGAGCTCAGGTCATAGGAAGTTAGTTATTTACCTTAACTTTAAGTTGAAGCATTTATGAAATTAACATTCTTTCCTTCTGCATTTCTAAGCTGGAGGATTGAATAGATAATAGCAGCTGGAGTGCATGTTGCTGTGTGTGTGTGTGTGTGTGAGGCTATTCCTCTAGAAGACTGGACTGCATTTAAGACTCCCGAGTCCTGGAGTCACCTTTCCCACGTGCTGTTCCTATAGGCGGAACCTGGGAAGGCTGATACGTACCACGCCCCTGGTTTCAAAAACACACTGTCCGTTAACACCGCAAGGTGGAACCAGCATGCCCAGGAAGCAGAAGAGTTCTCCGTTGATTCTCTACTGGTCTGTGTTGAATCCTGGCAGCCTGCAAATTCACTGACTCACCTTAGCTTCCCAGTGCAGAGTGAATTGCAAAGCAGTAGATCTCCAACAGGTTGTTACAGTTGTCGCACAGAAGGATGAGTAAAAGCAGCAATAGCAAGGTGTTGCTAACCAATCATCCTCCCAGGGAAGAAGAACTTGGACCAGCTGCAGGAAGCTGCTGCCTTCCAGCTCTACAGAGACCTGCTGGGATTTAAACCACTGCCCCTGAAAGGAGAGAAAAGAGCAATTCTAGTGCCATCATACACCGCAAGACCTCTAGAAAGCTCAGTAAGTAAGGATACATGACCACATTAACAATGTGAGAGAACTTACCCAAAGCAGAAAGCAGGGAATCTTCTGTGATGGAGGTTGCAAGAAGATAGCAGTTCAACAATGAACAATCCATTCTGACTCTTGGTGCTGATTTTCTACATGTTTCCAAATTTACTTTAAGCCATCTAGTTTGACAAAGGAGCTCATTTCGATGAGAACAGCATATGGATATGGTTAGTTAGGGGTTGCAGGAAAAACAGCTGAGCTAGAAGCTAAAATATAAACCCCACCATGCAATGCATTCTGGGTAATGCTGAAGGACCCTACCCTTAGAAGCTGAGCTATGATTTCTGCCTTAAAAACAGACTCAAAGAAAAACTAAAATGAAATAAAACATGGTTAAAATAGCAGAAATTCAAAAAAGAGGCTCATAAAGAGACTTTAAACTGAGCTGAGCTCATTCCAAAATACTGAGTTTAAAAAGTAAAAGGAGAAAAAATCAGTATAAAACAGATTTTTAAAGTAGAAAATCAAGGAAAAACTCCCTCATCCAACACTAACTGTGAGAGAATATTTTAAAGCTAAGCTGGTTTAAAAAATGAAGTTCAAAAAACAAATAAAAATGGAATATAATTTGGTTGAGGTAAGAGCCGACTGAGGTTAGGGTGAAGCCTCAGCTAGACAGGACGTTCCTCGCCAGACTTTGTCTAGACTGAAAAATGAATGAGAGTCTATGAGTTATATGAAGGGAGTGGGCTTGGAGCACCAAACATGGTGGGCACCTGCAGAGGGCTGGAGGTGCCCAGCCCTCTGGGCACCTCCAGCCCAGAGGGCTGGGCATTTTACCAAACACGTGCCATGTTTGGTAAAATGAGCACTTATACTTTTACTTCACCCATTTTCCCTTCTGTGCACCACCCAGGTCATTTACCAGTTTCAGTACCCCTGAGGGTTATTACTTTGAGAAATAAAGAGATTTGGTGAAATATAAAATAGGCTTTAATGATGAAAATGATAAAATGTTACAAGCCATGCAAGTCACACAAATAGGACTGAAACAGTGAGAATCTCCATCCAGCGCTGGGCGTCACTTCCACTTATAATTTTTCAGTTACTTCAAGTGAGGAAAGTCATTTTTTGGTTTTCATCCTATATCCTTAACCTTAACCTTAACGCTATCTGGAAGAATTTCTTCAGTACACCAAAACAGAAAATTATATCAATACCAAAATTGATATACCTGAGGGCATTAACTAATGACTTACTGAGGGCATTTACTTATCTGCTCTACTTATCTACTTTTACTTTTACCAATCAAGTTAAAGGGCACTTCCATGGGGAAGACGTTTGCACCCACATATGCAAACATCTTCATGGCACAATGGGAAACAGGCCCTCAGGAAATACATCAAAAAATAATGTTCTACTTCACATACCTGGATGGAATCTGGGTGATCTGCACTAAGTAAGAAGATTTTAAACATTTCACTGAAAAACTGAACATAAAAAATCCATCCATCATACTGAAGCCTAGCACCAGCGTTTATATATATATATATATATATATATATATATATATATATATATATATATATATATATATATATATATATATATATATATATATATATATATAAAGAAATTTATTAAAACCTTACCAGGTGAGAGAAACAATACAAAGTCAAAGGAGTCTGTCAAGTCTGCTCTGAATAGCAGTGGAAGCAGCTTTTTTTTACAAGTTCTGTTCAGAGAAGAGAAACTTGATTGGACTTTATGTGTGAATATTTTGTTACGTACCAAAGATTCTGTGGAGCCCAGCATAGATGGTCTTGCCATTTGTCCATTGTTAGGGAAACGGGATTGTTCTTTAACGCTCAAGAGGGCAGAAAAGTTAGGAAATACCACTAATATGTCCTAACAGTCTCCTTGAGACCAAGGTGACTATAATGGGACCCTTGATCTTGCAAACTATCTATGTGACAGCAGCTTGACCAATCTCATAAAACCTCTATTGGTCAGGATAAAATTAAAATGTCTGGCTGAACCTGTGATGCTGTGGTATCGTTGTCTGCAATGGGAGCCAGTAGCAAAGACACTCACATGCAGCTGGAGCACACACACTTGGAGAAACAGCATAGTTACTGCATTTTTCACAGTCAGTCTGATTGATAGTTAAAAGTGTGACCATGGAGTCGCTATACATAACAGAAAAACAGCTATCATCCTAAACTAAACCTGTTCTTGAGATCTTGCTAACACACCAGTGTATTTTTGCATATAATAGATTCTGACTTTTATATCATCAACTTGTCCCTTCTGGGATCTGTGTCCTTGTTTGAGCATGTATGACCTGTCCTGACTCATCCAATAAGATGAGGAATCCAGCTGATTAGCATTTTCATTGATTAAAATAAATATGCAAAGTTTTATAACTCAACAAAATACATTGAAGCATAAACAAATGTGCATACAGAGATGAATTTATTGTAAGACAAAGAGGCTAACCAAAATTTTTATATAAA
This sequence comes from Poeciliopsis gracilis, assembly GCA_911649635.1. Classification (NCBI taxonomy): domain Eukaryota; kingdom Metazoa; phylum Chordata; class Actinopteri; order Cyprinodontiformes; family Poeciliidae; genus Poeciliopsis; species Poeciliopsis gracilis. The sequence goes on from CAJVRI010001251.1 coordinate 6,804, forward strand.
GTATTATGCAAGATACAGAAAGTTGAAAGAGCCAGCATAAGTTACAAACTTTGGTACATTCTGGTTAATAAGACAGATTGTATATTCAGTAAGGGACATTTATCTTAATGTGATAATTGATGAAAACTGGCATTTATAGTTAAACCAATGCCCCCACTGGTTTTAAATGACTGACTTATATTCTTTCAAAGTGTAAACAAAAACAACAAAAAAATAATGATACTAATATTTATTATCTGCTTGGCTGAAATCTTGCTTCTCAACCAATTACAACAGAGGCAGCACCTACTGTCTGTAGTTGCCTGGGGGGCATCTGCATCAAGGATAAAAACAAGAAACTTAGGGCCTGAACATTAAAGATCCCAAATAAAGAGCATGAAGTTGCTTTTGCAACAGAAATTGTATATGCATATGTTGCAGGTGATCTACAAAGATCACAATGTGCACAATTGATTATCGGTGCAAAAGTGGTGTAGACTATCCTATATCAACGAAGATTCTGCATCTGCTAATAGAGAGTGGCATCATGGAGAGTGTAGGAGAGCAGAGCGGCAATACAAGTAATATGACGTTAAAAACCATGGAGTTATAAGAATAACAACTGGAATATTAATAAAAATAATAATGCACTTCATTCAAATAAGTAACACCACAACAGTGGAAACATTTAAAATGAATCATAATTAAAGCTGTACACGTCTGCATTTATTTACCTAGGCCAACTCAATCAATTCTATTCGACAGTTTGCACATAGTGCAATTGATGCAGCTCCAGATTAGCATTTCTGGATGACATTTATCTATATTTCACACTAAATATAAATTAAAGTATTTTATTGAAAGGAGGTGTTGAATGCATAGGATAAGTGATCTAGGAAGATAAATCAAAATAAAAATTACTTATTTTATAACCATCAATTTATCAAAATAAAAGATTACTTATGTCCCTCAGGTTTTATGATACGTTTTCTGTGTTACACTGGAAAAATCTCACCAATTTACGCCAGTTTTTACAACATCAGAGTGGAGGCTTAGGTGAAGACTCGATGTCAGTGCTCAATGAGAGAGCCGTAATCCTGTGAGTTGCTCCTCCCTTTCAAACATGCTAAATATAGAAGCCAGGACAGATCCCCAATCTGCTTTTGTTTCAATAAATCGCTTTGTGGGTGGTAAATCATTAGATTTTCAAAACCTCTGCCCAATCTTTTGCACATTCTGATGCTATGAATATGTTCTGCGTACTCATGAAGGCATGCATGATAAATGATTATTTTGCTGATGCAATCTTAGTTATACCTGTAGATCAGGTGTGTGTGTGTGTGTGTGCAAGCAAGTTTGGATCTATTCAAAATTCAGGCCCTAAGTTAATTTTTAAACAGAAAATACAAAAGGTAATTTTGGAAATACTTAGCAAATTTGTCTCTTCCTAAATAACATCAGCAATATGCTAAAGGAGAGTGGCATATTGGTGATGGACCATTCCTGGAAATACTAGACAGTATTTCCAGATCCAGGAAGTACTGTGCTGTGCATTTCAGACTTGTGTGGTACTAGTGAATTCTGCAGCAGTGTACAAAGGCATGCTTTCTTTTTTAGTGCAAAATGTAATGAAGAAAACATCATGTAAATCTAATCTTGGTAGTTGTTCCATAAACTGTTCTTGAATTTATAAAGATGATCTGACTACAACACAAGTCTGAGGAACAACAGAACTGAGTAATTGGTGCTTACAAACACAAGGTCTAGATACATTCTCCAATACAACCACAAATAAAAGTGAGATGAGAGTACAAAAATGGTAAAGAGCAAGAAGAAGGGTGTTCAAATACTCTTTTTACCCAGTGTTTTGTAGAATAACCTTTTGTAGCAACTATATCTGAATGTCTTTCATGATATGCCCCTTGTAGCTTTGCTCATGAAGTTTTTCCCCATTTGATAGTTGACTGAACTTTCACAACGTCATTCTGACCAGGACTCTTGAACTACACTCCTCCAACTGAGGCTCAAGTCTTCTGTAACCTCAAACAGGTTTAGCTTCATTCATCAACTCATCAACTCTACTCCAGCAACGTTGAACCTGTTGAAGAAAGCAACACTTTTGCACCCCAAGCTTCAACTCCCTCATCTCCAGTTTGTGACAGTAACATTAGGCTACTTGGAATTAAGTGACACATTCTACAGTTTACATGGTACAAATCAATTACAATTACTTGGTACAAATAAATTACATTGTGGGTGAATGTATTAACATTGGGTAGTGTGAATGTGTAGTATTCACTTTGACCCATAGCTGATTTAATTACTTATAGACATTTCACAGAAAGTATATTGAACAAATAAATAAGTCCTTATTAAACTTGCTGGACTGGCAGAATAACCAGATCCATCTGCAGAAGGAGATAGATCTTCTTCTGATCCATCTCAGAAGAAGGTATCATGGAGAAAAAAATGGGAAAATAAACTCCATTTTTTGGACGTAAACAACTTCGATTTCACCTGGGGATCCCCAAACACCACTGTTTTATCACAACCTCTTGGTGCCGCACCAAACCCTGCTTTTAGATTTATCACTGTTGGACAATGAATAAAAGTAATTCAGTTTTAATGGCTTCCGATTTAAGAAAAATGCATAAACACATCCTTACATGAAAAAAATGTCACAAAGTAACAAAGTAGTAAAGTACAGTGTTCCCCAAGACTCAATTTTAGATCCTATTTTGTTTATTTTATATTTATTGCCTCTTGGTGAGACTTTCCATCATTTTAACGTTTCCTTTCATTGCTTTACAGATGACGTCCAGATTTATATGCCCCTTCAAGTATAAAATTCTTAAAAATCTCTTCAGCTGTTGATGATTGCTTACCTGAAGTCAAATCTTGGATGGAACAAAACTTTCTTCACCTCAAAGTAAAACTAAAGTTATATTTGGAAAAAGTTTTCACAAATTCTTGGTTCTTTAGCTCAATTTTGTCAGCGCAGTGCTAGGAATCTTGGTTTTATTTTTGATAGCCATTTAAAGCTAGATAAACAAGTTAGCTCTGTTGTTAAATCCAATTTCTAATCACCTGCAGATTTTAAATCAGATTTTTGTTTTAAGGATTTTGAAGGACTTACCCAAACCTTCATTAAAAATAGTTTGGATTATTTCAATTAATTTTCTAGTGGCATTGATTAATGACAGATGCACCAACATAAAATGGTCCAGAACGGCACACGTTCTTACAGGAGCCAAGAAGCATGACCATTTAAGGCCTATACTGGCCTCTTTACAGTGGCTTCCCGTCTTACAGTGGACTAAGCATAAACTTTGGATGGGACCATCATGAATTCAATGACTGCTGGATCCTCGGGGTCTGTCCCATATGACTCCATGGTGAAGTGGTATGGGACGTTTTATTTACATCTTTGCTTCATTCAGTTGCAGAACAGCACTGAGATGACCCTGAGTGATGATGATCTTTAGGGTAAGGGTTAGGGATGATCTTTCCCTTCAGAAGAAGACCATCCCCTATTTCTTCTCCTTTTGCAATTAACATGCCCATGTTATCTGTAAAATCAATATATTTTTAATAATATTTTACTGGAGTCCTGGATTGATGACTTAAAGGGGACATATGGTGCAAAATTCCATTTTTTAAACCCTAAATAATTTTTTTGCTTACTTTGGGTGCAAATAATGTGAATTTACTCTCTCCCAGTGCTGCGTAGATATCTATACTCCCCAAAAAATAGTTCTTTATATTTTTCTTTCTTGCCTATGACGTTTTCTTGTTTATATCACTGCATTTGCCGTGGAACTGCGAATGTGGCGACGTCATGACTTATGACTAATCAATTTGCTGAAGTTGCAAGTAGACAAGTGAAAATGTTCAGTTCTAGCATGTATTCACAAACTTGATTCATGAGGAATCCAACCCTCATGAATGTGTAAAATTAAATTCAGAAAAAGGAAACTGCATCAGATGATTAGTGGGGAAAGTTTGTTTGCACAGAGCATTGAGGGACAAGTGCTTGAGCAACCACCACCAGTATGAAGAGATTTTCTGAAAGACTTTGATTGAAGGTCAACTCCTCTCTATAGAAACAAGGGTCACAGCAAAGCGGTACACTCTAAATAATGCTAAAATGACAACAAAGCTTATGTAAGAAATGGATTTTGTGTGTTGATAATGATGTCTTGGTCATTGGTTTGATTAATAATTTTGCCTTCTGCTTCTGTTAGCACTGTGTGCTACAATTTAGCTGTCTTCTTCCAGATATAACCGTACTGCATGTTTGGAATTTGGCTTTGTTTTTGTCATTTTTGTCTTGGGGAACACATGATCCTGTTAGCTCACTCATTAATGATGTCGAGCATTTGTTTACTTCATCCATATTGTGGTAGCATTCAAATTTTAATAGGTATATATGACATGCATGGACACTATGGTTAAACTGCTCTCCATATTGTAGGTAGTTGGTATGGATTGAGAGGGTGTAAATAGAGAATAAAACCATTGCAATGTATTCATCTGTAGGAAAGGCTCTGGTAGTTTGTCTTCACTTGATCCTGCTCTGGGTCACTCTGGCTCCAGCATGCAAGACTGGATGGACAAATCCTTTGTTGTTGACATCTTTAATAAACTTGGGAACAGAAGATTACTCTATTGGTAGATAAGTGTATTGCTGTATAAAACTACAAAAAGGGCAGAATGGGGTGGAAGGGACATTTTAAAAACCCAGCAAAACAAGTTGCTCTAAAGATGCTTCAGAACAGGGTCTGAAGCATCTGAAGCTACAATAATGAGAAATTCAGACCAAGCATTGAAGTTGTACTTTATAAGAGAAAGATTTAGATGTAAAAAAGAAGGGTTCAAAATTATATATCCAACTTTAAAGGGTTAGGGTTAGGGTGATTTTCTCCACAGACTGAATGATGAGCTTCAAATGCACTTTGGCGGAAAAGGAAATGAATATGTTTTGCTTCTTCCTACAACATGGCTGTGACAGGATGAAATAAAACAATATTTTCTAAAACAATAAAATGTTATTACTACTTTTGGTAATAGTGAAAATCTAACCTGTCGAACCAAAACTATCCCACATTTATGAGTGACTATGACATTTGGAAAATATCTTATAATCTGGAGATTTATAGAGCAGCTGTTGTCTGTAGCTCTGAACAAATTACATGGTTGAAAATGTAGGCAACCATGTACCAGACAGTGATTAACCGATCCTGGTTCTGGTTTTGCTGGGCTTTTTGGAGCTTGTATTGAAGTCATTGAAACTAAAAAAAAATAAACTCAATTAGCTTAGCTTTTGAAAAAAAAAAAAAAAGGACTTCCCTTCTGTAATGTGTAAAAACAGGTGTCTAAATGGTCAGGGCTAGGCAGCGCTTATGTCAGTCCTGAAGGCAGTGTAGGGCTTCATTTGTCTAGTCTTACAAGTGAAAGAGTGCAAAATAGAGAAGTGCAACATAAAGCATTTAACTTTTCAGTGGAGTCATTTCAAAAAGGTCAGTCTGGATTTAAAATATCTGAGGCAAAGTGATTTTCAGGCTTAGTAGTGACACAGTCTATTGTCATCGGTCTATCTGTTTTTTTCTTGGACTTGATGTTACCTACCAACCAATCATTGAACATTAACAGATGATGCTTTTTAAAATGCTTTAAACCTGGGTAATTAGGGTTTCATCAATCAAGTGACCCTTTGAGTAAAAAGCAGTTTTGGGTACACTGAAGGCTGATGAAAGGGCGATGTCTTTTCTTCTATTATGGCCTCCTTTCTTTACTGACAGTAAAACTGGGCCAGTGGACAAAGACAGCATCTCATTCTAGCCCAAAGGTGCTGGTCTCTTCCACAGCAGTCAGCAGCTTCTCATACAACATGGAGAAGGACTGGTATGGTGGCAGGTCCAATCGGTTGAAACATGTGTGAGCTCTGCAGAAGAAACCACAGACAGCACAGCAAGAGATTAAAACTAGACAAAATTACCTTTGGCAGGATGTGACTCACTGCCTGCTCATACAAAAGTGCTCTCTATTAACCAAAAGTTCCGCCTTGAAACTTCATTCCCAAGCTGAGATCCCACCACACAGATCACCCCTCCCTTACAGAGCTACACCCGAGTAGCAGCAGCAGCAGCAATAAGCAAACACCTAGTGAAGTTTGTTGAGCTTTTAATACAAACTGCAATACTCCTCAGGACAGATGCATAGTTGGAGAAACTTTGTGTGATGACATGCTGAAGGAAGATTGTGGGAAAGGGAGGGAAATTCTTAGAAACTAATTTCAAGGCATCTGATGTTGTGAAGTTCAATTTTTTTACTTAACATTTTTAAGTTGTTTTTGAGACATAAAGCATTTTCATAACAACTGAAGGTAATTGATTGTACTATAAAATGACACTATGTGTCTGCTAAATGTAGACACATAACGTCAGAATGAGAGTGGGGATGGTGGTAGGACTTAGAAACGTGTGTGAGCTCTGTGGAAGAAACTAAAGGGACTAAAATAAAAGTGAAAGCTGTGGATAAGACAGGAAATGTCACACCACCGAGTTAGCAGTATTTCCAGATATTTAAAACTTAAAACTAATTAATAATTATCAATATCAACCAATATGAAGTGCTGATATTTCGAAACATTTTCAAGCCATATTGTCCAGCCCTACAGTGAACCTTGTAGATGTCCCTATCAGAGCAAAAAGAGCAATATAAATACAGTTGGGTTTGAGCTTTTTTTATCATTCTTAAAAAAACATTGAACCTCGTTAAGAATTGCAATTCTAATTCTCAAAGTGTCTTTTGTTTCAAACAGCTGCTGAAATTGATGGATGGTCTAAAGAAATGATTTGATTATCTGAATCAGGGTTTGAGAACTGAGGACTAAAGTTTCTCAGCCCGAAAATGTCATCAAGATCAGGCACCTGGGCAGCGAGGTGATCTTTCCCCACTTTTCCACACAGAACCTGCGCGGTCCATTGCTGCCACGCAGGGAAGCGAAGCCCTCGTATGGAATGCTTGATGTTCCCGTCACAAACTCCATAGGTGGAGACAAAGAGGGACCCGAATTCGTGTGGAAAAAAAATACATTTCAGTTAGTTTCTTTATCTATTTTGTCTGAAAAGTGAATCTCATTATAAATTCATTACAAATTACTCAATGATTTTGGATTACAGTCAAACTTCAGATTATCAGAGAATCTTTCTATTCTTAAAACAGAAATATCTGTTGGCGCATATTTCTTATATGTCCAAAATACATCACTCCATGAACATTAAAAATAAACTTTCTTTACTTTTTGAATGAAATTATCAATATAAATATTCTACTATACTCATATTTAGCTTGGCATCTTGTGCATTCCCATGTACAAACTAGCCTACCTGCAAGAGTCTTAATCTCTGCTCATTGTTGAACCGTTCCACTGCAGCCCAGAACCACCGGATCACAATATGGTTGTCATGGTAACCTGAAAACGACACACCGGGTTGTATCATTATGAACTGGGTCCATATACATATGTCATATTAAAGTTCCATGCCTTTCAGTACCGGACACTTCCTAGTTGTTCTCACTAAGTTAAAAACCAAAACTACAAATATGGTTGAGTGTATGCAGGAACATATGGTTCCATATGTATGCCATTACATATGCAACCAGAAAAAAGCAGAAATTGACAGATGGAACTGAAAGAAAGGAAGGAGACTAGATAAAGAGGAAACACACAAGGAAGGAGTGAAAAAAGAGAAAGAGAACAGCTGAAGCTGGATCATGCATGGAATTAAATTTTATTCACCTTCATCATAGCAAAACTCAACTCATCAAAACCTTACAGTAAAAAACCAGACTCGATACCTGGTTCTCTAGCTCCGTTTTGTCGGATTTCAGCCAGGAATCTTGGTTTTATCTTTGATAGCTGTTTACAATTCCACAAACAAGTTAGTTCTGTTGTTAAATCAAGTTTCTATCACTTGAGGATTTTAACAAAGATGAAATCAGATTTTTTTAAGGATTTTGAAGGAATTATCACGCCTTCATTACATCTAATTTGGATTATTGTAATTTTTATGTAAAGGCATGGATGAATCACTGATGCGTCTTCAAGTGATCCAGAATGTAGCAGCTCGGCTTCTTAAAGAAGCATGACCACTGGCGTCTTTACACTGTCTGCCTGTTTCATATCAAATAGATTTTAAGATTCCTTGAACTACTTATAAAGTTTTAAACAGGTTAGCCATTCCTTATTTTCAGGACTTTTGGATTCCATGTCCAGAACTTTAAGATCACACAATCAGCTGCTACTGAAAGTCTCTCCACTCGTCTTATGAGAAAAGGAAATCGGGTTTTCTCCTTTGCTGCTTCTATTTTATGGAATAATCTACCTTTCCTTATTAGATCTGCCCACAGCCTGGGTAATCTTAAATCACTTCTTAAAACTCATTTTTATTCTTTGTCATTTAATTGAGGCCTGATACTGTAGCTCTTCTGTTGTGGTGTTTTTATTTTGTTTACTTATTATTGCTCTTATTATTTTAATATGTTTTTCTAGGATTTTCTGTTTCTTTTCAACTACTGATTTAATTATCAATTTTTGTTCAGAATTTGGCGCAGTTTTAAACCCGTTTTTAAAGTGCTATATTCACAAATTTGACATTGAAACAATTAATGAATGAGAAGAGGAAAATGGAAAACACTTATTTATGACGGAGTCATAGAAAAAAATTACGGGACAACTGAAGAAGTGAAAGAAGTACAAGACAGAGGAAGAAAAAGTGATGACAGGTAATTAAGAAAATATACGAGAAAGGAAGGACGGACACAAGGAATAAAGGAGAGAAGGAAGAATAGGAAATAAAGTCTATAAATTTCCATATTGTAATTTCTCATTATTTGATGCAGAACTGGAAAAAAATCTAAATCTAAATCCATAATCTTCCAGACTGTGTTTCAACTAGAAGGAGGATCAGCGACTCTTATTTCTAAGAAAACATTTAACATTTTTCAGAGATTACTTTATTGATCTCCGTGTACCTCCTCTGTATTCAGTATTGCTCCTCCAGTCTGATAAATCAATCTCAGCAGTGCCAGCAATGACCAGCTCCAGCTCCCTGGCATCAAACACAGACACCAACCTGGCATCCACCACCTGAAGAAAAAAATGTGTTGTAAAGATAATAAATGTCCTGTAAGATTGAAATGTGTCTAACAAACCGTTTTGCTTTTACAGAGCTGATACAACCCCACCTCATAAAAACCTCTGACCAGGCTCTCAGTCTGCTGGACGACTCCTCGCTCTATCCTCCACTTCACCATCCGGTCGATGTACTCTTTCTTGTTCTTCTCTGAGACAGGGATGTTCCCTCCACCAGGTTTCAGCTCCCGTTCTGTGATCTACAAAAAGCATGTTTAGCTCAAAGCTAAATCAGTGTTTGAGTCTGAAAGTCAGACAGAGAGACGTAATAATGCTTTAGCCACTTTCAAAAGCAGAATCCACAAGCTCAGTGGAGATCAGTTTGGGAAGAAAGGGTGCACTGATAAATGGGCTCCCAGTTTCTTTAATTTTGGGAGATCAGTCAGCAATCAACCGTTGCTTTCAATTGGAATTGGCAGGTGTGGCCTTTTAAAGATAAAAAGCCGGCATTCGGCCGGAAACCTGCACAATTGGAAACATCAGCAATAAAGTTAAGATTGGAGAAGACAAGAGTATTCACCGAATTTCCTCATTGAATTTTCACTCTGAAAGGTTAAATATGACTTACCCTCCAGTGTGTCTCACATGTTTCTTTTTGTTTTGTTTGTTGTTTTTTTTTTACTAATGCGATATACTATGGAACAATATATTTTTTTTATTAGCTCAAACACCTAAATATATCTTAATATGCATTAATGCACGCAGCGGAAACAGTCTTAGCAAGACTGTAGAAGCTACAGTTTCATCTCTTGTCTTGAGGGTAAAGCCAATCATCGCCAAGGACAATGGATGGCAGTCTTGGATTGGCAGCTTTGCAAACCCCATTCAACAGTTTGACATTGCACCTGTAGCTACTTCATCTTTCCAAGCTGCATTTTATTTTGAGCATCTAGCAAATAATCTACAAACAGCTAATTTGTAGTCTGCAAATAATACGGAGTCACATCACACAGATCAAAATATTTAGATAGATAGATAGATAGATAGATAGATAGATAGATAGATAGATAGACAGATAGATAGATAGATAGATAGATAGATAGATAGATAGATAGATAGATAGATAGATAGATAGATAGCATTTATTGTCATTGAACAGGATTCAAAAAAATTTCTATTGCAACTCCCGTGCAAATGAGAGTTGCAATAGAAATTGATAATGGGGTTCTGTGCTTTACCCCTGGTGGTGCAGGGGTAAAGCACAATCCTTACATGGACGTCACAGTTTTGAGAAGCCGTATGTTTTCCCCTTCTCTTATTACCTACTTTTCTGTCTAACTGCTTTCAAATAGACTATCTGAGCCAATAAGCATTAAAAACAGTATACTTGTGACCAAAAACTTTATTTTATTATTTTCTAATTCATCACTTGTTAACAAGACAGCAGTAAGCATTTCAATATGTAGGCAATCTCAGAGTCTGACCTGTCCAAACACTTCCTCATTGACAGTAAAGGTGAGGTCAAGCATGTCTTCTATATCATTGTCCTTCATCCACTGGAGAGACTGGTGGAACTCCTCATCCAGATATTCAAGGTCACTCAGATCGCAGGGACTGGAAACAGTATAGAAAGGAAGAGACAAACAATGAATGACTGCACTCATGTGAGTTTTTGGGGCTTCCAGTGAACGTAGCCTTACAATAAAGAAATTGTAAACAAATAAAATGCATATTGATGAATGCTTTTTTTTATGTTCATGGTTAATTCTGGGTAAACATACATGCGCAGAAGGCCTTTATAGAAGGGTCTGGTGAAGAAGGCATCCAGCAGATATTGATGAATCAGAGCCAGACCCAGAATGCGGCCACTGAAACGGAACCTGAGGCATACAAACAAATGGATATTTGGCCTTATGACTAATGAATCCAAACCTGTGGGACATCAGTGTGAATGTTTCCAATGTCTCTGTAACTGATGCTGCACTGTGATAATTTCGCTGTTATCTTTGAAAGCACAATCAATATTGACTCACTCAGCCAAAAGGCTACTATCACAAAAGAGTCTTTCACAGACAACATGTCAGAAACATTTCATCAAATCTACTCTGTCCTCACCTGCAAGCTACAGTGATGTAGAGGAGTTGGTAGATAATTTCCTTTCTAAAATTTCAGGTATCATTGATTTCAATGCCTCCATGAAAGTGAAGATTGTGTGTGGTAGGAACAAGTCTCAGTGGAGAAATGCACAGTTAGATCTGCAAGACAGCTATGCCTTGGTGCCGAATGCAAATGGTGTAAAACTGAACTTCACGTTCATTATGAAATCTACAAAGAAATACTGTGTAGCTATCACTCCACACTAAAACATGCAAGCAAAACATTCTTTGCTGAATTCATAAACAAAAACATTAACAATACTTGAGCTTTACTTGAAACAGTTGACAGAATGACTGCACCATCTGAACTGCAATCAATGCAGCATTCAACCAATTTGCCAACTTCTTTGCAGAGAACATTTTTTAAAAATCATAGGTTTAATCTGCACATCCACACTAAATCGAGTACTAATGCTGGGCCCCAACAAAACAAATGCAGAAAAAAAATGACTCAAGTTCAACAATTTATCTATGAAAGCCTAGAAGAAATTAGAAATCAGTTAAGCTCAACTTCCTGCTATATGGGTATCCTACCTTTCTTTGAAAAAGTTCTGCCTATCATTAGAAATGATCTGATCCTAATTAAAATGATTAGAAACTGAAAAATCATCTCACTGTGCAGAGATGATTTTTAACTCAATGATCCTCTCCCATTTTTCCTACGGAGCTACTGTCTGGGCTCAGACTTGTCAAACTATACCGAAACCATTAGCAAGTCTCTATAATCAGGTTTTAAAGCTTTTACATCAAAAACCATTCAGATATGGGATCTGCAGTTTGGAACTCACTTCCTGTTGATTTAAAGTCCGTAACCAGTTTTAGTACGTTCAAAAAACAAACAAAACTCTGGTTAGATCCAAAACAAAACTTTATCCATTTGTAATGTTTTATGATTCACTGTTTGTTTGTAGATAAACAAACAGTGTTTGTTTATCTACAAACACTGTAGATAAACAGTGTTTGTTTATCTACAGTGTTTATCTACAGTGTAGATAAACACTAGATAAACAGTGTTTATCTATACTGTTGGCCTTATGACTAATGAATCCATTCATTAGTCACATTAGTCAAAATTTAGCTGTGCTAATTGTGCACAGCTAATTGTTGCTGTTGCACAATTATGTGTGCTATTATGTGTGCACATATAATAGCACACATTATGTTGTGCTATTTTAAATTATCACTTCAATTTTTAAAGGTACTTTTTAAAAGCCCATCTAGGGACAATTAGCTGTTGCACTATGTTGCAAACATGGGACTGCTGTTTTGTTCAGTTTGTCTATGTCTATGTGTGTCTGTCCCTACCAAATAAACTGAAATAAATAAATAATAGGAATCTTGTCACTCTCATCAGGTATTTTACCCCAGGCTTTGCAAACAGTAGGTGTCAAACCACTGATAAAAACAAACAGGCCAACCTCCAACCTCCCATTGCTGATGCTGAGCTATTGGAAAGTCTGTGTTTAAATAGTTAAATAGTTTCCTAACAATAACCAACCGCTTTGATGTCTCTCAGTCTGGTTTCCGGGCTCACCACACTACTGAGACGGTCTTTGTAAAAGTGTCTAATGATACCCATATAAATATGAACTATGGACAATGGAAGAACCACAGTGCTTCTGCAGCTTTGCATACTGTTGACCATGACATATTACTGGAGACATATTACTGGAGAGTTGGGTCAGATTCTCCAACCCAACCAGTATGCAACTGTTATCCAACTGGTATTTGGACTGGTATCTTTGTTTCCATAGGATACTTCTCACCAAAGCTGACAGAAGTCACATTTCCAGGATTAGAAGACCATTGTCTGAGCAGCATCTAGAGAAACTCATCCATGTGTTTAGATTTAGTTGCATCAATTATTGAAACAGTGTCTTCTCAAGTCTGCCTAAAAAAATCCTCCAGCTGCAGCTGATCCAGAACGCTGCTGCTCCCGTTCTCACTAAAACCAGGAAGATAAACAACAAAAACTCACCAGTTTTAAAGACCATACATTGCCTCCCTGTAGCTCAGAGAATAGACTTTAAGATATTGTTAGTTTAGAAATCACTGAACGGCTTAGCAGCACAATACAGTAAAGATCTGCTGTTGTATCAACCTTCCAGACTGCTGAGTTCTGAGGATGCAGAGCAGACTAGTACCAGAAGCAAACATGGAGAAGCAGCATTCATCTTCTATGCACTAAAAATCTGGAACAAACTTCTAGAAAACTCAAAAACAGCTAAAACATTAAGTGCCCTTAAATCTAGACTAAACACACGCCTGTTTGGAGTTGCTTTTGAAAGATCAATGAAACTTTAATCAATGCAATGACAGCAAAATGTAATGTTTTAATTGCTGACTGTCTTCTATGACTTTGTGTTTTTATGATGTAAAGCACATTGAAATACCTTGTTACTGAAATGTTCTATACAAATAAAATTTGATTTGATTTGAAAGTGACCTCTTAGCTGTCTACTAAAAAAAAAGCCAATGATGCCCAGATTACAACGATTAAATTCCAAGACCACATCAGATGTAAATAATTATGGTACAAGTAATGAATAATGCAGTTTTATTACAAGTTGGCCCAGTCTGTAGGAAGGAAATGTTCTTTGACTGCACTGAGCCAATCAAATTCTAGAATGGCACCTCCACCTTGAGCAGTCTATGTCTAGAAGTCAGGTGAAGAAGAAGCTGGAGAGATTGAACCAGAACAAGGCTGCAGATCAGCTTGTGAAAGCAAAATGCTTGACCTGCAGTCTGCTCATTTCTCTGGAGTTGAAGATGCGGGCATCATATATCTGCTTCAACATACCCAATGTCACGTAAGCAGGCAGAACTGTGAGGATTATGTTCTTTAATTTTCTCCAGTGCATTTAAAACAATTCAGTCTGATTGGCTCTGTCAGAAACTCCACAAAAAACAGGTGGAGACCTCAACAGTCACCTGGATTAATGTCTACCCGACAAACAAAACGTATATCATGACTGAAGGGTCGTGTTTCTGACCAGGAGGCGAGAGGCACAGCAGCACCACAACGGTCTATACTCTCACCATTTCTTTTCACTCTGTAGACCTCAGACTTTTCCAATCTTCTATGTAAGATTAAAATCAGAACTAGTATTGGACCATGAAACCATTCCTCCAGGCTGCTGAAATTCCCAGAACTTCTGATAACTCTCAGACATGCATCAGTTATATTATGGTACATTCATTTCAATACAAATTGTGTTTTTGTGTTTGTGTCAATTATTACCATTCATGGTGATTGTCTACAAAGGCCGACATGGGGCTGATCTGCACTGTGTAGGTGTCATTGGCTGAATATTCAAACAGACCATAATATGGGTTGAACAATTCCCTGGAAACCAGGAAGAAGAACTCCCTAGAAGGCCCACTGTAGTCCAAGCTGTAACAAACACATACCCACACACGCATACACACAGATTAATGCTTAAACCTCTTCTCTTGTACTTTTTTTTTCCAAGATTGGTTTCCACCTCAGTTACTCACCCCTCCTCCCCAACAAAACTGACGTAGAACTTGCTGCGCTGCAGGTCCTTCCGGGAATAGCACATGATCTGGTTGAAAGCATCTTCCAAGAGATGGTCCCGACGGATAGTCACTCTTTACATGCACAAAAACGAACATGAAACCCAAACTATAAGCCCAAATGAAGTGAGGATGTATAACAAGATCCAAACAGATATAAATTCAGCTCACTTTAGCTTTCCAGGGCCTTGACCATAGCCTTTAGTTTCCAGTTTTCTGTAGAAGTTGCGGAGTTTTGCCTCAAAGTCTCTCTTGTAAGGAGCTGGGGCTCTGGCATTGGCTCGTTGAGTTCCTACAGTGAGACAGGAAGAGGGACTGATGGGTAGTTCCAGGAACATTTTTGTTCTATTCGCTAATATTTCAGTAAGGTACCTGGTGAGTTCTGTGGGGAAGAAACAGGGGATCCCCGAGGTGACTGGCAGTAGCTGGGGAGAAGTAAGGCATGAGGAGGGACATAGGACATCACTTCATCTTCAAACAGACTGCAAGGGGAGACAGAGAGAAAGACTTAAAGTACTGAGGGAATAAAACAGAGGAATTCAATTATTTGAATTCCTTTCTTAGATAGGAACCCAGTTCCTCCGTTATTATTATTATTATTATTATTGTTACAGTTCTGATTATAGACACTCTCAGTGAGTGCCGGTTGGAGACATCCTCAAAGGAACCACGGGTGGCAGAAAAGATACTCTTGCTATATTTATCAACATTGCAGACAAAAGAAAATTGCCATATTGGAATTGCCAAACCAGGCTTTTAAAGACCAGTAATGAGAGATTGGCCAGAAAAGTACAATCAATGCATCCCTAATATGCTGGCGGACCTGAAAAATCCTTGGGGTACAGCAGGATATTTTCCCTTCTTCTCATGTAAAATAATTTCAGCACATTTAAGGCCAATGCATTATTACTTTGTAGTTGATGTATACTATTATTAGATTCTTATATTAGTCTGGCTCCTCATTATGCCCGTGTTGAGGCAGCTCGGCAGCCAATAGACTCCCGCTATCAATTCAAGCCATTACTGGTTTATTGTTGCCCAGAAGGCCTACACGAAGCAAAGAGTTCTATCAATGTCTGATAGGAAGGATCATATTTGGGGACCAGATTTGTATCACTGTGGGCCATTTGGAGAATGATAACAATTAGGCAGGGATGGAAACACATAGACAGACAATGGGGGTGAAACAGCAGGGATGTCTCACCTCAGCAGCATGACAAGGTCCGCATCTCCTGACAGTCGGGTCAGTCCTGACACGCCATCTGTGCGGATCAGCTGGACCTTCTCCCTGATACCAAATCAAACATTTTATCAACAGGGATTTCTCCTTTGTAATTGGCATTTTCTCAATAGAATTATATGAATTTCTAAATTAAAAGTACTCTATTTATTTTGAGTTATTTCTAATATGTCTTGGTATTTTACTAATACAGTTAGAACAAAAACTGTGAAAAGTCAACTAGTTTGTACATTTCAACAAAAGAATTTGGAAGAAAATGGAGGAAGATTGAAAACTTGAGATAACATCTGAAACATTTTGAAGAACATGAAAATATTGAAGCAGCACCTCAAGACATCAGCCAGGCCACAAATTGGTCTTCCAAATGGACAATGTCCCTCACCATACAAATTAGCAACATACTACATTCATGCACAACATGCTACATTCATGCACACCCCAATGGTGGCAAGCTACATTGTCGCCACTGCTCCCTTAAAACAGTTTGACAGTCTGCCATGCGCTCACATTGTGACATATTACACTGAATTTAAAAAGGAAACAAACTGCGAAATACATAATGCAAAACATAGTAACCATGACAGAAGACATGTTGGTATACCTGAGTATATGGTTTCGGCTGACGTCCGGCTGCCTCTCCTGCAAAATCTCAAAGATGTTTGGTTGTCGAAGAAAAGCCACGATCTTGTCATTATAAGCTAAATGAGATAAGAAACAAGCGGATCAGTTTTATTTGTTTCATTAAAGAAAGCTACAAAGATTAAAAAGTTAAAAATGCGGTACCTGACATGTCGCATCCTGAATTATGGCCTAACTCTTTTCTGAAGATAATGTTATGTTTTAGTTAATACTAATGTAGGTATTGATTTCTGTGGATGGAAGAAATTACCTGTTTGGGTTAAAAGTTTAGTCTTAAAGCTGACAGAAATTATTTTGATGTTTTAAGTGGCATCATATTTATTTTTCTTAATTTACATTATTAGTTACAACTTACATTATGCTTAAGTTAGGAATTTTATTTGGAAATACAGTATGTATTTCCTAATAGGTTGACATTTTAGTTAATATTTGTCTAAATGGTTTTACTCACACTTGTTCTTTTGTTTGAGGTGCTGCCAACACATACCAGCTGGAGGAGGAAGCCTGGAACAGACCCTTTTTTTCTAAAACACCATAGGGGGCGGGAACTTTGTTTTTTAAAGTTGATTTTAATTATTTCATTTTGTCACTTAAATATTGACTTATTATTATTGTTTGTGCTAAGCTAGAGCTAGTTTTGCTTTATTTATCTCATAGGATGTTTTAGGTAATTTTGTATTTGTTTATTCTTTTGTTATGTTGTGCCTCCCTCATGTGGTGGATTTAAGTTACTCCACTCCTACTTAAGCAGCCTTTAGGTCATTGTTTGCAGGTCAGTTTTGTTTGTTCATTTAGTGTTTAGTCTACCTCAGTTAAGTTGGGCCAAAATCTGTTATTTCTCATTTGACTTATTTTTTGATGAAACCTGATGTTTTGTTAACCAATTATTAAATTGAAATTTTATGCCATTTTGAACAACTTTTGTCCTTGTTTAAGTGGTCTCTGACATCATCACTAAATATAATTTAAAGCTGGTCCCATATTCTCAAAGAATCCTAGGGCTAAAGTAGTTGATGGGTAAAATGGACTGAATATTTAATTAATATATGTTGTTCCGTCAGATTAAGGTTGGGTTCACACTGTAGTCTGAAGAGACTGAATTTCGATTTTTTTTTGTAATGGCGGTTCACAGTTCCAAATATATGCAACCTGTATGTGTTCTCCAGTGTGAATGGGCAATTGACCTAAAAATATCCTGCATGTGCAGCAGAGGGCACAATAACATCAGCGTTCTCAGTGTTTGTGGAAGTAAACCTGGATTCTAACGGTGGAGCATAGCTTACACATTTGAAGTTCTTGTCCGACCGGAGCCAGCATATTAACAACTTCATTCTCATTATAGTCCGTTATGGTTGTTTTTCTTCTCGCTTGCGACATTCAGGTTAGATGAATGCGACCTGGACGTTAGGTCACATTCGAATAGGATATGTATCGGACACCTAAGTGGCCTGATCGCATTAAAAAAAGAATCCGACCTGTGGTGCCCAGACTGTCATGAAAAGATTGGATAAACCTCCAAAAAAAAAAATAAAAAAATCAGAATTGGGTTACTTCAGGCTGCAGTGTGAACGCAGTCTAATATTTCATTCAGATCTCATCGGAACCCAACTTTTTGGTTCTTTGTAAAATGGCACTATGAGTAGTGACGTAATTTTTAGAATTTCTGGAATTTTAAAATTTTTCTTAAAATTTAGACTCTAAGATTATAGTTATTCACAAACATTTCAGAGAGTTTCTAATACAAAAAAACATTAGGAGCAGTGAGGAGGAATTTTAGTGAGCCTAAGAGTGTCTTAAGCCGGGAAGACTGACAGAAAAGATAACCTACTTCAAAAAAAAACAAATATGAAAGCTTTTTGGTAAGAATTTTTCACAAAGCCTGGATTTTAACTGTCTGAGTGAATGTGTGCTTGTCTGTCTGTATTATACTGACCGACAGGGACAACCTCTTGGCACTGCCCCCTGCTGGCTGAGGTGAAGGTACTTGAAGGTCGTGGCAATACAGGAGGACCAGGGTGATGCGTTTCTTCACCCACCTGTAAAGACAGGAGGACATACAAAAAACAATGAGATATATACAAAATATTAATCTGACTCCACAACATGATATAACAAGTAAATATTCAGACAATTTTGCCCATCATCCACATTTGTTAATGCTAGGGTGCCCGTTTCTTTTTCATACCGTTTTATAAAAAGATTGCGGCTCTTAAACACTGTTCTTCTCTCCTTAAAGAGGGAAATATTAAACTGTGTTTCCATTATAAATGTGCATAAAACTTTGTCAATTTTCTGCTAATGTAGATTTTTTTTTTTTTTTTCACAATTATGGTGATTCCATTAAATAAGAAAAGCAATTAAAGGTTTGCGCATGCAACAAGTCATTAAAAGACATGTTACGTCTTGGACTTACAACTCCTGTTGTCCAGTGGTAACATCCAGTTGTTGATCATGTGACACATGTGATGCTAACAACGTTTCCATTCCAGTTTTACAAGATAGATCAATTTTATTGTGGCCAAAAACACACCTCATCCTACTGCCAAAACTTTTTATTGGCAACTGAGCTTTTCTGTAATAGATGTGAGCAAATTGATTTTCAAAATACTAAATTGCATAGTTATATGGTCAATGAAAACAGAGTTAGTGACTATATTCCTGCATTACTTTGTAAAATGTATTACTGTAAAGAAAGAAAAACATAATGACCTTTTCCTGTTTCAATTTAGTTTGAATTTATCACATAATTCTGCAACCTTTTAAGCAACCTGTCTGTTGCATTGCAAAATGGTAAGCTTTTAAAAGGCCCATTTAGCTAATTCAAGTCTTAAACCAACAGAGTAGGTGGGAAGCTTGGTTTTGCACTTTATTAGTCATTAGAGGATATCCATTTCTTATGAACGAGTTTCTACAAACATATCCTGCCTGTGAATTGTGTGAAATGATATTTGGCTAGTTTGATTGGTAGAGATGTGATGAGCTCGCAGTCAATCGTCTTCATTTGCTTTGCTAGTATGAGTCAGTTGCATAATCGGCTCAAAACCCCATAAGCTCTTGTTATCTGTTGTCAAAGAACAGTGAAAATTTGAAGTTTCTTCAGTCTTACCAGTTGCCTTGGACTGACCTCCCCAGCACTGTGACTACGTTGTCGGGTCAGATGTTGGCGGTGAGATAGAAGGCTTGGACGAGAGCTCTGAACAGGCAGCCGAGGGTCAATGAAGGTGGTAGCACGGCAGTTATGATCCACAAAGAAAGGCTACATGTGAACAAAATGTCATACATTTAGGTTGCTGAGATCTGTAACTGTTAAGACAAAGTGACTAATTGATTCTCAGCCAGACCTTGCCGCTGTGGTCATGCTTCATCTCCCAGCCTCTGGGCAGCTCTAGCTGTTTATTCGCAAACATGTTGAGAAAAGCCACCAGGTCACGGTTGTGCTGGTAGCGCTCAAAGTGGTGTGCATCTCTGCGAACCTTACTGATCATATGCTTCAGACATGTGTTGGTGGTAAACATGCGATAGGCACTCTGAGTTGACAGGGAGAAGAAGAGGAACAATCAGAGAAATTAATGATCAGTATACAGTTATTAGTAAAATGAATGTTTGGTAAAGTAGAAGATACTGTGTTACTGCGACAGTGCATGGAATTTAAAGTCAACCCTATACATTTATATACAGTTTACTTTATAAGAAGGTTGTATATTTGATATTAAACATTTTCTGCTACAGGTCAATTGGGAAAATTATTTTTACCTGGAAAATGCAAAATGAACATTTTATTTACATTCTTTAAAGGAGCAGCATTGTGTTTTCCATGCACATAGTGCCATTTTATAGGATAGTCAACTAAATATGTTAACTTCAGTTATTATAAAAATGCTACATTTATATCAAATATAACTTCAAATAAATTTGACGTTATAATTTAACCCACTGAAATTGGGCCTCTGTCTCTTTAAAAACTCTTGCTCTTTGTGAAAGTCCATCTTCAGAAAATCATCACAGCATCGTTGCTTCTATTAACACTTAACATTTTTAAGTTGCACTGAGACGTTTGTATAATGAGCTCAGCAGATGAGCAGCTCCACCAGGTGTTTGCTAATTACTGCTGGTTAGTCTTAAGGAGCTGAGTATTAGAGCTGCTCTGTGATGCAAAAGCTTGGACACTGCAGCTCAAAGGAGGAGCTGTGTCTCAAAGGCAGCAATAGTTCCACCCAGGCATTTGCACAGTTGCCAGGTAAATTAAATTCCATGCAAACATGCATGGAAGAATCAAAGCACCAAGCCAGGTATGTTTTTCATGAGGGAGAAACATTATAACATGATGTACAGCTCAAAAAGTAGATTTTACATAATACTTCTCTTTGAAAAATGTCTGACTTTGGTCATGTGTTTTGGAGTTTCTTCCAAAGGCTTCTCACATAAGTTTACTGGAATTTTGACTCATTCATCTTGATAGAACTGGTGGCCACCTCGCCTCCTTGCAGCAGTGAACTTCACTTCTTCTCTGGAACTGGGATCAGGACTTTGTGATGGCCTTTCCAAAACATCAAGCTTGTTGCCCCACAGCTATTTTGTAACTAATTTGGGGATATGCTGAGGAACATTGTCTATTTGGAAAAGACAACTGTGACCAAACTAACTTTGTGCCAATGTCTCGTGGTGTTACTTTAATATTTCCACAACACATTATTTCCACGTCATCTATTGTTTGGAGGTGATCAGTCGCCTTCTCTTAGACAGGCAATCTTTTACTTAGAGGCATTTTATGAATTACTGACTGTAACAGGGTATATACCTGAACTGACTAGACCGGTTTGTATTGCAAAGTACTTTTGAGTGGTGTACATACAGGGTTGGAATGCAACACAGTGAAGAAGTCAGGACTGGTGAGGAACTTGGCGGTGGGGGATTGCAGCAAGGAGATGCGAGACCTGGAACTGGCCTGAGCCACACCGTTTTCCCTCCGGAGCTCTGAAAGGCAAATGAGCAACATCAGAAACAAAGAAAGCAGACGGGGGAGGAACAAAGCCTCTTTTCCTCATTTTGTCATGTTACAACCATAAACTGAATCCACAGTAAAATACAGTAGAATACAATCAAGTTTCCTGCTCTTTCAAGTGGGAAAAAAGATCTGTCGTTTTAATCTTTTTTTTTGTTTTTTTATTAAGCAAACAAAACCCTTAGAAAATGGTCTGTGTAAATTCAGCTTCCCTGAGTCAGAAGCTTGAAGAACCACCTTTTACAAGTGTTTTGGGATGGATTTTATTTTTACTCCCTCACAGTCTGACTGCACTCGATTTCTGTCCTATCACGCAACTCTGAAAAGTCCCAGATTATTGAGGACTCGATTGGCAACTGTTGACTACGAGTGGCAGGTGGGTCAGCCAATGATTAGGTAAGGATCACCTGTTAGGGCCTTCTTTATTTTTCCTGGTACAAATGACTAAAAGTGTTCTGGAGAGAAATTTTGAGGACACAGATTAAGTTCTTGGGAAGATGTTTTCCACACCAGCCTGGCACTGCGCTCTTTCATGTGGGAAATTATCCAGATTCGCCTAATTTTTTTTCTTTCTTTCTTTTTAAGTTACAGCCAATAGTGTCACAGTGTGGCATTACCTAAAATTATACCAGTCAAGTGCACGATGATAAACAACTACTCGGGTAAAGTTGTGTTTATCCTGTAAATTCCAGAATAGAATGGATCATTATGCGTCATCAACCCATCGCGTGACAAAATGGCGACTGCCATGGGTGAAAAACATAAAAGATAAACATTTTTGAAGTACTTATGAGTTTTGGCACATCATACACTGTATTTTTTAGTTAATTGGAAAATTACAACATATGTAGAGCAACATGTTCAATTAATCCTAGATCCATCCATTTTCTTTACACTGTTGTCCCTCGTGGGGTCAGAGGTGCTGGTGCCTATCTCCAGCGAACGTTTCGGTTGAGAGGCGGGGTCACCCTGGACAGGTCACCAGTCTGTCGCAGGGCAATAATCCTAGATCCCTTTAACATTTATATATATATATATTTTTAAATGCTCAATATTAAGATTTTTTTCCCACAATGATGAATTTAAATGATACTTATTAGTGAAATAACAGTCAAACAAAAAACATGTAATTAAGAATAATCTCAAGTAATCAATTTAAAGTGCTCTGAAACAAATGTCAATAAATTATGAAAATAAAATAATTCATTATCAAGTCTTTGACCAAACAGGAGCAGAGGGACAGAAACAGACAGGAAAAAATATGTAAATATACTGCACAATATGAAATTTAACCAAAAGTGCAGGTACATTTTGTTTAACAGATTGAAGTAAGATGGGGGGAGAAATGACAGTTAGACCAGGGGATAGAGGAAAGTAACACCGAGCAGGGGGGCGTGGGGGCGGCGAGCACAATATTATTATTATTATATTATTTTTTTGGAAAAATAATAATACAGGACTGCGACAGACTGGCGACCTGTCCAGGATGACCCCACCTCTCGCCCGGAACGCAGCTGGAGATAGGCACCGGCACCTCCCGACCCCGTTAGGGAGAAGGGTGACGGAAAATGGATGGATAGATGGATGGATGGATAATACAGGACCAGGGCGAGAAGGAGGGTAAAACGGGTAGTTTCCCAGCCAAAACAAAAGACTTGAAAGGTATAGACTGTACAGAAACACACCTCATCATTCATATTTGAAACTCTGAATGCAGTTATTTTCCTTACAATTCCCAAATGTGTCCTAGTTTGTGCAGATTAAAAACATGCATTGTGCTTATAACATAACAAACGGTAGTAAGTTGAGTGGTGTATTTTAACGGCAGAGTATGGTTGGAGTGCTACCTGGAACAGATGGATGCATATCAGTCTCATCCCCAAGCAGCTCACTGGCTGGCTGCTCCTCCTGTCTGCTGTCATTTGTTATCGTCCTTCGGATACGATACCTGCAGATGTGCGAGTCAATACAAAATACTAGCTAAACATCTTGTAAGGGTGGAAAGATTAGTAAAGTTTTTAAATCCTTGTCACATTGACTGTCATGTTTCCTGTGACTTCATGACTCGGTTGGCTTCATTTTTGCTTCTAATGAACTAAGAATTTTAGTTGCCAGCAAAGAGTGGTGATGGTTCAATCAGAACAAACCAGAAACCTTAGAACGAGAACAAACTCCTAAGCTTTTTATTTTCACTGGAACTTTGTGAACATGATGACTACCACATATGGAACTGAAACTGTTGGTACTGACCTGCGGTTGAGCTGTTCCATCTGCTGTATGGAGCTGGACCTCTGTAGAGTCTGTGGGGCCGGGGGAGCAGTAGGCCGCTGCCATGTTGTTGTTCTGTTCACGTGATCCACATAAAAGATGCGACCATGACTGTCAATGCGAGCCTCCCAATCTGGATTAGGAAGATAGTGAGAAAGGTTGCAGACTGATAAACACAAATCACAATGAGCATCAACAACTCAGAATGTAACAAATGAATGAATGTAAAGGAAAATGTCTGCCCCTGAATCTGTCATAGTCAAACTTCAGCAAATACTTAAGAGAATGGAACTTAGAGCAAACAAATACACTTTTTATACCATTATTTCTGTTGAAACATTACATTTTATTTCTGCTCATTGTACCTTAATGAACAGAAATTAGGGTACAATTTCTGTCTAGTTACAGAAAGTAGCAGTGAGATCTACTCATTTTAGTTTACCTGTTTTATTTTATGAAGCTAAAATAAAACAGCTTCAAAGTCAATTCAATGTTTCTGCCTAACTATATTTCAACAATGATCCATATTTTTGCTAGATGGGATATTGTCTTCCCACATATTTATTCTGTTCTTGTTTTTTTCCCCACTTAACTGTTTCAGATCATTTTAAATTTATGTATAATCACACAAAGATCCACTGATCATACTAAAGCTGTTTCAAATTATGGGTTTTCCCCTGTGTAAACTACTATTGCCCTCAAGAACAGAGGCAAAACAAAGTCACTAGATGTACCAGCATAGAATAACTAATAAGCAATTTGAAAGTTGTGTTTCTCCAAAGAACCACAACATATTTATAGTATTTCTGCTGCCGTTCATAACTTCTGCCAGAAAGTGGCCAGTTTGTCATTCTGAGCAGCAGTCAGAAATAGAGTCAACTTGTCAACCTGCAATGAAGCTTTACAATAACAGGAAGTCACTCTGAAGTTAGTTTGAATAAAAACAAGTAACACATCAACTTATGAGTATTCCTGTATATTTTATGTAGGATATGCAAACACCTACTAGGAGGCAGAGGCTCATCTACTCTCTGATAGCGGCTGATGTCATGGCGGACAGAGGGAAGGGACCGAACAGACTGATGACTGTTGACCTGAGCTGTGGCACCTGTATTAAACATACAACATCTGGATCAATTGCTAACCTAAAAAATATCATTTTAGCTGCTGATATATTTTAAGAGTACTATTATACAGTTCAGTAATATATTGGATACATTGCATTAAACACGCCATCATGACAGTGACATTAAATCATACCCAACTTTTCCTGTTTGATTTCAATTAGAATTACATAAATAATTTTTTGCTAGAATAATGAGAAAATATTAATTTCATTACTTATATCATTTTCAGTAGATATAATTTTTTTGACTAACTAAGCTAAAATAGGTTCTAATTTTACTCTTTCTACAAGGAATTATCTCCTTGTACTCTGGCTTCCTCCCACACTAGAAAAAATAACTGAGGTTAATTGGTCTCTCTGAACTGCTGTCCAGGTTTCCCTGTGATGGAATGGCAACCTGTCTAGGGTGTACCCCGCCTCTCACCTGATGACCAATGGAATAGGCAAAAGGTCCCCCGTGCAACCTTTCAAGATTATGGAAAAAGGAGGAATTGGACAGTCTAAATCTAAAATAACTGCGACAGACTAGCGACCTACCCTGCCAGTCGCCCGGAAAGTAGCTGGAGATAGGCACCAGCAACTCCCGACCCCACTAGGGACAAGAATGAACAGAAAATGGATGGATGGAAATCTAAAATAAAATAGCTTCATGACTCTGTAGTAGGCTTATATATCTATTGGTGCACAAGCTCAAATAAGCTTAGCTGCTCTCTCTGCAGTAAGAAGCATCACTTTCTCTGATTTTAATAAGGCTCTGCTCTCTAACTATTCCTCCCTGATTTTCATGTCGCTGGCATGGACAAATGCCATGCAGGAGTTTGCTCAGAACATTCATCCTAAACGCAACTTGCAGCAAAAGACGTAATGGTGAATAAACTGGAATAAGACTGGAAATTTCACATATGCTAATATACTAAACACTGTTCCTTCAGTGTACAGTCATGGCCAAAAGTATTGAGAAAGACACAAGTATTATGTTTTCACATGATCTGGTGCCCTCTGGTTTTCATGTGTGAATGTCAGATGTCATCACATACAGAAATACAATTGCAATCATATTTTGAGTAACAAAAGCTTTTATTGACAGTTAGAATGAGTTAATGCAGCAAGTCAATATTTGCAGTGTTGACCCCTCTTCTTCAGGACCTCTGCAATTCTCTCTGGCATGCTCTCAATCAACTTCTGGACCAAATCTTGACTCATAGCAGTCCATTCTTGCACAATCAATGCTTGCATTTTGTCAGAATTCCTAGGTTTTCGTTTGTCCACCCTTCTCTTGATGATTGACCACAAGTTTTCAATGGGATTAAGATCAGGGGAGTTTCCAGGCCATGGACCCAAAATCTCTATGTTTTGTTCCCTGAGCCAGTTAGATATCACCTTTGCTTTATGGCAAGGTGCTCCATCATGCTGGAAAAGCCATTGTTCATCACCAAACTGCTCTTGGACGGTTGGGAGAAGTTGCTCTCGGGAGGACATTCTGGTACCATTCTTTATTCATGGCTGTGTTTTTAGGTCAGACTGTGAGAGAGCCGACTCCCTTGGCTGAGAAGCAACCCCACACATGAATGGTTTCAGGATGTTTTACAGTTGGCATGAGACAAGACTGGTGGTAGCGCTCACCTCATCTTCTCCGAACAAGCCGTTTTCCAGATGTCCCAAACAATCGGAAAGGGGCTTCATCAGAGAAAATGACTTTACCCCAGTCCTCAGCAGTCCTCTCCCTGTACCTTTTGCAGAATATCAGTCTGTCCCTGATGTTTTTCCTGGAGATAAGTGGCTTCTTTGCTGCCCTCCTTGAGAACAGGCCTTGCTCCAAGAGTCTCCGCCTCACAGTACGTGCAGATGCACTCACACCTGCCTGCTGCCATTCCTGAGCAAGCTCTGCACTGCTGGTAGCCCGATCCTGCAGCTGAAACTCTTTTAAGAGACGGTCCTGGCACTTGCAGGTCTTTCTTGGGCGTCCTGGAGCCTTTTGGCAACAATGGAACATCTCTCCTTGAAGTTCTTGATGATGCGATAGATTGTTGACTGAGGTGCAATCTTTCTAGCTGTGATTCTCTTTCCTGTTAGGCCATTTTTGTGCAGTGAGATGATGACTGCACGTGTTTCTTTAGAGATAACAATGGTTCACAGAAGAGAAACAATGATGCCAAGCACCAGCCTCTTTTTAAAGTGTCCACTGGTGTCATTCTTACTTAATCATGACATACTGATCTCCATTCCTGTCCTCATCACCAGCCACACCTGTGTTAATGGAGCAATCACTGAAACAATGTTAGCTGGTTCTTTTAAGGCAGGGCTGCAATGAAGCTGAAATGTGTTTTAGGGGATACAGTTCATTTTCTAGGCAAATATTGACTCTGCAATTAAATGCTGCTATGCTGAACACTCTATAACATTCTGGAGTATATGCAAATTGGCATTATAAAAACTGAAGCAGTAGACTTTGTAAATATTAACATTTGAATCATTCTCAAAACTTTTGGCCATGACTGTAAAATGATTAGACAATATTCAGCTGCAATATGCATATTATCATCAACATTGATATTGTGTCAGTTATGATTGAAACCCTTATGTTGATTCAACATGCAAGTCATCGACCACTTTCAATATTAATTTAATGTCAAGCTGTAACGTTAATTCAATGTTGAATTCATTGTTAATTTATTGTTGAAACTATATTTCAACAATGATCCATATTTTGCTAGCTAGGATATTGTCTTCCCACAGATTTATTCTGTTCTTGTTTTTTTCCCCACTTAACTGTTTCAAATCATTTTAAATTAATGTATAATCAGACAAAGATCCACTGATCATACTAAAGCTGTTTCAAATCATGAGTTTTCCCCTGTGTAAACTATTATTGCCCTCAAGAACAGAGGCAAAACAAAGTCACTAGATGTACCAGCATAGAATAACTAATAAGCAATTTGAAAGTTGTGTTTCTCCAAAGAACCACAATGAGAAGTTGAATCCACAAATTGGGAAAACATGGAACACAGGAGAATCTTCCCAGAACTAGCCAAAATCTAGTTCCAGGCAAATCAGGTTCCAGTCCCCTCCATACCCACTTCCAAAAGAACACTCTCCAACAGTCAGGCCTAGGAAATGGGCCTTGTGAGGTGCCGTTGGAAAGAGCCTGATCTTTCCATGCTTCATGCATGTACCCTATTGGGGTTGGTACAGTTAAGTGTGGGAGTTTCAGAAAGGGGCCTCTTTTAGAGGTCCCAGACCAGACTCCTGTGCCTACTTCAAACAGTTTACTTACAAAGTATTTCTTTCCGTCTTGTTTTTGTCTTTATGCTGACCTTGAGACTTGACAACCCAACTTGCTCTTGCCAATATATTTGTTAGTTCTTGCTATTCTTCCCCCGTCCTAATGTAGCTGTGAACAACTGCCAGGCGCTACACTAAAGTTTCTAGGCGGGGGGGCTCAGTACATATCGACTTGGTGTAGACTTGTTCGTCAGACACTGGAACGATTGCTGCGCCGACAAAGTAGACTCTTTATAAGGGATGATGACCATCCGCTCTGAAACTTGAACCTGACGGGTGGTGCTTGGGTCGGAGGGCGTTCTCACTCTGTGGGCCACGCCTTCTGGGACTTGCAGCACCCTGTCACGAAAGGTAGACTCAGCTGTTACCCAGTATAGGGCCAACTTTTCTTTGGTTCTTGCGGTATTACTCCCCCAAGCGTCTATTTCGGTGGTATAGTAGTACAGATCTGATTTGTTGCACACTCCACTCTCTTGTGGTACATCTGGTAGGTCGACTGTAAGGACGGTGGCATCATTGATGACCTCCAACACCAGATGTGCCCAGGTAGTTAACTCCCAGGGGCCTTTCCATCCCCCTTCTATTGCGCATTCCTTGGTGTCATCCGGGAGCATGTTCAATTCCTCAGCTGGTGGGTGATGGCTAACCCATTTTCTGCGGCGGCCTGGGCAGATCAGGTGACCTCAGTCCTTGCACACTCACCACTGCCCATCTCATCCCTTTGTTGTTGGTGGCAATCAGTCCCCGTTCGAGTCCCAGCCAGAGCTTTTTGCAGTAGGCTTCAATGTAATCACCTTTCCACCAGAACTAGGGCCACCACGCAGTATGGGAGATTATAGCCATTTATCATGACTATATCCCCACTAGTCTCTTTGTTGTTGGTGACCCTCGGAAATTTTGCATCTTGTTGATAACCTTGTCCGGCTGTGGTTTTCAGGTCAACTCTAAACTTGCGATTGTGGATCTTGTATCTGTTGTTGGTGAACACTATCAGGCCATCACCCTCAATGTCCCAGGGCTCTCCAATCAGGCAATAAACTAAGTTCTGGCTGCATTCCAAGGCAGAGAGTGCCTGACGGTAGCAGTGCCAATTCCCAGGACATCCTTCGGATGCCTGACTTCTGAGTTACCTTTCTGGGTTTGGTGGTCCCCCACAGCTCTTCCTCTGATGCATTAACTTCATTGTCAGAGCTTCCTCCAGATGGGGTGCCGACGGTTTTCTCTCTGTGCTTTGGGCCACTGGATGGAACCCACTCCCTGGGTCCTGCCAAGGCAACCACTTTTTGGCTGCTTCCTCCAGCTGCTGCTCAGTTAACAGGTGAAGGGGTGCTCCCTCGTTGTTCTCTCTTGGGGAGTTTTTTTGGTCTTGGTTCTCCCTGTCGCCGTCTCCAGTCAGGTCTATTAGGGGCGCCAGTTCCAGGTAACCTTGGAGTGTTCAAGGTCTTCTAGGGAGCCGGGATGGGGCCTCTGCCACATCCGAGTCCTCATGATCAGTCCTTATCTCTGATGTTCGCGTTTGCTCTTCGTGCTTCTTATATGGAAAGAGCCGCTGCAGAGCCTCGTTGCACTCAGTATAGTGCAGTGCTCTTCTGGCCAAGGGGTAGACTAATCTATCCCAGATGCCAAGGTGGCTGTCTTCACTACGTTATCATACTTCGGAGAAGGGCTGCTGATAACACGTATCCTGCCTGCAGTCCAGTTCTTGAGGAGGTCAGCCATCTACTCCAGCCATGCCTTGATTTCTAACCCCCACTGGGTATTGAACGACTCCCAGTCGGTGGCAATCCTTGAATCTGGAACAGTAGTAGATGCCTTGGTCTCTTAATAAGACTTTTATTGACGTGCTTAGGTTGGTCTCATTTTTGTTGGAAGTGACACTTGAAAAAGATGCTTCGGTTTATTGTCATCCAGGACTCCAGTTCATCTCCGTATAGCATTAACTGCACTGGAAATTTTCTAATATGGACTCAAAGAGAACAGACCGCTCTCCTCCTTCCCAGTTGTGTCTTTCGTGATTGGAGATGTCTACTTCTAGTAGCATTGCTTGCATCTGCAGGAAATTTGGGTCTTCTTCTCCGGCACTCATGTTTTGTCTTTGAGTTTCCTGTCCCCAAAGCCTCTCTTAACTTTATTGAGTAGGGATGGTTTTAGGCTGCTGTGGCTACTGTCCTCACTGTCTGGATCTGGTCATTTATCCTCTGGAGTGACTGAGAGAGACAATCTGTCTAAGCTGGAGTAGAGAGACTCGTCTAGCTCTAACTACCTACAATCCAGAAGTTATGACCCTTTTCAGTTAAGAAGCAATCAGTTGAGTAGCCCTCACAACTGGATAACTCCAATAACCACTTCTGTTAACGGTAACCCTCTCTCTAATAATAACAAGCACTTGACAATGGCGAGATCAGTTTTAGCGACTTTATAAGCCACAGGGTCATTATTTTTATAACTACTGAAGGAAAGTCTGAAGCCACCACCTTTCTAGAATCTTGTAGATAGATTTTACATTAAGTAGAAGAACCAAAACCAATAGATGACTCAATTAATTCCAGTGTCCACAAACCTCATTAGAATGTTAATATATATATTTATTAAGCAAGCGTTGAGCAGGGATAAATGACAACCAGATTAATTATCAATGATTACAAGTAATTTAAGAACAAAAATCAATTTGAATAAAATCAACATAAACTTTCCCTAACTTCTTTCCCTGAACCGTGTCATCAATTTACTAAGCTTATGATTCATTGTTCAACTGCTTTATGTAATCATCACTAATCAGTTTCAGAATTTATTCACTTTATAATCATTACTACATAAAACATAATATACATTTTTATAATCATCAGTAAATCAACATACAAGATTACTTCAGTCTCTCGGGCCTTCATGATCTGTTTTCTGCGTAAACCTGGAAAGCTCTCACCTCAAACCAGTTTTCACGTCACCTGTCTGACCACTCACAAAAAAAGGCCACGAGGTCAAAAACAAACAAAAAAAACACCCAAAAACAACTTTTGTAGCTCTACAGCAGAAGTCATGATTCAAACAATAAGAAACTGGGTGGAAATAGCCTCCACGGGAAAGTCCTAAGGAAAAAAACATGCTCCCTGAAAATACGCTGATGATCCCTCAGACTTTGGGAAAATATTCTGTGGACTGGTGCAATGACAATTCAACTTATAATCCATACAGGATGTGCATTATGTTGTATTCAAAGTTGACATATTTATAGATGAAACATTCTATAAATAAGACAATCATACCTACAATCAAATGTGGTGGTGATAGAGTGATGGTCTGGGGGTGCTTCACGATTTCAGAATCATGTACACGTCACATACTTGATGGAACTATGAGTTCTGATCTCTACAAGAAATTCTGAAGGAGAATGCCCAAACCCTAAATTCAAGCTGGAAAGGTCTTTTCAAATTCTGGACTGAAGTCCAAATGAGATGTGGCACATGCAGTCGTCCCCATGGACAACAACAATACGAGCAAGTTCTTTGAAAGAGTCCCCACTTAGATGCTTTGTGGGCCCATACTGAGGAAATTTAAATGTTAAGGAAGTTCATGAGCACAATCCACAAGCTCAGTTTGTGTGCTCCACCTTGCACACAAACTGAGTAGATGTCCACAGTGACCAGGACTGAAGAGACACCTTCAAGCTTTAGCTAAAATTTGAAAGCTAAATGTCTTCTGAAGACTGTTTGGGCCAATCATTGTGAGGCTTCTACCTCTAAGAACATTGTAACTATAACAATTGTCAATCCTGGTGGTGACAGAATCATGCTGAAGGACAATTTGAGGGGCTGGTGTATTTTGCAAAATAAATGGAAGAAAAAACAAGAAGAAAACTAACTATATTCTTCAACATCAGATCAAATCAAAAACTATATGGCTGTTAGGATGTCCTGACAGGAAGATGATCTCAACCAATATCTAACTTGGTCATAAAATGACAAACTGCTGAGAAAAAGGGTGTAGACACTGATGGCTACTTTATAATCTCACCAATCTCTCTATCCTCAAGCAATGTCCTGTCAGTCTCACTGGCCCCGGACCTTGCCTGGGTCTGTGCCTGATCTGCAGATGTCTGCATGGACTGCCTCCTCCAGACATCTGTGCCTTTCTGCCCTCCTTCTTTGTTCCCGCCTTCAGCCCTCATTCCTTTCAAACACAGAAGCAACACAACTATTTGAGTAACACAGAGCTAAATTTTGCTGTGTTACTTTCTACTTGATCAGATAAGCTACTTTTCCCATTGATGACCAAATCATTTACTTGTTGATAACAGATTATTTCCCTCTATGCATTATGTTCAATGATAGTGTTTACAAATCACATTGCTCACAATATTCTCTTACACACAATTAAACTTCACTTTAGATTTCAAGGAAGAATTACAGACAGGATTCGGTCAGGTTTTTGATGAATCCCATGTTGTTCATGTTATAATAAAGTTTCCTCATGTACCAGAGTCAGCTGTGGAGTTCCACAAAATGCAGTGCTTGGAATAATTCTCTGTAATACTTATAGCAAAAAGCAGATTTTTACATAAAAGGACATAATAGGTTCCCATTCACTTTCTGACATTAAATAAGACTAAATTTGTTTTAAAGTTTAGGTCACTGAAGAATAGCAATATGATGTCATTTAAAAAAAACAACAAAAAAAAAACAAGTATTTATTAAAATGGATATTTCTTTAGAGGTTATTTAATTACAATTCCAAAATCCATTTTCTTGGTATTCAGTAGCACTGGTCTTAAACTGCATGACTTATATTGCCTCTAAAACAGTGGTTCTTATCCGGGGTTCGATTGAACCCCCGGGGTTCGATAAGTCGGTCGGTGGAGCCTCTGCCGCGGCGGTAAAGACACACTTGTGTAAAGTCGTGATGACACGCCCCGCTTGGCCGTCTCCTGCTGCAGACGATCACGTGACATTGCTTGGCCAATCAGTGCTGCGGGGAATTTAGTGCGCGCAGTAGTCAATGGTTGTCGTAGTTGTATGTCGTGTGGTTTCTTTCTTAATATTTGAATCCATATTTTCAAGAAGAAAAGGAACAGACTTTTTTATGGGGCCAAAATATTTTTTGGGGGCCAGAATAAAGTAATACCGGAATTTATTGTGAGTTCATGCATTGTGTTGGTTTTGTTCTTTGAGGAAGGTGATGTTCATGGATGGCTCATTTTGTGCACCAGTAAAAAAAATACACCTATGCCTTGAATTTTGAAAAAAAAAAAATATCATATTTTATTTATTACTAAAGAAGGGTTCAGTGAATGAGCATATGAAACTGGTGGGTTTGGTACCTCAAAAAAGGTTAAGAACCACTGCTCTAAAACATCCTTTCTTATTCGGTGGCACACTGATAATATCAACAGTATCTCATTCTACAATGATGCAGAAAAACCAGAGCAAAAAGTCTCTTTTGCTTACTTGGATGGGCGAAAGAGGTGAAAGAGGATATTTGCTCCTTTAAGGCTGAACTATTCTTCATTGTCAACAAGTTACAGAAATTCAGTACAACTGGCTCCATGTTTATCTGCTTAATTAAGTTGTTAAACATAGTGTTTTCTGCTACCACCAACTCGGTGTACAGTGTTTCTTTCCTGTAAGTACTCCTGGACCAGTGATTCTGTACTTTACTATATTATATGTGTGCCTGGCTGTCCTCTTAACTCCTTCTCATGGCAGATGTATGGCCATGTTGGACCTGGTTCTGCTGAAGGTCTTGATGAAACAGAAAAAAAAATAACTGTGCTTAAATGTGTCTTCCAACATCTTATGAAACCACTTACCAGCTTCAGAACTTTCTCCTCCTGTGACATCTCTGCTGCTGTTCGGAGCAGATGCTCCAACTGGCCCGTTTGCCTCACTGCTTGATGACTCTGCCCCTTCCTCTTCAGCTTTTGGAGCAAGTTCTTTTCTTGCTTCAACCTCCTGATGGCAGAAAAGGAGAGGATTAAAGGGAACAGCAAGGTTCGCCCAAAGTCAACATGATGTCTGTGATTTGTGGATGTCTGTTTTCGCACAGAGCTTTCAGCTCCGCCTCCCGCTACATTAACATTATGGTATTTTGTAATGTGGAAGTAATTCCTCTGTCTCTGGACTGCAAAATGAAATTGTACACATTATCAAAAAAAGGAAGGTGTCAGTGAGCCATTCTATGCTTGTATTTCCTCTATTACACACATTTTTTTGCTCTTGGTTTTACTGTTCAGCCCTCCCACTGTCTTAAGAGACAGGCTCATTTAAACCCCAGGAGTTTTTTCTCTGTGTGGTTTTACAAAGTTTTCTTTCTGTAGACCATCATTCTGTGACCCCCCTCATGACGCGTCCCTGCTGTCCAACCATGACATCTACCAGTCTTCTCTTGAGCATCGTGCTAAGACCATGGGAGGTTAAACATGAACCAGGTCCAGATATTTGACATTTTTTGCACCTGCTTTTTTAACAAGTTCTTCTTTTGTGCTCTCTGCTATATTGCTTCCTACGTTCTCTGTTTTGATGTCATCAACAAGCATTAACGCGGGTAGTCGGTAGCTACAGATATTTCTCATATGCCAAATTTCAATCATTTCAACCATATACTGTTTATATCACGCATTCATCAAACATACCAACAAAATTCAGACCAATCACACAATAGATTCACATGGAGAGGGGGGCAAAAGGTACACCAGGGAGCTTGTGACATGAGGCTGAGAATAAAATTATGTGACTTTAATCACACAACTGAAACTATTAGAATAAATTTTCGCAGTTTGGCTCAATTACACAGGTCCTTTAGAGGAACTGTATATATGCTCCCAGATCCAAGCAGTTTAGTGTAGAGTAATAAAGTCTCTTTTGCTTACTTGAATGGGTGAAAGAGGACCCAGGGAAGGGCTGCAGGTTCCCATCCTGCTACTCTGATCCTGACAGGAACATTGTGGTACGGAATCTCCCTGTGGATCGGCTGCAGCAGCCTCAGCTCCAGGCTTTTGAGATGAGAAGACGGCTGTTTCTTCAGTTACCTGTGCTGCTCTAGCAGACCCTTCAGCCCCATCTACCGATGCTCTGGTTAGAGCACAAGCTTCGTTTTCCCCTTCATCTGGTGCTGCTTCATTTCCTGCATTTGGAGGCTCAGTTGAAAGCTGACCCACAGAAGAAGAACCTTCCTCGGCTCCAGCTCCAATATCTTCCTTTAAACCTTCGCTCCTTGCAGGTGAACTGCTTACAGAGTCCGTGTTCTGTTCTGCCCTTGTGTTCTGTGATAAGTCTCTCTGCTGCCCCGCAGTATCCTCATCCTCATCTGAATCAATGTGTAACATGGCGTTGAGTCTTGTGTCTGTTGGAAAGCTGGAGCGCAGTTTTGGCAAAGGCGGCACCAAAAGTCGGTCCCCGTGGCTAGAGGGGGCCTCAAGAGCGTCAAGGTAGTCATTGAGGGACACCTGTCGATGGGTGTGATGCCCCGGAGTCGCAGAGGGCAGTTCATTCTCTTCCACGTGTCCGGGCTCATGCCACATGATGTTCTCTCCGTAGCAACAAAGGCCATTCACCAACAAGGGGCTATGGTCGGAACCCAGGGGAGAAGGTCCACTTGTGACACGAGATGATGATGAGGCTTGAGGAAGATCTTCATCATCAGATGGGCTGCCAGGGTCTCCGCTGCCCAGGAGATTTCCTCCAGCAGCATCTGGGGAGGCTTCTGTAGAGCAGAAGTGTGGGGTGGGTTTCATTACAGAGTTTACAACAAACCACGTTAAATTAAAGAAATATTTCATTGGGATAAAAAATACAGGCTTTTCTACTGCCTCACAACTGCTGATTGGAACCAGCAACACACCTTCTTGTCCGGTGGAAGTGATGTCCACACTGAACTGAAGCTGACCGCTCACATTGTCTGTCGGGAGGCGGCGACACAAGCTATAGCTGACCTGGTGACCCCTACAGGCGCACGCGCGCGCGCGCACACACACGCACACGCACACACACACACACACACACACACACACACACACACACACACACACACACACACACACACAAGCTGTTTATCTGGATCTGTGTGAATGGTGAATAAAGCTCTTTAAAGTACAGTAATTATGTATTATGCTAGTTTGGAAGTTGAAATTAATGGAGTCTGGTTCCTACTGGAAGGAATGAATGTCTGCAAGCTTCAATTAGAAAACTTCTAGTCATTTTGTCTAAACTTTTTCCTGAAAAATAGATAAATTAATGTGATAAGGTCAGGTTTCCTGAATTCCCATGTTGGAGTGAGGAGGAATCGCTGGGCTACTTCTTCAGAATTAGACAGAGAAGCTGATGAATCCTGCAGTCGGATTCATCAAGCCAGTCTATTTGATGAAATTAGATGTGTTTTGTGTAACCACTTATTCATGATAAATACATTTTTTCTTGCTGTGTTTTTTTAAAATACTATATTTTTTTATTTTACATGCAATAAGACTAGAGCCAAAAACAATGTGTGCCTTTTTTGTTTTCAGAACCTCAAATATCTTCCTTTTGAATTCTATTTTAGAATTCTACTTTTCCAAGCCTTTCAGGCCTTTAGAAGTGAAAACCATGACAAAGTTTTGATTAGAAGTCAAAAATACAAACACAAGTTTCTTGTTTTTTCACTTCACTTTTTCAATTTAGAAAAAACTCAAGTTTTTCCAATAAAGAATTTTAGCAGTAGGATGAGGTGGTTTTTCATGAGTCATGTGATTAACACTTGCATGTTAGTACTCCTGGGAAAATGAAGAGGACAAAAGTAAGTTGTAGGAGGATATGTTGTTTAATAACTTATTGTTTGAAACAAACTTACCAATGTGTGAATTTAATTGTGTTTCTTATTTAATGGAAACACCGCAATTTCGATATTGTGTTTTTTGACATTAGTGGAATGTTGACATAACATTGTACACATTTGTAATGAAAATGCAGTTAATGATAAATATTGAGATGCATGTACTTGTGAACTTTTACAAGAGCAAGGGACATGAAGTATTCCCAGTGGAAAGTGTTCTTTGGTTCCATCAGTTCTTTAGTTTTAAAAACATAATCAAGGGACACCAGCCTGCATGTTTCAGATGTTTCCTTGTTTCAGCTCACCTGATTTCAACTGACTGCTGATTAACAAGCTATTGCTGAACAGTAGTAATCTAAACCCAGTTAGATTATTATCTAATTAAAGATGACAACATTTTAGTTATCTTTAGGTGCCTAAAGATAACTTAAGTGACGTGTTGTTTTAGCAATGACACATGTAAAACACTCACTGCGTGCCTTAAGGATCAAAGTCGAAGACCACTGTTTTAGACATTTCAGCTGTACAGGACAGTTTTGTGTTTGGGTGTGAACTCACTCAACTGTTGGCCGCTCAAGAAGTCTCTGCACGGGGATGATCAGATGACCCAGAAAGCGCTTGATGATTGGTCGGCTCTTGGCAAACTTATCTTTCACTTCAATCTCCAACACATCAGTCATCAGAGCCACAAAGGTATACTTCTATAGAAAACAGAGATACAAATGTTTCACCAAGATACTTGACAATTTTTAGTGTTAAACTGGCAGACAGAACAGGCAATAAAAAGTTTAATAAAAACTAACACACACATTTTTCAAGAATTGGACATCTGCTGATATCCAATGTCTTAAATGCAAGATCAGAGCGAACGAGTTTGTCAAAGCATGTGTATGCTTACCTCCCCGTGCCACACAGGGTTGATAGTGTTGGCGATAATGGTTGAACGCCTTTCTTGGCCATGGTGAGTGAATTTTGGGAGGCCGCTCCTCTTCCCGGGCATGATGGACATCTTCAAGTATGGGTCTGGGTTAAAAAACATCCCCTTCTTCAATCCCACTGCCTGGATATCTGAAACAGTAGCAGTTATAGGCATCTTTCTTGTTAATATCCATAGTGCTAGCATAGACATTTCAACGTTGGCTTTCTACCACCTGAAGAACATTTCTAGGGTTAAAGAAATTCTAGAAACTCTTTGAAAGATCTCAAAGAAACTCATCCACATGTTTGTCTTTAGTCAAACTGATTGCTGCAACAGGTCTGCCTAAAACGTCAATGAAACAGGGGCAGTTGATCCAGAAGCAAATGGCCTCCAGTCTTAAGTCCATATACTGGCTCCCTGTAGCTCAGTGTTGTGTGCCCACCTTATTACTGAATTAGGCAATTTGTGATGAATTAAATTATCACAAAAACCACACAGTTGCTTTATTGAATAATGTCCATCATCCAGCTTCACACTCATACGCCTGAACCACAATACTCATTTTGTCACTGCATAAGCACATATTGAGTCTCAATTATTACATATTACTCTCTGCTCTCTGGGTTAGTGGAGGCATTATGTCAGTTCCTATGACAATTTGTCTGTGTGTAGAGTAAAGCACAATATAAGTGGCTTAAAGATGTCTTACGCCTTAAGCAACTGTGTGTCATCAGCATATTTCCCCTCTGCTGTGGGGCACTGCAGCCACTGCAAGTTTTAAACCTTCAATAAACGACAAAACCCGGACTAATTGCCTCGCTTTTTGTAGAACGTGACAAAATTCATATAACAATCATCAATAGGATGAAATATTTCATGAAGTATAGGAGCTATGGTTTGTTCAATTTTAGCAAATTAATTTTAACACTGGCAATTATGTAAATAACATTTTAGGGGCAGAGCCCAGAGCACCAATGAGCAGCATGCAGACAAGGGAAAGAAAAAAAGCTGCAGTTTGTACCGTTTGGATTTTATGCAGTTTATCTCACTGTTTGCAGTTTGTTACCACCTCATTTTGATTTGTGTGCATGGAAATGCAAGTCAGTGATGTTGGAAGTTAGGAATTTTGTTAATTTAGCCTAATATAGTGGTTGTTATCCTTAATTGATAGCATGCTTTATTCACTTGCACATTTGATAAGAGTTACACAACATAGGGTTTTGCATGTTATATTTATTTAGAAAGAGCATATTTGTAAGCATTAATATTACAGTGATTGAGTCACTGATGCTGTATTATTTTCTGTTCTTGAACATCCAAACATCTTCTTGCGCTTATCCGGGGTCGGGTCGCAGGGGGAGCTGCCTAAGTAGAGAGGCCCAGATTTTCCTCTCCCCAGTCACTTGTTCCAGCTCTTCCAAGGGAACTCCAAGGTGTTCCCAGGACAGTTGAGAAGCATAGTCCCTCCAGCGTGTCCTGGGTCTTCCCCAGGATACGCTGGAGGGCCCAGAGGTGTTCTGGGCATGACCCCCAGTGGGTCATGCCCAGAACACCTCACCAGGGAGGCGTCCAGGAGGCATTGTAACCAGATGCCCGAGCCTCAATTGGCTCCTTTCGATGTGGAGGAGCAGTGGCTCTACTCTGAGTCCCTCCTGGATGATGGAGCTTCTCACCCTATCTCTAAGGGAGAGCCCAGCCACCCTATGAAGAAAACCCATTTAGGCCACTTGTATCCGTGATCTCATTCTTTCGGTCATGACCCAAAGCTCATGACCATAGATAAGGGTTGAAACATAGACTGACCGGTAAATTGAGAGCTTCGTTTTTTGACTCAGCTCTCTCTTCATCATGACAGACCTGAACAGCACCCGCTTTGCTGCAGACGATGGGACTAATCCATCTGTCAATCTCCCGTTCCATTTTTCGCTCATTCCTGACAAGATCCTCAGATACTTAAACTCCTCTAGCTTGGGGCCAGAGGAGTTCTCCCTCCTTACCACTGGCGAGGAACAATTTTTCAATTAGTTTGGATTGTTTGACAGTGCAGTGTGTTTCAACTTGTGCGAACTGCACGAGTTTAAAATTTTGACAAATTTTGCTATTTTGGTGCCCAATTGAATCAAGTCTACTGGATTATCAGGTGTGAACACAAAAAACAGTTTTGTTAGTTTATAAATCACTTTACGGCTTAAAACCAAAATACATTAACAGTCTTTTGTCATATCAACCTTCAAGACCACTCAGGTCTTCTTGTAGTTTGTTCTGCAACCCCAGAACCAGAATCAAACATCAAACCAACATTCAGTTTTTATGCAACACAAATCTGGACCAGACTTCCAGAAAACAGAAATACAGCCAAAACATTGAGATTTTTAAAATCAAGTCTAAGAACCCAGCTATCTAGAAATGTATTTGACTAATAATAACTGGAACATTGATCAATATCTTTGATACTGAGTATTCTTGATTTTGATTTGACAAAATGAAATATCTATCACTTGTTTCATCATAGTTTATTGTGTTATGTTTTTACCATGTAAGTTACTCTGAACTGCCTTGTTGCTGAAATGTGATGTACAAATGATCTTTACTTGACTGTGCGGGTAATCCTCTTACCTGACAGGGTGAAGCTGACAAGTTTCCGACAATGTTCACTCCCTGACTGCTCCTCCGCTTCACTTCTCACCTATTTCAAAAACAAACAAATGCATGGAAAAATGATTTTAGTTTAATCTCACTTCACCTTCAAAAACAAAAAAAAATCTGCTATGATTCTTTCCTGTCTGCCTGCTGTTTTCCTCCTCAGCTCTCACCTCTGCAATCAATCTCATCTGATCCACCTGCATGCTGCTGTGCTACAGTGTACTGTACTCATGTTCATGTCATCCACCTGTTCACCAGCAGTTATATTCAGCTCTCGGGCAGACAGCATCACATTTTGAAAGCCCATGAGTGAGCCCAGCATTTCCTTCTTTATTTGACCACAGTCACAACCACGTTTTGTCTTTTGGATTTCCCCGTCTTGCCTTGCCCACCTCGGATATTCAACAAACTTCTGTTCTCTGGTTATTGTGTCTCCTGTGAAAATCTGTTTCCCCTGTATCGGGAGCTCACACTGCAGTCAAAGAGGCGGATCTGACCATTTTCACCGCACTTCTGATACATTCCTCTGTAAAACAACTCGTATAATCATGTCAAGGTTGTAACTTTGAGTTTAGTCAACGGATGCTGTTAAAAAACAAGAACAAAATTGTAAAATAAATAAAAAATGTCTTGTTCTTAGTTTATTTTTTAAATCGCCAAGAGAATCAGTCTTTTTCTATCTTTTGTCGCTTGCTGATACAAGGATGGAAGCTGGCTGATAGCAGCTATCAAAAAGTAGCCTTCCCGAAAAGATGAGTGAAGGTGTTCTGAAAAATTCTGTTCTAATGTAAAATATGACAGATTATGAGATAAAAGAAATTTCTAGTTGCTAATTTTTGGTGGCTCAATCATACTATCACACATAACAATCATTGTGAATTTGAAAACATTTCCTCTTGCCAAAGTTATGAGGGGAAAAACCACATATTTCAGCTGCATGAAATAATCTGTAAATTAGTTTACTCCATTCTCTCCTGATCCCAAACTGCAAAGGTCGTGGTACTAGTGACAACCAATGGAACAAAACAAAGGCAATTTGGATATGGATGATAAAGTATTAAATCACACACTTACTGGGACTCCTGGGTTCTTCACAGTGATGCAAGGAGTTGTTGCTCTTAATGCTCCACTTATTCCGTGATAATATTTGAAACAGATCTTTGTCTCAGCTGTAAAGAGAACCCCCCCAACAAAAAAAACAAACATCTGTACATGAAAAGCATTGAAAGAGCAGAACTTACTTAGAGATAAAAATAAATAAATATATTTCTGTGCTCCATTAAGATATTTAAAGCTTTGACAGACAATTGACTCTGACAGCTAAGCTGTATGACGTGATAAAGAACACTAGAGGATATGGTGCTAAGAAAAGAGACAGTATCTTGTTTCCAGAGGCAACCATTTCTGTGGCAAAAGATAATCTGACAGATTCAGCTGCCAGGCTAGAAGTAATAGGAGCTGTCCACTCACATATTCAACCTACTGGGATAGTAACTGCTTTGGCATATTTTTAGCCTGCTGACGATGGCTGTGCCGCCTTCAGAAAAAACTTCAAATAATTCATGTTAACCATGCAAGCGGGCCTTTATGTATGAAGGACCAAAACTGATACAACTAAAAATAATTAAATATAAAGCAGAAATATATATTTCTTGTTTTTCCTAATATTTCTATTGCATATGTTTTCAGATGTTGGTAAACTGTCACAGCAGACCATCCTGTGGGCATTTCTTTATTCTGCCTTCAAAGACTCCCAGTGGGCTCACAACTTCAGGATGTGCAGAGACCTTCACCTTTCTGGAGCAGGGAACACAACCAAAATGTACTGATGGCACATTAAGTAAAAACAATGTTACTGATGTCCTTGTAGCACTGGCATCCAAGGACAATCTCTATATTACTTGTTTTAAATAACTAAATAAATTTGATTATTTCTCTTCCTGCACCAAGGAACTGTATATGATTCTGTGATTGTTTCAGCCTCCTCAGAACACACCTAGAGTTTGCTATGATTTTACCTGCGTTGTTCTCCACTTGCAAGTGATATTAAAAGATTTTGTTCTGAGCACTTTTGCTGTCTGATCTCTGGAAAATCTGTGCATTTCAACAACTTGGACCCAAGGTTCTTCAATGCTACTCAGTTTTTCAGCTTCAATATTTTAAACAAAATCAAAATAAGAATAAATAACTAAAAAATATATCTGTAATTTCTGCAACTCTAAGAAGACTTGCTTTAGATAAAAGCAATTAGATGATGTTAGTTTTCCAGTTGTGGATCAATTTCATAATCAAAAAATCTGATTTCATACAAGAATAAAACAAATAAAGCAAAAAACTAATTCAAATTTTGCTCATCTGTTTTTAAATTTAAATGCATATTGCTCTGCTTCTTGACCAGGATTTACTTTACAGTGATATTTTTTAGGAACCATAACTGCTGAAAACCACAAATATTTGAGTCCCCCACTAAAAATATCTATAACTACCTGTTTTAATAATACAACATTAATATTAATATGTTTTAATAATCACAGTAGTAGAAACTGACAGCTACAGTTGACCTTATCTCTACTCTTGAGGGTTACATCCAATCAGTGGCTTTCAAAATGAACGTTGCTGATGGATTGACTGCTTTGTAAATGCCAGTCATTAGCATTTTCAAGCAGCGTTGTGCCTTGGTGTTTCAGCTTCAAGGTGCATTTCTTCTGAGTATTTTACATACATTTATTAAAGCTGCTAATGGGTAAATTTTGGACACTTTGAAGGGATGTAGTTAAAGGCAGGTCTTGCAAGTAAAAGGTCAAACTGAGATGTGTGTGTGCACAACATAAAGATTTTAAAGTGTTATAAGAACTGGCTTTTTAATGTTTTTTTTAAAGTAAAACAACTAGATGGTAATTATCCGAGAGAAGTAATTCCATCATTTTTCCCCAGAATTGATCCTTTCATGGGGATGACGAAATGGAACATTATTTTCAATAATGGATTTTACATAATCCAACAGTTTAACAAGCGAGGCTTTTTACAGGTCAACAGCAAAACTGGACTAACGGTCCTGATTAAACTCACTCACCCTCCATGAAGTACGGCTCAGGCTCCAGTCTCCACAAAACCTGTCCTTTTTGAGTACCATTTACTCCACGGTTCTTGGACTCCCAGACGTTGGCCACACATGTCTCGTCTGTAAAAAACAAACCCACAATGTCATTTATTAAAAAGTTGTATTTTAAATGCAGGAATCCTGAATTCTAACATTTATTACAAAAAACAAACTGTCATATTGACTCCTGATTTTTACTAAACTTAAAAAAAAAACACTACCCACATCTGTCCCGAACAAGTAAAAAAGAAAGCTTATTAATTTATATTTGATCTCATAAATCCTGATAAAACTCCTGTGTCTGTCTGTTTGCCACCATAGATGGGCCATAAATGTTAAAACTTCAATATTTAAACTTTGATCTGATGAGACTAAAATTGAAGCGTTTGCTCTCAGATAAAATGCTATGGTTGGGGGAAACAACACCATCCAGCTTGAACAGCTTTCCAAGGAAGAATGGAGTTAAATTGCAGGGTGCAGATGTGCTAGTCTCATTGAGACACACACACACACACACTTAATGGAGTGGCGAGGGCAAAGTCCCAATTTCAGTTCCAGAAAATGTCAATGGGAAGAACTGCTCATTTGCTCTTGAAACATATCAGAATTTGATTCAGATAACCTCATCACCTCCCCTGTACTCCTCGCTGCCGATCCCAACCATCTCTCCCCACGCCCCAGCTGCCCTGGCATCCTGCGGAATTTCTCCAGGCTCGGGTCTAGAACCCTCCCAACTAGCTTCTCTCGCCACTCTTCTGCTCCACAGCGACTCCTCTTCCCCCCCTCCGTTGCATTCTCCCCCACCGTCTGTCTCCGGCAAAAGATCCTGGAAATCCTCCCCTCCTCTGACCAAGCGACGTTGGAGCCGGCCGCTACCACACGCGCCCTCAAACCGACCCTCCCAGACCCTTCTTCTTCCCAAGCCTGTGCCCCGTCCCCACCTCCTGCCTCCGCCCGGCCATCACGCCGCCTTCCTGCCTCGTCCCACAGATCCAAACC
The DNA here is from genome assembly GCA_911649635.1 of Poeciliopsis gracilis. Taxonomy (NCBI): domain Eukaryota; kingdom Metazoa; phylum Chordata; class Actinopteri; order Cyprinodontiformes; family Poeciliidae; genus Poeciliopsis; species Poeciliopsis gracilis. Next base: position 51,632 of record CAJVRI010001251.1, read on the forward strand.
AGCCTCCCGTGGGCATTCATCGCCTTACTGAGACTCTCATCTCATCCATGAACCTACTCCAGCACACCGTGTCCTCTCTCTCAGCTCACCTGCAGGAATGCACCCAAGCCCCGGCTCTGACTGTCACTCAACCCGAAGTCCAGATTACTCGCCGCATGCACCCTCTCCATCGCCCGTCCAGGTTGCGCATCTGGTAAGACGTATCTTACATGCCCACGTACGCACTCATCTCCCCCAAACTTCGATCTGAGATCCTTCAGGGACAGTAGGTGAATCTGGTCTCACTAATCCTCCCGTCCCCTGAAGTAGACCAACAGTTGCCTCAATGGTCGGACTCACCGCTGTCTTCAAATCTGGCACACTCCGCCTTTCCAGAAACCTCTTCATTGGAGAATTCTTGGTGGCCTTCAGCGTTTATCGTGATGTACTGTGTTCTGTCTACCCTGACTGCCGAATAGAGCTTCACTCTTACCTATTTTATCCCTTATAGCTGTCCTCAACCTCAAATATGGCAGGTCACTGATTTATCAATATCATAAAGCGTTTGCCGCTAAAGCTGCGACTACTCTCTCCCAGTCTGGTGTCTTCTGGACTGGTCAGTCGTAGATACAGAACTGTTGGTTATTCTTACCCAGGCTTCCACATGTCTCACCTGCTCTGCAGTCAGCCACCAGAGTGCTCTCTGCCCCACACTCCTGTTTGCCCCACCTGCCCGCCGGCTCCCTCCTGCCCGGTCGGCCCGGCTCTCGATTGCAGGGCACGAAAGGTTGAGGTATCCAACAACTTTCCCATATGTAATAATTTCAATGAAGGCATTTGCACTTTTCCTAAATGCCTTTTCCTTCATGTGTGCAGTCACTGCAAAGACGCCCATCCCAAATTCGCCTGTCCCCATAGTCTGCCTCCCTGCTGAGCGCACTGGCAATCCAATTCCTTATTTCTCATTCCCTCTCTACCCCTATTATTATTCATGAACTGGCCCTCCTCATGACTCCACCTTCATGAATTTTCTGCTGACTGGCCTCTCCCGGGGTTCTCGCATAGGCATTCAGTTTTATCCTGTCCCCACCTTGCCCAAACCTCCGGTCTGCCTTCAGCAAGCCAGAAGTAGTGACTCACCTTTTCCATTGCGAAGTCTCGAAGGGCTATATGATCAGACCCTTCTGCCCCCCCCCCTTCTCTCCATTCTGCATAAGCCCACTCGGCATAGCTACCCGCAAATACTCCAGTAAAAAACGTCTTGTTCTTGATCTTTCCGCCCCCCACAGCGGCCTTTTCCCCAGCATTAACAGCCTCATCCCCAAACCACCATTCTCCCTCTTCTACACCTCGGTTGACCACGCTATTTCCCTCATTAAAGTCACAGGACGGGGCGCGTGGCTCGCTAAAGCTGACATTACTGACGCCTTTAAAGTAATGCCGGTCCATCCCTCTGACTGGCTGACTGACTGCTAGGCGCCAGTGGAATGGTTCCCTTTACTTCGCTGTCAGGCTTACTTTCGGCTGTAGAAGTAGCCCCAGCTTGTTTGACAACCTCTCCGAGGTGCTGTGCTGGATACTTAACGTCTCAAAGCTACCCACGGTCCTTCATCTACTCGATGATTTCCTCCTCGTCGACCCCCCTCTCCCTCTCCCGGCTCATCCTTAGCAAGCTCCGTCAGCTTTTCCTCTGTGTGTGCGTGCCTCTAAATGATGAAAAAACAATTGGCCTGGTCATGGCGGTTGAATTCCTGGGGATCACACTTGATTCGGTCTCGATGGTCGCCACATTGCCGGCAGATAAGACTTCCCGAATCCATGATGTCGCTCGCTCGTTCGTGTCAGAATCAACGGTCTCAAAACACCAGCTCCAGTTGCTGCTGGGTCACCTTAACTTCGCTATGTGGATCATCCCCCAGGGTCGATCCTTCATCTCACGCCTACTTGACCTGGCCAACTCGGTCCCTTCTCTACTGGACCGGGGTGCCCTGGATGATGGCTGCTACTTGGACCTCGCTTTCTGGTCGACGCTGCTCTTCGACTAGAACAGCATCTCTTTCTTTTACAATTATGTCATCCTTTCGGCCGACTTGCTTCAGTTTTTCACCGATGCTGCCCCATCCTCTGGTTTTGGGGGATTCTTTAAAGGAAAATGGTTCGCCAGGAAGTGGCCCTCTACTTTCCCACAGTCCGAGTCCTCGGCTTTCTATGAAATAGTCCTCATTGCCGTAGTGTGCTGCCTCTGGGGCCGCTTCTGGAATAGAATGCATATCTCAGCCTGCTGTGATAATGCCACCATGGTCCAAGCCATCAACAAAGGCCATTCTCCCTCTCAATCGATTATGCCTTTCATCTGCCGCATCACATGGCAGGCCGTGTCTAATAATTTTATTATTACAGCTCAGAACGTTCACAGCTATTCTCAGGCCATCGCTGATGCTCTGTCTCGCTCTAAATTTGAGGTCTTTCACTGTCTGAGCCCCGGCGCTGATTCTCACCCTGACCCGATCCCAGCCCTCGAAGACCTGGTTCTGAATTAAGCGGCTCACTTTACTCCCTCCTGCGGTCAGCCCAGTATTACATCAAATCAGGTCTTGCCCCCTCCACACTTGCTTCATACACTTTCACCTGGCAAACCTTCGCCAAATTCTGCTCAGCTATTAATAAGTCTCAATATACCCCCAGTCCTCATTTTTATCACTCACTGTTTCGACCACCATCGATTCAAACCAACTTACATCCGCAGTTTGCTCCCTGGAATTAAGTGTTCATGCCAAATTCCATCAGTCTAGCACATCGTTCAGTCTTTTCTCGAATCCCGCGGTGAGAGTTCTCAAAGGGATCTCTAACACAGCTCCTATCACCCCAATAGTAGAAAACCCATCACTCTCCCTATACTCAGAAACCTTGTTGCTGCTCTCCGTGCAAGTCCTCTGTCTCCCTATGCTAAAGCACTCCTCTCATGCGCTTTCCTCCTCGTCATCTATGGATTTCTTAGACCAAGTGAGTTTACATCTGCATCCAAAGTGTTTAATCCGTCTAGAGATCTATTTACTATCCTGATCATTACGATCTTTTCATTAAGCACTCCAAAGCAAAGGGCCCATCTCCATTGCGCGCACAGGCGGTCCATTCTGCCCCTTCCTCTCGATGTTTAAATACATGTGCAAAAGACATAAATTCAACACCTCGTCTAAGCCCCTGTTTCTTACTCCTGCAGGCTTCCGTATGACCGCCGACTGGTCCGTCCGCCACCTCAGACAGACTCTTGCGTTATGTGCTTCGTCATGTATATGAATTGCTCCAATGCTAAGCTCACCATAACTCCTAAGCTTCCACTTCAGTCCCTTCACTCAAATAATGTTATCCAATATATTTAACATTGACCTGTCAGGTCACCCTGGTTATATATATATATATATATATATATATATATATATTTTTTTTTTTTTTAAATAACCAGTTTCATCAGACCACTATATATATACTTTACAGGTCACTGGCCCACAAGTAGTAGGATTCTGGGATTGCCCGGCCCTGGTTTACAGTATTTGTCTGTTGCACCCAACCCTTTAGATTTAGAGTTTCAGTAGCTCACCGATGTGATAAAGGCCGATCCAATCAGTGGCATCCACTTCCTCCTTTATGTCCCATGAGATCACCAGGTGGCCTTGGCCGAGAGTCAGTTGGTATGTGGACGCCGTAAGTGATGAGCGGCTTTCAGAGGTCACAAGATCTGTGTCACTATTGGCCCTCTGCAGTCCCAGCCCGGCTGATTCCAGCTGGGTCCCGGATGGCACAGCAGAGGACGACGAAGCTGAGGATCCCGCTGTTACCTGTACCGACAAACTGCTCAGGTTGTCCAGTCCCACTGTGTACGGCCGACTGTGCGGAGCACGGTGGTGCACCGCCAGCAGGTGCTCCTGGGAACTGCTGTTGGACGCCGAGGCTGTCTGTAGTGAAGGCGATGCAGAAGAGGTGGATGCTGTGGCAGCCGCTGCCATGCCCACAGCTGGGGCAGAAGAGAAAGCAGGAGGCAAAGATAGATGTTCGTGCAAGTGGGACTGAGGGAAGTGGTGATGGTGGAGAGAGGGGTGGGGTGGAGAAGAGGAGTTAGAGGATAAGTGATGATGAAGGTGAGGGGGGAGAATTGTGTGTGAGGGACGGTCGATTGGTGGAGGTTAATGGAGTGGATTCAACAGAAAAAAAAGGAATTGTCCGTATCTAACTGAAACTAAAGAAAATGTAACAGTTAGGAAAATCCTGCATAACCATACAGATTAGGATTATCTAAGCAAAGAAATCTTTGGTGCTGCTGGTATTCCTTTATGAAAGGGAAGAGTACTCATGTTCAATTCATTCAGATGGTCATATGGAATTAAAACTATAGAACTATTTTCTATAGAATTATAGGACCTATATAAAAGCTTCATGTCAGTATTTGTTATAGATGTCTGGCAGTGAAGAGCCAAACTGTGGCCTTCCTAACCTCAGCAAGCATGTGATTCCTCGATGACTCCATTATGGCTGGAGAACAAAATGACTGTAGCTGAGATGGGGAATTAAGGAAAGAGAAGCAGAGAAATTCGGAATTATCCAACTCTTCTGTCCAGGTAGAGGAGACTGAAGACAAGATGTTTTACAGAAAGGAGGTAAAACCTACAGGAGAGAGGGATTGAAGGATGAAGGAAGAGAAGAAGGGACATAATCAGAATAATTCTAACAAATATTTTCAAAACACAGTAAGTCAAATCAAGCAAGAAAAATACTGCATACAATGCTATGGGATTATGTTTTTCTAATTGGCTGAGTTTAAATCAGATTGTTTTGTACATCAACCTGTTAATACCATCTCCATTACATAACAAGATAGTTGCGTTATACTGAAGGAACGTCTTTCTTCTGGTCAGGTTGATGAGAAGATGAATTAAGTTAAATACAGGAGATCAGTTCCTCTCTCAGTAGGACAAGAACCAAAACCACATGGCCTGAACTACGAAGCAGCAGTTTAGATTGAATCTTATTTATACATTAGAATGGCCCTGTCAAAGTTCTAACCAGTTGAAAGTACAGGGAGAGGTAGATCTCTGTAGGGGATTAATACATACGTATGTAAGCTACAATCAAATAAAAATAAATTAAAGTCTGTGGGTGTAAATGAAAGCTTGTTTATTCAAATACCTTGGAGCTGTCTGCCTTGAACAAATGCAAATACTTCTCTGCTGGGTTCTCAAAGAAACATAAACCTTTGGCAACTAGTCCTATAGCGTTCTACCAAATTGTGACAATTCAACCAAGGTAGGTACCAAAACTATCCAAGCTAGGTGGGCTCCCAGGCATTACTTGCCTTCCCACCAGGTTGAAACTAGGCTTGTAGTTATCACATTGAACTGGCCATTTATGCCATCAGGCTCTGTTACAGAAAGAACATTTAAAGTTTGCTTTGAGCACAAGTGAGGTGTGGCTTTTATACATATGACATATAGCTCAGAGAATAGACTTTAAAATACTGATAGTTTATAAATCACTGAACGGCTCACCATCACAATATATTAAAGACATGCTGTTGTATCAACCGTCCAGACCCCTCAGGCCTTCTGGTTCTGCTCTGCATCCACCAGAACCAAAGCATTCAGCTTCTATGCACCACAAATCTGGAATAACAACAGCTGAAACACTGACTTCTTTTAAATCTCGACTAAAATCCCAGCTGGTTAGAGTTGCTTTTGAAACATTCATCTATAATCTGATGTGTAAAATGTAATGTTTTTCACAGTGTGTTCTGACTTGGTATTTTTGTGTTTTTATTATGTAAAGCACTTTGAAATGCCTTGTTGCTGAAAAGACTTATACATATAAAATTTGATTGATTGATTGTGCAGTATTCTGTGGATTTTTTTTGGAAGATGTATGTCCCATTACATCTGGTATAAAACTAACAAACACCAGCTGCCTTCCATCGATGCGTGACCGCACGCCAATGATCTAACCAACACCATAAAGTCCATCTATGAACACCTCAAATAAAGAAAAATCAAGGTTTTGGAGTGGCTTAGTCAAAGATCATGGCAAACAATAAACATTCAATGTGGCTGAATTAAAACTGCCATGCAATGCGAGCTAAAATTTCTCTGTGGTGATGGACAACACTCACTGGTAGTTTTTTTTTTGTTGTTGTAAATTTTTGATGGCATCCAGTTACTAGACTTGGGGCCGTTACTAGTCATAAAGGGACTGTAGCACATTGCTTCTAACCAAGCGGTAGCCTTGACTCCATTGGTGCAGCAACGCAGCAGTTATTAACACTCCTCCTCACACATAAACACATCTGGCAAGATAAGCTTTAAAATAGCACAAGAGTGAACTCAAGTACTGCTATCTAGATGCCTTCTGATTTCACCACAATGTGCTTAAACAGTTTCTGCTTCTCCTGAAAATAACAAAACAGTAAAGCAATGGAACAACTAAAGAATCCCTTTTCTTCAGAAATGGAAAGTTGATCCTGCAACAGGGTTAATCCAGGGAATGATGAAAGGAAATTTAGTGTTGACAGATGATGTTTCCTAATCTACAGCTGTAACAGTTTCAATCTGCAGCTAGAGCCCTGTCTTGTTTACATTGATGTGTCCAGAAAATGTCCACTGATCAGGTTACTAGGGGAACTAGCATAAGAATAGAGAATGGTCTGATTAATATTAGCAAGCGGCATTTATTGTGTCATTCAGTTTCTTCAGTTGTGAGACTGAACTGTTGCTACAAAATAAACGCTAAATATACCCATCTTTTCTCATACATCTACACAAATAAGTGTTTTATTTATTTGTTTATTTACAGGTTTGGATTGAATCATCATGAGTGGGTCTCCTGGAGCAGAAGTATCTGCTTTATTAAAGAATGGGAGCCAAACATTTCTCTTAAAACCCAATGTCTGGGTTAATTGCCATATTTTTCTGGACATTAAAAATATAATATTTACCCAGTCATATGACTAAAATGAATTAGAAATGCCAGCAGCAGAAAGTACAAGCACTTATGACATAACTTTACGACACATTAATTTCATATACAACATAAAATGACACAAACTTTCAGCTTACTCTCTGACATTTAATCAGACCAAACCTTTCCTATTTTAGTTGCTGGAATAGTAAGAGAGAGATTTTTTTCATAATCTAAAGTTCACATGCCCTAAGATGAGTGTGTCCATAAAGAGTTGGGAACGCCCAGATGATGATGTCATGACTTTGAATGCTTTATTCTCAACATTTTACTTCAATTGATGGAGCTACACCAGTGGATGTATTTTAAAGCAATATCTCAAACAAAAACACTATTTTCTTGTGATACCATTAATACAATATAAGGAATTGTGGACCTCCACATGTTTGGTTCATCCTTGGTTTCAATCTCCACATGCATAAAGTTCCACAAACCATCTGTCTAAACGATGATCTACATTTACAAACACCATGGAAATGTTCACCCATCATAGTATTCAGAAGGAAGATGGGTTCTGTGACCAAAGATGTGTCTATTATGAAATGTGCGAATTCAAATGAAAGGTAAAATCCCTGCTAAGATACTGCTGAAGCTTGTAAAACACTATCATTGTCCACATTGAAACAAGTCCTGACCAGACATGGGTGGAAAGGCCACTATTCCAAGAAGAGAATAAAAACCCAGATTGCACTTGATCCAATGAGGCAATCAAGAACAAAGGTATTTTCATGATATATATTGTGGTCTGATGAAACTATAATTTAAGTGTTTGGACTTATACAACATGATACTTACATAACAAAGGTGATTGAGTATTTTGCTGTATAATCAAGAGGAAGTCATGAAGGAAATTCTCAAGAATACTCAAAGTTAAATCTTGGACACAAATGAGTCTTCCACATGGACAATGTCTCTTGCAAGGAATCAAATTAGTTGCAAAGTAGCTAGAGAAAAACAAAGTCCCTGTTTTGGAGCATCTGTCACAAAGCCTTGATCTCAGAACAAGAGAAAATGGTTAGGGTTAGAACTGGAAGATGTGTGAACCCGAGCATGTCTGTCAGGAGGAATGCATGGGCCAAAATTCCAGCAAACTATTGTAAAAACCTGTGGAAAGGATCCCCAAAAACCTTTGACACAAGTGACACAATTTAACAGGTAATGCTATGAAATAGTGAGGAAATGAATGGAAACTTACAGAATGACAAAGGCAATAAAACCGAAAAAATGTATTTCCTTATCCTGCATTTAGGAAATGGAAATCATTTTGGAAATCTTAACAATTCTTTGCATGCTTTAGACTGTTTTAATGTCAGACAGGGAGGAATAATAGCTATATGTATGCAACAATCTTGTTTCAAAAGTATGTTTTTCAAAATAACTCCATTATTTTCCTAAGCAGTTGCAATAACATGTAAGTTTTGTGTAATGCCGCACCTCACAGACTGGACTGTTAACCCACACCCAAAGTCTCCAAATAGACGCAGCGTGATTGAAGAACAATGAGGTTGTCCCGTAAGAGACGACAGTTTCCTGTCCCAACACAACCATCACATCCCTGTGTGCCAGTTTGTATGCTTGGGATTAAATGCATTGCTCTGCTCTGAATCTCACACGCCACCAACTTGTCTTTGTTAGTGAGCATTTTACTTGTCTAATAGCTTTTTTATGTTATTCTTTAGAAAGTGCAGAAGTGGGGTTTTTTGTATCACTTCCAACTCTATCAGTCCAAACAAGAAATGTATAAACAAACAATCTTTACTTTTTGAAATGAATAAAACAGTTTTTTATGATATCCCAATGAACTGTTACACCTCTATAGTCAGTGGATTCAGCTCTCTGCAGCTTTTAAAAACTTTCAAGAATAAAATGGAAATGAATTGTGATCACCGAAAGTATATGAGCTTAGACTGGACATGGTTCATTTTTCTGAAGATTTCTGTGATTGATCTGAACTGTAAAAGTTGCAGTTTATAATACAGGACTAAATAATAATAATCAAGATGAGAAAGCAAGGCCTGGTCAAGTTTCTGAAAAGATATTGGATAAGAGAAAGCTGGATTGTGTTTTAAAAATACATTTTTTTCTGCTGCCTTAAATTAAGAGTTTCATACTGATGAGATGAAGAAGCACATTGAATAATGTCAGGTACATTTCTTCACCCAGCCAATGAATGTGCTGCATACATCAGCTGTCAAGCTGGCTTTTGTTTTTGTCAGTGCTTCTTCCAGCTTTAGCATGACTTCATCTGCAAGCAACAAACCAAAGCAACAAACCAAAGCAAGAAATCAAAGCGACAAACCAAAGCAACTCGTTTTAGCTTGCAGAAACATTAAACACTTGCACGCAGCTCAGCCAGAAAACGAGAATCTTTCAATCTACAAGCTGTCATGGATGCATGATTCTCCTCACCTTTCTCAGGAGGAATCAGAAGGTGCTTCCAAAACCCTGGTGCGCCGAAAAGATGCCAGTAATAAGTCGATCAATCTCCAGTCAGAAATGGCGGATCTCCACAGGCCCGCACATCATCGGCACCATCCTACGTTTGCAGGCGGGATGTGCGGTTCCTGACACGGGGCGCAGCGCCGCAGCTTCCCGGTGGTCCGACCGGAGCTTCAAGCAGAAACGACTTAAAAAGATTTTCTTTGTGAACGGTCCAGTTTTAAATCACTTCCCATGACTTTCGCTCTCTCCACGGTAACGTTGCGAGGCTCCATGCAAGGAGACGCGTTGATGTTTTATTTACAGGATCCACTTCACGTCCGGACCCGGTTCGGTCCATTCCGGCCTCTCATCCTGGACTGCTTGAAGCTGGAGGGCAAAACTGCTCACCACTTTAAAACATCTGATCAGGAACTTCCAAACCGCCAAGCCTTGATGGAGAAATTCATCAGAGCGGCTGAGAGTCAAAATAACGGAACGAACACATCAGACATCCACTTCCACCAGGAGTTCCCAAACTGAGGGGCGTGGGCTTCATAGGGCCACGAAATATGCTGTGAGAGAGCAACACAGGGAGAGCAACACAGAGAGAGCAACACAGAGAGAGCAACACAGAGGAGAGCAACACAAAGAGAGCAACACAGAGAGAGAGCAGAGAGAGCAACACAAAGAGAGCAACACAGAGAGAGAGCAACACAGAGAGAGCAACACAGGAAGAGCAACACAGAGAGTAACACAAAGAGACAAAAGGAATAAAAAGTTGAAAGGCATTTTCTATTTATGAGAAGCTACTTCAGTTTCTTTTCTTTCCGTTTTGCATTTAGGAGGTTGGCATTGCTGGACTGGAGTAGGCGAGTTAAAAAGTGGATTATTTGCTGTGAGGAAGTGTGACCAGCAGGGGGGGATCTTTTAAACAAGATGCACCAGAACACAGAATAGTACACAGAATAGTACACAATATTTTACTAAACAATTTTCTTAAAACATTTCTCTTTTTAAAACACGGCTCCAGGTCCACTACCAGGTCCATGGGAAGAAAAAGAATCATGTGAAGTAAGGACAATTTCAATTATTCCAGAAAAATAAACAAAAATGCAAAGCAAAACAAAAGAAAGCAAACACATCAGTAATTTTAATAATAAAAACACTAACTATAAACAAAAACTAAAGCACTTCAAGCGATGGAACAAGTTGTCTTGTCCAGTTTCAAGTCCCTTTTAGAGGAGTCCTGCCTGTCCAAGCAGCAACAGGTTCAGTTGAAAGCAGCTCAAAGCAACACAAGACAAAACAGCAGAGCGTCCAGAGCGTCCAGAACAATCTTGGGCCTAAAACGGAAAACTCATTAATTGTGGATTCAGGTAACGTAAATTCAAGTCTCAATAGCAGGTAGCTCACCCAGCAGTGGGAACACAGTCTACCCAGGGAGGGAGCCCATCAGCAGGTCAGGACTAGATGGACGCCGAGATCTCCTCCAGCCTCTAACGGCAGCAGAGCAACGCTGCAGAAACTCACGGCAGGTAAAGCACCAAAAGCCACCACAATCCCATCCACAGATGGTACAAATGGCACTTTCACGTTCAGATGAGCTGATCAAGCACACAAGCCACTCAGGCAGCCGACATGTAGCAGAGGAAACAAACAAACACACACACACACACTTTGCAGATGCCTGCTCAGCTGCAAAGCCATCTGCCCCGCCCATCAATCAGCAGTGTGCTTCTGGCTGCACCTGGTGCAGAGTGGGGTGGGGGATCGTCCCACCACAGGAGACTTACGTCAGCACAGAAACACCTCGTCCAGGTACGGTCTATACCTAACAGCCATTTGTTTGACTGAAATGATGCTCAATTCATTTTCCTGTTAGTCTGTAAAGCTACATGCTGAGCATCACTGCAGCAGCCTCGGGTTTCGTCCATTTGTCTACGTTTCATTGGCATTTCAAATGTAGAAATCACAAGAGGTGCTGATGCTGAAGCGGACCAACCAGAGGAAGAAGAAGAGAAAGAGGACAGAGTCGGCTGTAGGAGCTGCTGCTGTTTTACTGCCTCCGCCACCTTCAGCTGCGGAAGTGAAACCATGAATGACGGTTATCTCTGGTCGGTCCATGAGATCCGGCCTGTTTGTGCTTCTATAGCTGTGTGTCTGGTCTGGTCTCCTCAGAACGCCATCAGCATTTAAGGGCTTCCAGTTCTGTCAAGCTGATGTTTTATAGGTTCAGGCGCTTTGTGGGAAGGGATTCAGATTCACCTGAATCCCTTCAACAGATACCTGCATCAACAGGTATCTGTTGATGCAGATACCTGTATCACCAGATACAGGTCAAGGACTACCTTGATACCTGCATCAACAGATGCAGATAAAAAACCAAATATTGACCAACCCTAAATGGTCAAGGCCTCCACAGAGATCCTTCCACTGGAAACAATCAATGGCAAGAGAACTTTATAAAGTTGCTATGGGAATGACAAAGTACAAATTACATTTATTTTATTTACAACATTGAAACTTTGTACTGTTGTTTTACAATTAAAAATAAACTGATGCAGTTGTTTCAACATTTTCACTGCAGGTAAAATCAGAAATCCCCATTTGAAAATGGTTTATAGATATGGCACCTCATCATATAGTGCAATGAGTTCTGATGAGCTGCCGGGCCATCTCCGTGTTCCCACTGGCCTGATAGATGAGTGATAAGTTAAAAGCAATCTCTCTCCTCAAATCAACCTGATCTTCTGAAATTCCCTGAGAGAGGAAAGAGATGTTTAGATGGAAACAACCAGACCACCATCAGTAGCTTTCAATTATATGACAGACTAGAAAAGACTAAGAAAAGAACAAAATTAAAACATTTAATTACAAGAACATCATCATAAAATTACAAGAATAAACTAAAGAGAATAAACTGCCAATAATAAAAGAATAAAATCCTATTATGAGAATAAAGTTGCAATATTATGAGGATAAAGGGAATATTTTGAGAACAAAGTTTTAATATTACCAGAATAAAGTTGTAATGACTCTATTCTCATCGTACAACTGTATTCTCATTATTTGACTTTTTCTTATTGCGTTGTGCAATATAGTGTGACTTTTTTTGTTTTACATTATATTATTTTTGTAATATAAATATTACAAGACTAAAGTTGTAATATTACCAGAGTACGGTTATAATTTTATGACTTTCTCATATTATTTTGACTTTATACTCGTAATACAACTTCATTGAAAATGAGCAGCTGTGTCGTTCACCTACATCCAGTTTCCATGGAGGTAGCGACAGCGCCTTTTGGTAATAATGTATGGCCAAATGTGTAAGGCCCATTTGGTGCAGAGCTCGGCCCAGATTGTACATGCTCTCCTGACACTCTCCCCGCAGCTCCACGTATCGCCACAAGAAGGAAAATCCCTAAAAACAGCAAGACACATTCCAAAACCCCAATCAGCTGCAGGAACGCAAGGAAACAAGCAGAGCAAAATGAAATAGAACATGTACCTGCAGTACTAAAGCATGACGTTTGGCTACATACTTCTGGCATGCCATGTGGAAAAAAGTGAGACCCACATAAAGGCTGTGCAGTGGGTTTTCTGGGTGGGTCTTTAAAGCCTGAACATACTGTCCTGAAAAACACAAACATATGAAACACTTTCAGCATATTACAATGGAGTAACTTCATTTGCATTTTAACCTAAATATACCGTCTTCATGCACCCGCTAAAATGTCAGGTTTCTGGGTAAAAAAAAAAATAGACAACAGATAATTTAAAAGCATGTTCCAAATTCAACAAAATATGTATTATGTTGAAATAACAAATCCATTACAGAAATGTGAAAAACAGTAGTCAGAGATGTCTCTAAAACATTTTTTTTTTCCCAATTTCAAGTTTGGACTCAAGTCTTTTGGTCCAAGTCAAAGTCAGGTATGCACTGATCAAAATCGAAATATTTTCCCACTGACTCTGTCTGTATTCTGCATTTGCTGTAGTTTAGGAATTCTGTTTGTTGCAAAAGCTACTTAAAAATTTTAATCTTGAAATTTTTAGAAATGTTTGTAATCTTTTTTTACGTTTAATTCAACATGGTACGAGCTGCTATATTTTATAGTGAAAATTTATCAAATATGTAATGTTTATATATTTATAATAATAAAAAATATAGATAGGCATTTATAGTCATAAAAAATAAAAGATTAAAACTTGTTTTTCTTCTCACTCAATGTATGTGTAGGGTGCAGTGCAGAGAGTTTTAATTATATCCAGGTTATGAAAATATCTGTGAAGCCATCACAGTGATGGAGTCATCTTTCCCCAAGTGCTCACAGGAACTCAGACAAGAAATCAGTTGGGATAAAATTCAAATTTCACCCAAGTAGAACTTGTAGATGCCCAACATGATGTTATGCACTGTTCCAGTCTTGCTCTATCTAAATTAAAATGCAGTAATTACAGCATCATATTTATTAACAAATAAATATGATTTATTTATCATTGCAGAATTAATTAGTCTGATGAGCCAGATACCAGTTCATTCTTACTAACGTGGCTAATACATGTTATAAACATGTTGCACGTTATTTACATCTGGAAATTTACACGTTCACAATGCTGAAGGAGAAAAAGCCTTTTGCTTGCCATCCATAACCGCTCTACCGTGATGGAACAATCCTGTTAACAAAATGAAACCTGAAGATTTATGTATTATTAATTTAGAGCAGTGTGCCACAGCAAAGAAAAAATAATGCAGGCAAAAAACATGGAAGTATCACTCAAAACTATTCCTTTCTTGCTCTTTGTGCCGTATGCAGACACAAACTTACCAGAGCAACTGACAACATGTATAAGGATACAACACCAAAAATCACAGAAACACAACATTCAGTCTGTAACACTATTAAGTTTTCAGGCTTGATGTTTATTTTGCAATTGAGTGATTGCTGTAGATTAGCTACCACTGTAGTACCACAGCCATGGCTAAGCTACTACAGTGGTGGTTGATTAGGGTTCATGAATTTAAACACCTGCTCCACTGATGATCTGTTTTAACCCTAACCCAAACACCCAATTATCACCAAGTTACCTTGTTATCTAGTTGTCAGGTTAGCAATCAGCAGCAAAACAGTGTCCCGTTTTCTTTGATACATCAAGAATGCATTTAAGATTTAGTATGTTATGTTGAGAACTCAACTACTAAAACCAATGGTAGTCAGCGTCAGTAAGCACTTTTTTGCCTTCCAGTACGGACATTGGAGGAGGCGGGATCTTGCCGACCTGACGTCATGGTGCATTGGGTTGATATTCTTTCTCAAATACATTTTTAGGAGGGGATAAAAAACAAGGACATTTTATTTACTCCCATTTCCACCGCAAGACATAGTCATTCATGAATTAAGTTAGCACCATTTGCAAATTTAACATGTAAGCATCTCCTAAATAACGTTAATATATCCTAGCCAGACATACCCAGAGCATGCTTGAAGCTTCCAGACACCATGGCGTTGTGTCCACAGAGAACACACAGTGCATGGTTGTCGGGATGCTTTAACAGCAGTCGTAGACAGAAGCGGTGGTGGCGCTGGTGCTGGGACGATATTGTCAGCTAGTGAGAAAGAAACAGTCAGGTAATACACTGAAACATGTACCTGGTATGTTGTCCATCATGTGAAAACAGAGATAAGGAAAGATACCTGATGAAAAACGTTCCAAAATTGAGGTAGAGCTACATTTTCTATAAGCATTAATCTGATGAGGAAAAAGCAAAAATCAATAAAACAAAACAGTCACCATATGGCATACTCTGCTTTTATTTCTCCATCTTCACCTGATGTAGTTGTATGCCTTAAAGTAGTTTTGGTTTAGGATGGTGGCAGAGAGGCCAAAGAACTCCAGCTCCTTCCTCCTGGGTTTGCTGTCATAGAAGGAGTAGAACTCCATGGCCGACTCCACAAGGAGATCCACCTCCTCGTATCGCTGCAGATCACACAACCCCAGCAGGCAGCTCAGCAACAGCTGCCACCAGTCCTCTTTGGATAAAACGTTGGTTTTACCTGAGCACAAAGATTAGATGAGATGGTGTTTTAGAACAACCTGCCTAAGGATCTGGGAAAAATGTGGAAGATTCAAATTATTCCGGTTTATCTGTCAACGTTTGATACGCTACATACACATGTTGTCCAGATAGGCACTTTCATGGTCTGCAATTTCCGGCAGCATGTCTTGAATCTT
Organism: Poeciliopsis gracilis; assembly: GCA_911649635.1. Taxonomy (NCBI): domain Eukaryota; kingdom Metazoa; phylum Chordata; class Actinopteri; order Cyprinodontiformes; family Poeciliidae; genus Poeciliopsis; species Poeciliopsis gracilis. The sequence continues at coordinate 67,268 of CAJVRI010001251.1, forward strand.
CACAAGTCTCAGGTGGTTCTGTCCTGACAGAGTTACAGAACGAACACACACCTTGGCCCGTTGCATAGCAACCTAGAAACACACATCACATGTTATTTGACATGCTGCAAATGCAGGGAGAGGATTTCTCCTTCAAAGATCTGATTAGAAGAGGAGAGGCCTGCCACAGTGGATTTTACTGGACAATAAATTGTCCCAGTAATTATTACAGCAACCCATAATGTTTTGAGACCATTTTTAGATAATATATTAATAATGGCACAATAATACAAGTTTGCCCTCTCAAAGACTAATAAAGGGTTTGTAAAGAACACATAGCACTGGAACTGGAAGTCATTTTAAATATTCAAAATAAAACAACAACCAAAATCAATAAATAAAATGGTAATAAAAGCCACACAAGGTGTTGCAGATTATATATGGTAAATATGGTCAAATACGGTAAATATTTTCCGTATTTGATTGGTATTTTTCTTAAATTGACCAAAAAAACTGAAGTTTGTCCATCATTTTGACAAGTTACAATTCACACTCCTGACTATTGATGAATTTGTGGGACACTTTCAATTCTTTCCACTTTGCGGAGGTAAATAAATCAATCAATAAAAAAACATCCCTTCTGAAAATCATCTCTGACATGGACACTGAAGTAAATGCATCTTGCTGATGAGGAGCTGAAACTGACAGCCTGCTGATAGGCAAGATGCTTTGAAGCATGAATGGCTAAAAAGTGCATTCCAAACTTTGGCTGAAGTGGCGCATTTAGCAAACATACAGTACATCCACAACAGATAATCTAAATCTAAAGACAATGCTATGTTGTGTTAATCTGTTTATTGTTTAAATTGAGGAGTAGACAATTAACCTTGTTAAAGAAATTTTATGAGTTAATTAAACTGTAACAAGTGCAGTGTGCTGAACAAGTAAATGCACACATGGTTCCACCTTGCTCTGCTCAAGCTGCAGAAATAAAATCCAATCAATCAATCAATCAGATTTGCACTTGTAACATATTTTGTCTGCGTCACAACAGACAAAATGCAGCTGGAAAATATTAAACAAAATCTGGGAGACGTTACACTGCTTATTCAGATGGTGGTTTAAAAGTGAAGCAGTAAAATCTAAATTAAAATAACATGTCAGGTTTAGCCTCTAATAAAAATGAATCAGTCTGGTTGGATCGGGTTCAGACATAATGTCTACTACGGACTGGTCAGGTTGAATTTTATAGGTCCGATCTAAACTTTAATCCGGATTTCTCCTCTAGATCCGGGCCAGGAGAAAGTTGTAAGGCTGCAGGTTCAAACCCCATCAGGTGAAGTGCTCATAACTTAAGTGGTGTTGATTCATTGCATTGTAGGCTCAGTGGTTTTTAATCACTGTGGAGAAATGTTTGATATGTCCATCTGTTTGATTAATATGAGATGGGTTCTGGATTGTCTGTTCTACTTGCTGAATATTAATTAAACTGCATAAAAATGAAATGCAACAGAAAAAAAAAAATTTACGGATAAAAATTTTATTTGTCTATTCAGTGCCTTGTGAAAGTATTCAACCCCCTTGAACTTTTCAACCTTTTGCCGTTTTTCAGGCTTCAAACATAAAGATCTAAAATTTGTATTTTGTGAAAAATCATCAACAAGTGGGATATAATCGTGAGGTGGAACAAAATTTATTGGATATTTTTAACTTTTTTAACAAATAAAAAACTGCAAAGTGGGGTGTGCTATATTAATCGGCTCCTTTACTTTCAGTGAATCGAGATATTCCTCACTCCAAGAACTTCCTCACTCCAGAAGTTCAGTGAGGATCTCTGAATGATCCAGTGTTGTTCTAAATGACTGATGATGATAAATAGAATCCACCTGTGTGTAATCAAGTCCCCTATAAATGCACCCGCTCTGTGATAGTCTCAGGTTGTGTTTAAAGCAGAGAGAGCATCATGAAGACCAAGAAACACCAGGCAGATCTGAGACTGTTATGAAGAAGTTTAAAGCCAGATTTGGATACAAAAAGATTTCCCAAGCTTTACATCTCAAGGAGCACTGAACAAACGATCATGTTGAAATGAAAGGAGTATCAGACCACTGCCATACCCGGCCATCCCTCTAAACTTTCATCTGGAACAAGGAGAAGACTGATCAGAGATGCAGCCAAGAGACCCATGATCACTCTGGATGAACTGCAGAGATTTGCAGCTGAGGTGGGAGAGTCTGTCCACTGGACAACAATCAGTGGTACACTGCACAAATCTGGCCCTTATGGAACAGTGGCAAGAAGAAAGACATTTCTCAAAAATATCCATAGAAAGTCTGGTTTAAAGTTTGCCACAAGCCACGTGGGAAACACCAAACATGGAAGAAGTTGCTCTGGTCAGATGAAACCAAAATCAAACTTTTTGGCCACAATGCAAAAAGATATGTTTGGTGTAAAAGCAACATAGCTCGTCACCCTCAACACACCATCTCCACTGTCAAACATGGTGGTGGCAGCATCATGATTTGGGCCTGCTTTTCTTCAGCAGGGACATGGAAAATGCATGGAGCCGAATATAGAACCATTCTGGAAGAAAACCTGTTGGAGTCTTTAAAAACCTGAGACTGGGAGGAAGATTTACCTTCCAACAAGACAATGATACCAAACATAAAGCAAAACCTACAATGGAATGGTTCACAAATAAACATATCCAGGAGTTAGAATGGCTAAGTCAAAGTTCAGACCTGAATGCAATTGAGAATCTGTGGAAAGAACTGAAAACTGCTGTTCACAAGTGCTCTCCATCCAACCTCACTGAGCTCCAACTGTTTTGCAAGGAAGAATGAGCAAGAATTTCAGTCTCTCGATGTGAAAAACTGATAGAGACAAAACTAAGTGACTTGCAGCTCTAAACGCAGCAAAAGCTGGTGCAACAAAGTATTAACGCAAGGGGACCAAATAATATTGCACGGCCCACTTTGTAGTTTTCTATTTGTTAAAAAAAGTTGAAAATATCCAATAAATTTTGTTCTACCTCACGATTATGTCCAACTTGTTGTTGATTCTTCATAAAATAATAAAATTTTAGATCTTTATGTTCGAAGCCTGAAAGCAGCAAAAAGTTGAAAAGTTGGAGGAGGCTGAATACTTTCACCTTGCCAGTCAAACTGATGAACAAAAAAGTGTAGTGCAACCTCCGCACCACACATAACTGAAACAATCAATAAAATAGGTAATGTCTCTGTACACAAAAGTGCCTTTAAAAAAATATAATCAGAATGGAAATTATCCATGAAAGTTTCATGGAGAGAATTTCTAGGTGCAGCCGAGGTGTTGAGGGGATCCATTTTGCTGGCCTTAGGGTCACATCTCTGCTTTCTGCGGATGATGTGGTCCTGTTGGCTTCATCAGGACGTGATCTGCAGCTCTCGCTGTGAAGCGGCTGTGAAGAGGATCAGTGCCTCCAAATCAGAGGCCTTGGTCTTGAACCGGCTTCGGGTCGGGGGGATGTCCTGCCCCAAGTGGAGGAGTTCAAGTATCTCTGGATCTTGTTCACAAATGAGGGAAGAAAGGAGCAGGAGATCGTCAGGTGGATTGATGCAGCATCTGCTGTGAAGAGGGCACTGTACCGGTACATCATGGTGAAGAGAGAACTGAGTCAAAAAGCGAAGCTCTCGATTTACCGGTCGATCTGCGTTCCTACCCTCATCATGAGCTTTGGGTCATGACAGAGAGAACGAGATCTTGGATACAAGTGGCCTAAATGGGTTTTCTCCGTAGGGTGCCTGGGCTCTCTGTTAGGGTGAGAAGCTCGGTCATCCAGGAGGGACTCAGAGTAGAGTTCCTGCTCCTTCACGTCAAGAGGAGCCAGTTGAGGCTCGGGCAATCGGTCAGGCTGCCTCCTGCATGCCTCCCTGGTGAGGTGTTCCGGGCACGTCCTACCGAGAGGAGGCTCCGGGGAAGACCCAGGACACGCTGGCCTGGGAACGCCTTGGGGTTCCTCTGGAAGAGCTGGAAGAAGTGGCTAGCGAGAGGAAAGTCTGGGCTTCCCTTCTGAAGCTGCTACCCCTGCGACCCGACCCCGGATAAGCGGAAGAGAATGGATGGATGGATGGATGGATGGATGGATGGATGGATGGATGGATGGATGGATGGATGGATGGATGGATGGATGGATGGATGGATGGATGGATGGATGGATGGATGGATGGATGGATGGATGGATGGATGGATGGATGGATGGATGGAAATTATAAAGCTCCTTCTAATTTATTATGCGATTAATGGATTTGCTTATGGTGACAGGCTTAGACAAGAGTTACCTTGAGAAGCATGGAGATCATGGTAATCATAGCGTCCAGATAATCCTCCATTTTGCCCTGCGTCTTTAGCAGTGTGGAGCGATGCAGCAGCAGCTTCAGTTCCTACCATTACAACACACACAATTGGTTTGGATGACAATTAAATATTTTCCATTTCTAGAAATTTACAAGAAATAAAAAAAAAAAAAAATACCTGAGCTGATTTGCAGTATCTAGTTTGGATCAAAATTATTAGATTGTTTTTCTTCTTTTGCTCTTTCCTTTGGTTTGTTATTTTGTTAGTATTTCCTTTAAATTTATGTAAAGCACTGTGAATTGCCTTGTTCCAGATAATGTGCTATATAAATAAAATTGCCCTACCTTACAGTTTGCAGCCTCAACTTTGTGTTTAGTTGTTATTCCTATGGCAAAACATTTTGCAATGTGGCCAAAACTATTAAGTTGAAGGCAATACAGAGCCACCAAATTATTTTTTATTTAGTTTATTTTACCTGAATAAACAAAACACTTTTAATAAAGTAAAGAAGTGATTTTTGTAGAAAAATGTCTATCATTTCAGATCTAAAACCTTGTTTTAGATCTTCCTTGTTTAAAAAAAATAAATTAAATTAAATAAAAAAGCCCCTCAAAACCCGTGTTTCGAAACTCAATTTTTTCTATTGTCTTCATCTGGAATTTTTCTGTTTGATTTGTTATGGATATACAATTCTGTGTCCTTCCTCTTTCTCTTATCTGCTCACATGCTCACTGATGCATGTCTAATGAATGAATGAATTAGGGAAGCTGTGAATGAGGAGAAGATAAAAGCAGACCTCGCACCACAATCTTTGCTTTACTTGGTGCCACTCTTAAAGTGTGGTGAGTGGATCCCTAACCCAGGACTGTTCCATTTGTGTGACATGTAACATTTGATCATTTTTGGCATTAAAGTTTGTTTTACACTTAACCAAATCTAATTATTTCTCAAGGCAATGACTGTGAGGCATTTGGTGTGGTCCCACAACTGATAAACAAACTTGGGTGTTGTATTGGCGAGAAAGATGGGGCAGCACAACCATTTTCAGCAACAAGGACAGGATAACAATTTTTGGTTTTTTAGTCAAGGTTACTACTACCAAAGCCTGCAATGAGTAAAAGTCATGAGATTTTTGTGGTCCTCTTCACTCTGAATTGGATTAAAAGTAGAAAAATATGGTTGACTAAGTAATCAATGCTTTAAGTTGTATCTTCCAATTTTAGACTCTGTGTTGTCTGCATCTCTTTTGAAAGTGAAAATTTCACTGTAAAATATTTTTAATGCATCCACATTCAATGCCTAACTGGGAAAAGGGTATCTGTGCCATTTCTGTGCCACAAGAAATAACTTTGAGGGCTGCAAACCCTAACTGTAACCCTACATTTTAGACATCTCTGTCTTAAGCTTTTCTCGAAATTGTTGTACAATCGGATTTAGTCATTCTCTTAGATCAGTGTTTCTCAAACTTTTTCAGGCTAAGAACCATTAACCCTTTTAACAAACCAACATTCACAGACCCTCTAACTTGAAATTGCCCCACAATCTTAATATATAAGACCTGAAATTAAAATATTAGCCTTTCGACTCACTTATTGTTGTTTTATTTGGTAAATATAACAGGCCACAACAAAATCATGAAAACGTTTTTAGTTATTTGCAGAATGTGTCAGTGTGAATTGACACACTGACACACTATATATTTGATGTCGCCCCAATGACATCAAATATATAGAAATTAATAAAGAAGTTGTTCTTTATTACCACACATTGTGTGCATAAACATTTTTAGGCTTAAATGTAATTTAGAAGTACAACAAAAGAAATATAGAATTGAGTTGTTTTGCCAAAAACAAAAATCCTCTTCTGTGCCATTGCATTTAATTAAATAATAATTTTTAATTAAATAAAAACAACAATAGCTGTTGATGTGAGAGCACAACATTATAAACAAGCAAAGTTATAAAAAACAAAGAATAGTTCTCAGGAACTGATCCTGGAGTCCTCCCGTTCACAGCATTGAGCCATTCAAAAAAACCTCATGAATCAATCCTCTCAGCAGGTATGATTTGGCTTCCTCTGATCACATAAGTAGTCCTGGTGTTTTCTTCAGTTTTTCTTTGGATTAATCTGGTTTTAAGCCAGTTATTAGTCATTGTTATTTTTGATAAAAATCATTTGGTAAGCTAACTTTATGCATTGGAGTTTGAGTTCACGTCACGGCAAATAAATAGATCTTTACATGCAGTATCTAGTGGACCACTAGGGGGCATCCGGTGAGCAGTGGTCCGGGGACCAAAGTTTGAGAAAGACTGTCTTCGATGGCCTCCCAAAAAGAACATCCCCATTTCAGCAGACATACAAAGAATACAGTCTGACCTTCTGTGCAGCCGACGAATCCTGGGCCAGCGTGTCGCTATCGTACATGGACTCCAACGCTTTCAGAGCACAGTCCATCCGCCCCAGCTGCTGCTGCACAGTGGCGAGAGATAGCCGGGCCTCCAGGTGCAGCGGGGCCATCTCCACCACCTTGGTGTAGCTCTCTGCTGCCTCCTTCATATGGCCCAGAGCCTTAAGACACTCTGACACAAGCAGGGCACATCACTTGAAAATAGACAAGCTGTTTCCATTACAAATGCGCTCAAAACTGATCAATATTCAGGCAATATCAGAAAAAAGATACAATTTTGTAATTAAGAAAAGCAAATAAAATCACACGGGAATAATTTGTGATTTGGTTTTATAGTGCAATGTCAAATTGCAAAATTACACGGTCAGTAGAAATGTTGCAAATGTCCTCCTGCAAAGAAAACACTGCGAACAAACACAATACATACAAACAGGCTTCCAACTATGTTTTAGATAAAAATTTCAGTCTTTTCCAGACTTGAAAGAAGGAAGATAACAATAACTGAAAGGGGGAAGGATGCAGGGAAAGAAGAAAGGAGACAAAGATAGAAAGTAGGAAAAATGAAAAGAAGGAATGACATAAAGAAGGAAGAAAATAAGGTTATTTGGGGGGAAAGCTACAGTGGCCCTGAGGTGCAAAACACTACAACATTAACAAAAACACGACAACATTAAGGAAAACACGACAACATTAACAAAAACACAACAACATTAACGAAAACACAACAACATTAACAAAAACACAACAACATTAACGAAAAACACAACAACATTAACAAAAACACAACAACATTAACGAAAAACACAACGGAAGAGGTAGGTCCCAGTGGGAGACCTAAGAAGTCGCTGATTGGACGACAGGTCGTTTCTCTTTTGAACCGGAAGTTATTCTGGCTTTAATTTGATCGTTAAAAACATGAACGTTCTCAGTGATCCAAACCTCAGTACAGCTATTCGGGAATATTTTGAGTCAGGACAAGTGTAGAGGGGTGAAAAATAAGTTACCAGAAAATAAAGAGAATATGTAAGAAAATAGACACCCCAAACACAATTTTTTATTTTGTATCTTTTTAATTTCTTGTATCAAATTAAGTGTTGTTTCAGTTTGTCCACGCAATTCTCCACATGACCACTAGGGGCGCATTGCATTGGTGGCATAGAAAAGAGCGAGCTCACAAAAAAGAATTAATTTTCCGTTGGATGTTAACGAGAACTCAACGTGTGTGTCTCATCTTTCCTGTGTCACAGCAACACACGTTGGAGGAAGATCCTTTATAATACATTACTCTGCCACCCAAGGTTGCAGGGTAACACATACATACGAGGTGATACTGGACATGCTACAGATCAACCACGAAGTGTCGGTTAGCATGCGTTCACTAAAGACTCATTCCACAATAACTTCCGGTTCAAAAGAGAAACGACCTGTCGTCCAATCAGCGACTTCTTAGGTCTCCCACTGGGACATACCTCTTCCGTTGTGTTTTCGTTAATGTTGTTGTGTTTTTGTTAATGTTGTTGTGTTTTTGTTAATGTTGTTGTGTTTTCGTTAATGTTGTTGTGTTTATGTTAATGTTGTCGTGTTTTCCTTAATGTTGTCGTGTTTTCGTTAATGTTGTTGTGTTTTCCTTAATGTTGTCGTGTTTTTGTTAATGTTGTAGTGTTTTGCACCTCAGGGCCACCGTAGAAAGCCATATGTTTTTAATAATTGAGGTTAAGTCTCCCTTTGTATTTTTTAATCCTGTCCACTATTCTAGGACTAAATATTAAATCCTGCAAGATTTTGTGGGATTTGAGTTTTTAAAAGTAGGGTGGGTCTCCGAGAGCATATGGTGGACAAGAAAGTTTAGGGTTGGGTGCTGCAGGTGGGCTTTAAATCATGTGCATAATGAAACACCTTGCAGTTTCTAGATGCCTAAAATCTCCAAAAGATTGGGTTTTCTTGTGCTTAAAAATTGGAAGAAATTAACTGGTGAGTGTTCGTCTTATTGTTTGGAGTAGACTAATGCTAACATTAGTATAGTATATTACGGTTGATGCTATGTTTTTGTTGATAACTGTTTAGTTAATTTGTTCAACATTATTTGATGAAAGAGAGCTACATATTCTCCAATGGTGAAATATTTCACATTTAGTTCTGTTACTAAAAATAAGGAGTACTCTATTTGAATTATTGTCATTGTATTAGGTTAAAATAACCAGTTAAGTGAATCATACACATGTTACTTCCATTTACTTACAAGAAGTAAGTGATTATGGTGTTAATAATCACTATTGACTAATATTAAGAGGAAATGGACAATTTGGATGATTCTTTTTCTTGTATCTTTTTTTGGATCGCTCTTTCTACCAAAGGCTGGATGAAAAAAAGCCTTCATTTAGTTTGTTGTCTTGGGTATTTAGTTGATTTTTTTCAGGCTGGCAAAATATTTTTCAGTTAAGATGTGAAATGCTTGATAGAAAGTTTATTGGTCTTGAACAGACCAATAAACTTGAATTGCTATGTCATTACTCATATTACTCAAAAATAGTCATAAAATAACAATATGATTGTTTATTGCAATAACTTGTGGAGCAATAACTTGTGGAACAAGTTATTGCAATTATCGTCCAGCAAAATTTGTTATTGTGACCGGCCTATTAAAAAAAAGAAGAAGAAAACAGAACATTTATACACTGAAACAGGAAAGAGATCTACAATACTTTTTTTTTTTTTTTTACCATACTCTTATTACCTTGGCTCTCACCTATACAGATATGGATTATAAAAAAAATCTGTACCCCATGTCTATATCAGGAGGATATAGACATAGGGCATGTCAGAAGGACATAGGGCATGTCAGAAGGACATAGGGCATGTCAGAAGGACATTTTGAGATGTCCTTCTTAAAATGTCTGTCAATGACTCAGCTCCCACCTGCATGCCGCAGCCAGACCACAGCTAGATCGTACTTCTCAGAGACTACGAGGGCCGATAGCAAAGGCAGTGCAGATGTGTAGCGCCCCTGCTCCAAGTAAGCTTCAGCCACATCCAGATACAGGTCCCCGATCTCCTCCGGACTCTGCTCCATCAAAGTCGACACTAAGCCCTGCAGAAACAAACAACCTGTACTAAAGTGGGCTTATGGTTTCTAAGCTGTGGTCTAGCACAAAGTAGTGATTTGTCTTTACCTCAGACGGTGTGAAAACGTTTAGCTGTATGAGGCAGACAATGAGCTTGGCCCTCAGATCAACGGGGACACTGTCCGGAACCTGAACATCCAGAATTTCATCTGCAGGAATATCAGACACATAATTACAAATACTTCTTGTACTTCCCAACTGGTTACCAATCCTCTTACCTGTGAAATATTTTTTTTCCCTTTCATTTTGTTCCATAGCTAAAGCACCTGATACTGAACATAGGAAAGAGGAGAAAAAAGTTAAACTAGAAAGTTTCTGAAGAAATTTAAAAGGGGCATGCCAAAGTATGCGTGTGGGTTGGAACCCAGCATTCTGAACTGAATCACTGCTGCGCTGCTTAATGAGGACTAAATGCACTCAGTATGCATTAGTCCAAATGCTAAAGTTACCTTAAGTAGCATATGAGGTATCACCAGCATGTTGATTTACCTCAACCTACTCCATTAGGTATGATAAAAATAGCTAGTTTATATGCATATATTTAGTTACAGCTGCAGTTTCTGCCCTTTCGTCTTGCTGGCTTCTGGAGACAGTTAGCTGTCAGAAAATGGAGATTTGCCATTTGTTTGTACCGGTAATGCATTTCCCTATTTTTGTTTGTTAAAAATTTTTGAATTTTCTGACTAGTTTGTTCTTGAACTTGGTTCTGTTGTTTTTTTTTTTCGTTGTTTGTTTTGAAAATTGATACTGCGGGCTCTTCTTTGGCTTTCCCAACTATAGAACTGCTGGAAAAGCTTTAAAAAGAAGCAGATTTGTCAAAATCTGCTTCTTTAGAATGAATTGTATTTTAAAATGTATTTTGAAGCTGCAACAGGACTAAAGTTACCTCAGCTAATGAGCTTCTTTAAGGACAAACTTTTAAAATTGAATGTTTTTATTGTTTCTCTTTCTGATGCTGATGGGACAGATGCAGCTTCCCTTAATTCACATTCTTTAATTACTACCTATTAACTATTTTTTTGGCTGGTAAGGAGGTTGAGTCTGGTAAGCCTGGTTCTATTCTTAAGATGACTGCCTGTTTGCCAACTCTTCCTGTTCCTTTGTCACTCAGTGAAATTATTTCTGTCTAGCAGAAAAACACAAACTTAGCTGCTCTGTTTCATCAAGTCTTCAGTGACACATGGACTGAACACATGCTACACATCCAGCAATTGTTTCAGCGTCTTCAGGATGCTCATCTAACTGTAAACTTAGTTAAATTTGAGTTTGCAAGAGCTAAAGTGACTTATTTGGAAAAACTTGTTGGGCAAGTACAAGTGTTGACAGTATGGGCTCAAGTCCAAGCCTCTGATAGCTTCCCACTTGTTCTGGAGACAGGCCTCCTGCAGGTGTGTTTAGCCCTGATTGCAGCTCTGCAATGAAAATATTGTCTGAGTTGTTGTCTTTGGACATTGCAGAATTATAAAGCTGCAGGAGCAAAGTTTATTAATTTTGGTTTCTTAATTTTGTTGTTAATCAAGAAGACTTAATTAACAGCAACAATCTGCAATAAGACTTCCAAGAAGGAGCCAATGAGATTTTTGTTTCCAAAAAGACACATACTGACTGAACACAAACATAGAGATTGGTTAATAAATTCACCGTTGTCCTCTGCAGTGTTTGACTTTGTGCCCTCTTCCCCTTCCTTCTGCTGCTCCTCTGTCCCCATGTCCTTTATAGACAGAGCTGAGCTTTCTGATGGGGATTCTGCTCGAATCAACACGATGTCTGCAAATTTGACCAGAACCTAGAGCAAATACACCTACTTTAGAGATAGAACACACTTTGACACTCCGTTGCATAGACATACAGTATATCTGAACCTGCAGGGTCTTCTTGTACTGGCGGTTGCAAATGTAGAGTTCAGCTGCCATGTTGAGGAAGTCATCGCTGACCAAGCCAGGATGTCGGGCCAGACCTTCCTCTATCACACTCAGTGCTGAGGGCAGGTCATTGTTCTCATAGTAACTCCTGCAGCACAAACAGATGAAATACTGCTTATCTGATTGGATGCATGTGTATTCGGTAGAAAAAAAAAATCCATTACTTAGCCATGTCTTTGGACAACTGCATGAAGTGCTCCCCATCCTCCTGAGGCAGCAGAGACAGGATCTTGCGGTAGCCGTCCATGCACTGCTTGTGCTCCCCCAAGCGCATTTGGAGGCTGGAGCGTTCCCACAGGTAACGGACATTGGTGGGATCATACTTGATCGCTGCAGGAAAGAGGCCAATTGGGCGTCACTATGACTTTAAACACACTGGCTGTCTCCTGTAGCACAGCTTAGACCACAATGTCATTAGGCTTCAGACAGACTTCACTGATGTTTAGATATAATTTATGTTACCAATTAGAATTGGCCTACTTACGTCTGATAAGTGAGAAGCAGTACTGCAAAGACAAAAAATATTACTAAGTATTTTTAGTCTAGGTTTTATGCAGATATCTTGGTACTCTTGAGATAAAGCAAGAGTACTAACTAACTCATAAATAACTTTTCAGTATGCGCTTGTTTTAAGTGCTTGGGTAGAGCTCTAAAGGGTTAATAGAGGCCTAATGTTGTGATGACTATCTGAAGGTGGAGTTTCAGAAAGACAAGGAGTTTTTAAATAGACAGAGAGTAATTTCAAGTAACAATGTGAAATTTCATTTAGGTCATATTTGACATAACCAGCATTTTTATAACAACTGAATGTTGTTACGAAAATGCACAATCAAAATTACTTGATTGTGCTATAAAATGGTACTATGTGCCGGGAAATATATAATACGGGCCATTGAAGAAATGATTAACTTAAAACAAGCTCTGATTTATTCCTAAAGTTACTTGTAAGTCAGTCTTATTATGCTTCTTATGCTTGTGTTATTCTTTGTATAATTTAACGTTGCTTTTTAGAGTACAGTGCTTTGTGATTTCATGTCTGTGAAAAGCAATTTATAAATAAACATTGACTTACATACTTTACTATTTGACCCAAATCAGGCAGTTCTCATCCATTACACACATTATGAATTTTAGTCTAGCCAATGAAAGTAATTATAATGATTACCAACCTAAAACAAGAAAAGTTTATACTGACTTTATGTCACAGGAAGAAAAATGGCTGGAGTAAATATGTAGTGTAATCTCAATTCAAAACCACTACAGAAGCTGCACCAGATCATCCTCTTTTTTGTAGAAAAGAGCAATGTTTAGAAAAAAGTGGAAAAAAACTAAAATGAACATCAAATGTAAGAGAAAGCCAGACAGTGGTAAAGGTGAGGGACAGGAAGTGACGGAGATGACTCACCTTTGGTGTAGCAGATGATGGCCTGTCGGACGTTGTCCTGCTCGAGAGACATGTCGGCCAGTCGGATCCACTCCTCACAGTCTGAAGGGTTGAGATGGGCAGCAATGAGCCCAAACTGCAGCGCCTTGTCCACATCTCCATTGTCCTCATAGATCATGGCCAGAGTGGAGAATGGCTCATAGGCCAGAGGAGCTGAAGGACACATGACACATGTAAGGAGTCAAATCATCTACTTGTATAAAGAGAGTTAAATGAACAGCTGCTCACATTGTCTGATGATCTCCATGCACATCAAGATGGCATCCTCTTTCTCCCCCCGAGCGTAACGAATGTTGGCCTCTCCCATCAGCCCCCTGAGAGCCTGAGGCAGCTTGCTGCCATGGCGACGCCCCTGGAAAGACCATAGTGAGTAAACACAGGTAAAAAATGAGGCAAGGTAATCTTGGTTCTCCGTCTTACCTTCATCAACCTTCTGTTTTCTCGGTTCAGCTCCATCTCCAGCTTGAACACGTCTCCCACCGTCATGTCCTCCTCCTTGTCCTCCTCCAACTTGCTCTTCAGGCCTCTTTTGCCTCCTTGCCTCAGCCTCCTCTTTCTTTCTTTGGTCACTCCCTTCGCCTCCTCTTCTTCCTCCACATTGAAATCCCTATCATCTTTGTCATCAATATAGCTCAAGCTGTCCTCCTCTTCTGAAGACGCCGCTGCTGCCGTTTCCCCCAGAATGGAAGCGAAGGCTTGCTGTACTCCTGGGCTGACTCCGTCCTCTAAAAGGAAAGAGGAAAAACTTTGGATGTTTAGGTCTGTGTACATTTAAGCAGTTCAGTTTTTTTGGTTTGAAACAAAAAATGAAAACACAAAAAACAGACTTCATTTTTTGTTTATTAAACCAAAGGAACCCACGAGTCGGTTTGTTATCCAAGTTTTCATTTTGATGTAAATAAGTGAAAAACAAAAAACTTGTGTTTTTGTTTTTTATTGTCACTTCAAATGAAATAGGAATTTTTTAAGTAAGATGACTCCATTTGTGGATTTTGTTTCATTCATTTAGTTCAGGATTTCATTTCAATAAGTAATATTTACTGCATAGCTTTATGACATTCAGAGTGGGTAACAAGGTCCATTAAAGAAAAAGCATCCGAAATGTTATGAGCTACATTATCTAAAGACTTTTGATTTTCTAGTTGCCCAGCAGAGAAGCTCACACCCTCCACAATGAAGGTAACCCACTAAAAAAGCTGAACATATACAGTATACTAATGCAATTATGTTCATAGAAAATTGAGTGGGAGGAGAAAAGAGTAGTTGTAAAACATGCACATGCAGCTGGGATTGCTACATCCTTCAGAGTGAAGCAAAGCAGAAGCTATGGAATATTGTCAAAATGACTTCCTGAACTTCCTGAACCACAAGCTGAACCCACAACCTCCCTGCATTGATTCAGTAATTCATGCAAAAGCAGCCCAGACCAGCAACTGAGGAAATGGTTTTACTTTTTAGTATGCCCACAAATTTCTATAAAACCCTTTTTTGATTCATTTTCCTTGAAATTCCAAGTTAAGACAAAATTTTGGGGTTTAATTAGCCTGGCCATTGCCTTTGTCTCTTAAAATTAGAGGCAAATAATTGAATAATTCTATTAAGTCAGCTCCATAAAACCTCTGAACTCCACAAGGTTGTGCTTTCTTTTCCCCTATGATTTGTAGACAAAGCAACAAAGTTCAGGAAGACAGTCTCTCTGATGTGTAAAAATGCAAAAACTGAATAGTAATAAACCACGTCTTGGAGCAGCTGAGGGGACATCTGGTTTTAGGTGATGGTTGTGATCAGGATAGCCATCTTACCAATAGTAGCTTTTGTGTGTGCCGAGGTGGAAGGTTTGTTTTCATCTTCTGTAAGTTCCTCTGAGTCCTGGTGGAAAATGGGAAATGATTAGAGGGAGATCCAAGACAGTGCTGACTGAGACACAGGTATACGGACAGTCAGAGACATGGAAGATATGTTCAACCTCTTAAATGGAGTTTGTGACACGAGCCTCTCAAACTACTGGCAAAGATTGCAATTGCACTTTATTAGACCACACGTTCTTCTTCCACATAACTTTCCATTGTCATGCTTGGAAAAAAGCCTGAACAATGTTGGACAGCTGTTAAGTCAGAAACCTTACTCGGGTGTTTTATTGGTCCTATAGAATGTTCAAATTTTCTAACTTTTTATCAAAAGTAACGGTTGAAAAAGATCTATTTGGAATGTAGGTGATAAATGTAAGTGACCAAAATAAATGCTTTTCTGTGATTTTTCTTTTTGATATTCATTTTCATCTAAAACTGCCGCTGTATGAGGTGTACCTCCGCTTTCCGCTCATCTCTCCGTCTGTCAAACTCTTCGAAGGTTATTCTACCTTCCAGGTAGTCGATTAGTTCTGCGCTGAACCCCGACATATCCGCTGGGGTTCGAAGATGAGCTTTATCAGATCACCTGCATTCGTACTGGACAGAAGGTGTTTTGAGTAGAAGAGAAGCTACATACACTGTTCTTCTTTTTGTTATGGCGGTTGTCAAGCAACGTACTGATGTTCATTACCGCCATCTAGTGGAGTGGTGTGTGGACCGGGATGCTACATTACCCCACCCAAAAAAATCTATGTCCTATTAATTTCGTCTAATTGAGGCATTTCAGTAACGAACAAAGACATTTAGAAGTGGACATCTTGTCAAAAAATACTTGTATATTTAACTGTAATTTATTATCTAGTCTAAACTAATTCTCTTCTCTCAACAGAATATTTGGAACAGAACAACAAAACATATTTTACTGTGTCATCTTGAAAACAAAAATCACATTTTCCTGTTGAATGTTTTCCCATTTTATATACGTAATCTGTTCTCCTCATTACATCATCTTTTCTTTGAATAGTGTAAAGCCACCTGCCAGTTCTACCTTCTTCTCACTGTTTCCGAAATTTGTCATTATCCTTTTGCTTAAGTAATTTTCTAGATATTTATATCTGTTATATCTGTTGTATTTATTTAGTTTCTCTGCTGTTCGTTCGATGCCCTTTTCTCCCGTCCAGTAGGTGGCGGTAATGCATTTTTACAACAGTTACAAAGGGCAAACAATGTCAATAGAAAAAAAAAACTAGGGGAGTTTACGCAGTGCGGAAGGCGCGTCAAATAAACAGGGTGGTGATTTTGAATTTGAATTATTGTGTTATATTTCTAGTGAAACGTTTGTTTTCCTGCATGGCTGAGCAGGGCGACTCCTGGTCCAGCTGTAAGCGGCCTGCTGAGGTCGTTCGGCTGAGGAGAAAAAGAGCCCGTAGAGTCGCTGAGAGTCCCGGAGCGAGCGGCTCTTCTCCGGCTTCTGGCTCCTCAGCAACTCCCAGCTTCCACAGCCAGTCCACAAGCAGAGGGAAACGCAGGAATCCTTTTTTGACTTGGGACAACACTGTCAGTCGTCCGAAGAAAGTTTTAGTCGAAGACGGGGACGGTGAAAATGTGGGTACTTTTATAAAACTAATGTCCGCGGAGAAGACATTAGGGGACCGCAGAAGTGGTCCACCGGGAGACAGCTCGGCGGAGGTAGGATCTGTAATTCCCTCTGAGACGAACCCACAAACCAGTTTTATATCTGCTCCGCAAAACTCATTGTTCCAACATGTCTACCAAATAAACATGTTTCCTACGTACTGATCATTCTTACGACAGAAAGCCTTTAATCAGGCCACTGTGCTCCGAATTACAACCATGACGCAATTCACCTATGGCTTGGCAATAAATCAATAACAATACATTCAAGAAAACACGCGATCAATATCAATAGAAAATATACTTAATAGAATATTCAATACTTAGACTAAACTTCGAGCCAGAACCGCACAGCTTTCTGGGATATGTAAGCAGAGGAAAGACTCAAAACTCAAAGCGGTTGGAATATTACCAATTCAGCCATGGTTTTCCAGCAGCAGCTTGTTGGGTAACTTGCACAGCAGTAAGTTCCTCTGAGTCCTGGTGGAAAATGGGAAATGATTAGAGGGAGATCCAAGACAGTGCTGACTGAGACACAGGTATACGGACAGTCAGAGACATGGAATCTGAAACTGAAAACTCAGTACAACCGTTCAAGTGGAAATTGTGGATAAAACAGTATTTCAAATATTTTCAAAAATGTATCTGTACAATAATGATCAATATCAACCAACATCAAACCCTTATATTGATTTCAGCCACATCACTTGTGGCTGCAATCCAGTAGCATGCCATCATCAGTTTCAATGTGAGCCTGAATGGGAATGAACGATTTCATGTGAAACATCATAAATTCTAATACTGAATATTTGTCAGATGCTAAAAACTGAGGATATCTTGGAAAAAAGGGTGACAAAATTAAAAAAAAAGCTTAGGTAATAATAATTATAGATTTTATTTCTAATACTCTTTGTCTTCAGATCTCAAAGGGCAGGAAACCAGGAACAAAACAATTTTAATGGATAAAAATAATCAAATAACTGAATAGATACATAAATAAGAGATTAAAACCAATATTTAAGAAAATGAACCAAAAATGTTGCTAAAAAGAAATTTTTTAAGGTCAGTCAGTGTATTGTGGTGCCCTCACAGTGTCAGGTGAGGGCAGATCATCCCTTAGACGTGGAGCGACACCGCAGAAGGCTCTATCCCCCATGGTTCTCAGTTTGGTTTTGGGTATGTGGAGAAGGTTTGAGTGGGTGGAGTGAAGTGAAAGAGTTGTGTTTTGTGGGTTAAAGTAGTTCTTTGAAGTAGTTGGGGCCATTTCCATATACACATTGATGTGTGAAGAGGGAAATGTGGAATTCAGTCCTGGTGGGAAGCCAATGGAGAGAGAGTGGAGGATGAAAGAGATGTGGTCATATTTGCATTTGTAAATTAATATAAATAATATGTATTAATTTATAATATATAAATGTAAATAAATAAATAAATATTGCCACTTATTTATTGTTTTTGCTACTACTTACCTGTGTGAAGAGAGAAAAATGTAGTAGATTGCAGCTACATGAATGCATGTATGTTGTATCTATAGCCTATAAATGACATAAAGTTGGAAAAGTTTTGATGAGCCTTTTTCAGTTCATTTTCTACTTTAAAGTGAATTCAGCTGTTTCCACAAACCCCTTTAATTTCAAAGTAATAACTGATTTCTACCGAATAATAACAACTAAAAATATTAAATGTCAAATAAGCTATTGCCTTAATTATCTGCCAACTGATTTATCTGTGTCCATTTCCTTAATTTTGGGAGATCGGTGATCAGCTGATACTTACACGTGAGGCTGATCTTATCCACCTCATCAAAGGTCTAAAAATCAACTACTGTCATCTTTTGTTCTCTCATAAGAGATTAAAAGACTGATACACAGACAACCAGGTCATGTCTGCACATTCTCAGTTAACAATAATCACTCCACTGGTACCAACTCAGCAATTTTCTTGCTATTTTCAGACAAAAAAATCAGTATTGGCCAAAATTGGAATCAGCAGGTCAGACATTTGAAGAATCGGTAATAGGCGAAAACTGCAATCGATCCTACCCTCAGTCACTTCTGCAGCAGAGTCCGTGCCACCAATGAAGGATTTAGGCTTTACTGATGAACAGGAAGGTTAACTGGAAATAAACCATAAGTTTCAGTGTCAGAACTGTGCAGACACACAAAAAGACAGCGTAAGCTACAAACCACGTTCTTAAAACTAAAAATTTAAACTCTTCATTCAAAAACTGTACTCTAATGTTTGATTACAATAGAACAAATTCACAATTTCAACCGATCAATATTAGAAATATCCTTATTTACAAATAAACATACTTGTGCCTTTATCAAGGGGACCTCTAAGAAGATACAATTTCATAACTTGTTGCAACTTGTCTTCTTTTTTTTAGTCAGTAAGCTGCCGACTAAAAGGAACTTGTTCTATCAAAATAAAAGCATCCAATCAGAAACTGGAAGTCAGTCATATATTATACAACTAAAACGACATAAAGGCAATAAGAGTTAAAAAAGTGACACAACAAATAAGGAACTTAATTTGGGGTTACTTACAACTTATTTTAAACAAATGTAAAAAATTTCCAGGCTGAATTCCCCTGCCTGATGAACGAAAAATAAACAAGAAGTCAAACAACAACTGCTTAATACCTTGTACACCAAAGAATATGAGAGTGTTGAAATTTAGAACCTATGCTTATTAAGAATTTTACCAAAGAACAAAAACATGCTAATGAAAAAATTGCATGCATTTTGTTGTAGAAGTCTCTGTCTGAAGACAACCCCATGTTGGAAACAGAGGAGCAACATATTGACAGTCTGCTGCTCAAGGTGAGCTTTTTCTGTTTGTTATATTAGTACAAGCAGATATATAGCATCAGAATGTTTGTGTGTAGCCTTAAATGTGCTCACATATCCTCACTGTTTTTCCATTAGAACCCACTGGCCATTACACCCGTCTCCATAGCTCCTGTTAGGTGTGCAGAGTATCCAGCTGACTGGAGCTTGAAAACTCGGGTCATCTTCACCTCTCCAGTCTCCTTGTCGTGGACAGGGCAACCGAAAGCTCAGGAAGAAGCTCTGGGGCTCAGCAACAGCTGCAGAGCTAAGTTTACCATGCTCCCTCACAATCTTCAGGTAGCTAATGTTATTAGTTCACCTCTTTCTGAAGCAAATTGTGCATTCCTCATTTATCCTTTTAACTTTACAGTTGAATTTGAGGATTCCTTTTTGAGAATTCCTTTTAATGTTACTGTGCACAAATAAAACAACAACAAAAAACAACTCTTGAAGAAACGCAAAACATTTGGAATGTCAAAAATAAATAAAAAAAATTACGTAAATAAATAAAGATCAGGTTTTAGATGGATTTGCTGTCTTTTGGGCAACAACAGCTCTTGGGTAGAAACTATTTCTTAGTATGTTTGTCCTTGACTTTATTGCCCTGAAATGCCTCCCTGAGGGCAGGGTGTGAGGGGTCCTTGATGATGCTGGGAGCTTTCCAGAGGCAGCAGGTTCTGTAGAACTCCTCCAGAGATGGAAGAGGGCAGCCAATCAAACCTCAAACCTTGCACACAATGGAGTTCATGTCAAGCAACTCCCCTGCTCAGGTCCATCAGACTTGCCAGCAACAATTAGTAGGTGCCCCTGCAACAGACTGGTGACCTGTCCATACTGCCCTGCCTCTCGCCTGAAAGATAGGCACCAGCACTCCTCCTGACCTGACTCGGATGGATGGATGGATGGATGGATGGATGGATGGATGGATGGATGGATGGATGGATGGATGGATGGATGGATGGATGGATGGATGGATGGATGGATGGATGGATGGATGGATGGATGGATGGATGGATGGATGGATGGATGGATGGATGGATGGATGGATGGATGGATGGATGGATGGATGGATGGATGGATGGATGGTAGCAGCTCATTTTATGAGCTACTTTTCAGTGCAATGCTGGTAAAAAATGTTTTGAAAGGATTAATAGAGATCCAACATGTGATGACTTCCTGAAGGCAAAGTTTTAGAAAGAGCAGTGTTTTTAAAGAAACAGAGACCCAATAACATTATCAAAGTTAAATTTATTTTAAGTAATATTTTACATATACTGTGTTTTTATAACAACTGAAGGTAACATAGTTACTTGATTGTGCTGTAAATCAAAAGGGCAGTATTATGTGCATCCAGCCATGTGGCTGGAAGAACATAAGATTGCCCTTTCAAGGTTCTGGGGCTCCTGAAAGGCTTTGAATGTCTAGGGGGCCTTCTGGAGCTGCTGACTTAAATTGGATTAAGTAAAAATAGTTGATAATCATTTTGATTATATTTCTTTATTTGTTGTTTTAAGACTCATTAGTTGAGCGTTTAAATAGAATTTCACTGGAGTTGTTTTCCTGTAACATATAATCATTGTAATATTTTTACATTTTCTGTCAACTTAACATTTTTTAATACAAAAAGAAGGTGGACCACCGGAGGACTGCTTTGGCCCTCTTACCACCGAGCTTAGCAAGGTTTCTGGGGGAATCCCGGAATTTCATGTTTAGTTTAGTTAGCTGTTATTTGTTCATCTCAATCGCTGAATGTAATGCTGTGCATGTGTTGCAGGAGCCCAGGTCCTGGTCCGACATCCGGTCTGCCTTCCAGCAGAGCTTGGTGTACTGGCAGTACCCTTCCCTGCCCTGGCTCACTTTGTTCCCCAGGATCAATGCTGAAAAGAACTTCTCTGGGAAGAACATGCCATGGACTCAGGATGAAGCAGTACACGAGAGTCTTGTGAAGGAATGGTGAGGTTGTTAGACTTTCTGCTCTCCTTGAGGTCAGGGAGGATAGCATTCAATAAAAAGCTGTTTTTTCTTCTTAGGTCTGTCAGTTTGTCATCTCTCTACAGCCTTCTAAAGGTGGGGCTGTGCCCATACTTCTATGTCTGCTCCTATCAGGTACATAACCTTCTTTGATGTTTGATAGCTTCTGTTTTTATTTCCCTAATTGGCCCTTCTTTGCATCAGTTCACAGTGTTGTTCAAGGCACCAGGCCTAGCAGGGTCAGACTGCATAACTGCCTTAATTTCTCCTACGACTCGAGGTCTCAGAGAAGCAATGAAGACTGAAGGTACTTATGAAAAGTTTGATCATGTACCAATCAGGGGTCCTGTTAAAGAAATATTTTCCATATTTGACCATTTTTTGTTGTTGTTTTTTTTAACAACGGAACAATGTGAAGCCCGTCCATCACTTTGACAGATAATAATTAACACCCTTGACTGGTGCACATGAGCAGACATTAGAGACTATGCAAAGAGTCCATTTAAGAGGAAACTAAAATCAGTCAATAAAAAGATCCTTTCTGAATATTATCTTATGGACACTGAACTAAATGTGTCTTGCTGACAGCGTGTTGAAGAGTTATGGACCGGACGCATTGGTATAGAAGCGCATTCCAAACATTTGGTTGAAATGGCGTCTTTAATTCCAGTCTCCAGTACATACAGAACAGAAATCTGAAGAGAATGCAATGTCGTGTTAATTCGTTTATTGTCTAAACAGAGGAGCCAAGAGTTCATCGTGAGGAAATAAGTAAAGGTATAGAAGTTAATTAGACTGTAAAAGCGCATGGTTCAACTTGGTGAACATTAACTAAACCACATAAAAAATGTGGCTGAATAGCCTATGTTAATGTGATTATAATTTGAGGAGTAAATTTAGTAATTGACAGATTTTTTTATGCTGTCAGTCAAAATGACGGACAACAAAAAAGTCTTGTGCGATCTCTGATACCAACTTCCCTTGTGCTGCTGCGCTTTATCTGTGACCCATGTCTTTGTTAAGGTGTGGAGTTCAGTCTTCCCCTACTGAAGGAAAGGAGGCGGATCAGTGAGCAGCACAAAAGTATTCAAAAGGGAGAAGAAGAAATGGAAAATGAGAACCAAGATTTGTGAGACTTTTACTTTGTCTGCACTGTTGATGACAAATCTGAATTCTGTGTTCTTGAATATGTTTCAAATGTTCTTTTTCTGGTTTTACTGCTGCAATGATTCAAAATGCAATTGTAGATTGCAGGTGGATGAGAACTATCAGAATTGGAATGAAGAAGATGACACATGCAGCCAAGGTGAAGATGACAGCTTGTCTTGGTTAAAGGAGATAGGAATCCAGGACAAACTCAGAAAGCCTGAATGCATTAACATACAGCTGTATCCTTCACTGCTCCTTATTTTTGCAATGTTTCTGAACTAATACAATGTTCTTACTGAATGCTCCTTGACTGCTTATATAGACAAAAAGAAGCTCCGACTCTGTCTCTAGACCATAAACCTGAGTCGGCTGTATGTGTGGAGGGATCCCACTCCTTCAATCTCATCAACTTCCTCATCAACTGGAAGAGTGTGGTGGCTGCAGCTGGTTCTCAGACTGGTCTGCCACCAACCTTGCTGGCCCCAACTGCCTTCAGAGGGGCTACCATGAATGTGCTGAAGGTACAGGAGTTATCCATGTCATCGTTTCTGAGTCAATACACAAGGTTTTTTGTTGTTGTTGTTTTTGTTTAGTTTTTTTGAAGGTCTGGAAATGAAATGTAAGATCAACCTTTACTAATAACTATGTCTTTATTAACCCCTGGCTGACGGTCTGGTTTATGATATGTCTTCCAGAGCCGCAGCGTTAATGTCAAGAACCTGGTCGATTGTACCTACCAGAACATTAGCAGTCTGGAGCTCACAGGTACAGAACCAGAACTGGAACCTTTTGCTTTTTACTTCTGAATTGCAGATGTTCTTTTTGAGTTTTCAAAACTATAACCCTGTTCGGATTGATACTGTAGGGGTGGTATTATGTTTAATCAACTTTTTTGAGCTTTACATGATACAATGTTACTAAGTCACCAAAAACATATATGGAGTGTTGCTTTGATTCTTTCATGTATGTCTGAGAAATTCTTTAATCTCCCATGGCTACCATTCAATTGTGCAAAAAGCCTTTGCACCTGGTGATGCCTTTGAAGCACAGCTCCTATGTTTCAGAGCTTCTGCCTCACAGAGCAACCCCCCATACCCTCCCCCCCCCCCCCCTTTAAACTACCAAGCAGCAATTAGCAAAAAACTGGTGGAACTGTGCATCTACTGAGCTAATTAAACTAGATTAAACTAGCTATGTCTCAGTCCAACTCTGGTAAAAATGTGAAAGAGTTAATAGGGGAGCGATGTTGTGGCGACTTTCTGAAGGTGGAGTTTCAGAAGGAGCAGGAGTCTGAAGAGGTGTTAAATTGCAGTGTCAAATTTCTTTAAAGTCACATTTGATACATAATATTCTTATAACAATTGAAGGTAACATACTTACTTGATTGTGTTATAAAATGGTACTATGTGCATAGGAAATATACACTGGTTACAAACACTCTTTGTTTCACTGCAGTCATTTGCTAGAATCAAAACAGTTAATACTGTTTCTCATTAATGAACACTTAGAATTCCATCTTGACAGAAAAAACAGAAATGTTTTTCAATATTTTTTTGCAAAAATATTGAAATTTTACAAGATCAAACTGGACTGTATGTCAGTGACTCTATGGATGATTGGATCTTAGTGATGGGATTTTGATGTGCATTTCTTTATGATGGGAAACAAATGGGGCCTGTGTTTCTTAAGTCTCTTGAGATAACATTTGTTGTGAGTTGGTGTACAAATGAACTTAAACTGATTTTCTTTTTGCACTTTAGGACCCATCCTTCCTTCATCTCTTCACGCCATCACAACTCTTCTTCAGACTGCACAAACAGGCAACTTCTCTGCAGCTCTTTATACTCATGCACCCACTGCTGCCATGAACACAGAACCCTACAGGAAACTGGTATGATATTAATCACATATTAGATGCACACTAACACTAATATTGAATCGGTCAGATCACAGTAAATATTGAGCTATCTCCCATGTTTCTTTGCTTTACAGTGCAGCAAGGCAGTGGGAGACCTGGCTCACTGTGGTCTTCCTCCTGCTTCAATTGATCATCTCCAGCAGCCATCCACTCTTGGCAAAACTACCCTGACGCACATCACGATGAATAACTACAGCTACACCTGGAAGATTGGATAAAATAGAGATGGTCCATATTTCAAACCATCACACCACAAGCAAAAAGACAACAGCCAATGGAATTTCTTCAATTCTTTAGATTTTGTTGGTCTTTCATCAAGCATAGATGTACTTTTTGTAAATTGTTTTTTAAAATAGTTCATAATAAACCCTATTTATGCAAGTAATTTTTCTACAATTTTTGGTTTTCAACAAGTTCATTTTATTGGCGTTTATTGAAGTGTTTGAAGTGTGATCCTCTTTTACCTTTATTTCCTGCTTCAAAATGAGGCATGATCCTGTCTTCTTAACTTGGAATGCACGGTTAGCTGCACTTCGAAGATGTAAGGAAGATGTAGACGAACTGTGCTGAACTTTATGAGTATCATTAAAAGTTAACAGCACTTTCCAGAAGCACATTTTTAATATCTATTATGCTAAGTTGATGGGAGAGCTAGTGAAACTGTGTTGCTGTGTCCATTGATACCTGGTTTTGGTGAGTTAGCATTGTGCTAAAGCTAAATTGCAGTTGGTTTTATTTCTGTTTATAAAACATTTTTTAACAAAAATATAATTTTTGTTAAAATATGAATTTACACAGTCAGACTTAAGTTCACAATATTATAAAGAATCATTTTAAATTCTTTGCACTATTTTTTCAATTCAATGTACAGTTTATTGACCTTAAATAGATTTATTTATTATTTAACAGGAGAAAGTTTAGCAGAGTGATATATAAATTTTATTTCATGCCATAATTTAAAAAACCTGTATAAAATATTTTAATCAATTATTTAATTGGCTAAAAGAACACTCCGATTTATATGGTTAAAGTAATTTATTTGTTTTTATGGTTAAAAATAAAATACTACAAAAGATACTGCGTTTAAAACAAAAACATGCATGTAAAATATTACTGTGGTAATATGGGAACTGAAGAACTCAGCTATATCTAAGAATGGATGAAAAAAAAAGATTTTATTGGTTGTACAATAATGCCATTGTGTTTGGTTTTTTTTGTTTTTACAAACCGGTGTTCTAACTACCTGTGCTACCATCAATCCATCCTACCTGGTAGCAATGCGCATGTGCACATCAGTATCACATTTTTCTTACCCTGCAGATTTATTCATACATCCCATCAGTGGAGGTTTTATTTCATTGAAGATTAAGGTAAGCTTTATCTCATTTATTTTGTACCTGGCTTTAGTAAGCTGTTGATTATGCATGGTTCAAGGCAGATTGTAAACGTATTTGTAAATAACTAACTTGCTATCTGCAATGTCTTTACTGTACTGCAGACTGCAAACAAGAAAGTTGACGTCAACCACATGAATCAGGACAAAATACGTTGTTTTGTGGGCTATGTTGTCCCTATACTTTAAGATATTTTAGTTTAATAACACTTTTTTCATTAAACTGTTAAATAGAGCAATTTACATACATTGTATGTAAATTGTGTATTTCTAGGGTATAGTGTATATTAAGATACATTTACATACAATGTAGATGTCTATTTAATTTCAATAAAAACTTGTTTGCTCTCTGTTGCTGTTTCATTCTTTCTAACACCTCTGTATTTAAAATATTTTTCAAAAGGTAGGCTATTCTGATGCAGGGTCTTAATGCACTGCTATGCGCAGTGCGCATAGCAGTGTGCACACATTTACACACATTTACACATTTACCACCTGGTTATTCTGATTAAGGCATTTTGGTGCATCAACATTTGCTACCTCTGTATTTAATGATGATATTCAAATGAAGAAATCTGCTATAGCAAAATGTGCTACCCACTTGTTTACCAGCTAGAATATTTTGATGGAGTTTTGGAAGATCAACATGTGTTACCATGTGTATTTTGTGAAGGTAGGATTCTAATATGGGGTTTTAGTGCCAGCTTTACATGATAAACAGGTATGCTATTCTCAAGAAGGTTGGAAGTGCATTTAGACAACGTGGTTTTGAACAGCGATTCAGAATCTTTTAGTAAAGATGTCGTTCACATTTTTTTCCCCCAAATTCTACTTATTCCTGCTAAGTGCAAATCCCTTCCCTTAAATATAATAATTGAACATGAGTATTAAACATTGACACTAACTGCTAAAGTCTTTTGTATGTAAATATGACTAGCGTTTTTAGGAAGGTAGCACCGACAGACATAGCTATCTAGATGTGCTACAGTAGGAAAATTTGACAAGTTAGCACAGACGGTCAGAACACTGGGACGACGCAGTGGTCATATAAAAAGGAAACGTCAACAGTTTGCATAAACTTGATTCACTTAGCTGTGATTCACCATTCATAGCTAATGAAATGTTTATGAAATGTTTATTGTTAAACTTCAGAATACCAGACACCTGACATATGCTCTATCAAGAGTCAAGCAGTGAAGTTTATAAAATGTGTGTAAGGATCAAATCTTTTGGGAATGACTGCATAATGAATCCAGTGTGGTGATGTTGGGAGATGAAGGACCCAATAAAAAAATAGGACAACGACTTGTAGGTGAAGACATGATCATTTTAAAGAGTTCCTTAAGAGCAAATGACATAGAAGGGAAAATCCTGACGGAGTCTGGACATGTGCAGAGGGTTTGGTGCATTTCTTGGACAACAGATGTTAAACATGGAGCTGCTGGTGATGAAGAAAAGGCTGCAGAGAAGATTTATGGGCAAAGTGAAAGAGGGCATGCAAAGTCAATGTGAAAGAAGATGCTTGGCTTAGCATGAGATGGAGGAATATCATTGCAGTGGCAATCAAAAGGAGAATAAATATCATTGATTCTTTGTGTAATGAGGGTCATTAAGCCTGGAAAATACAATGTGCATCAAATGCACTAAAATATAGCCTTTGAAAATAAGATTAATACTCAGTTCATTGGTGTAGCCCATATTTTCTTTTTGGAAGGTCTCCACTTTGCTACATGATTGTATTTGGGCAGAAATATGAAACAGATCAAAGTATTAAATTCAAGTTAGCTAACATAAAATAAACATCTGCATACTTTCCAACTCTTTAATATGCATCCAATGTATAGAACCAATGCCTTTTACCTTTTACTTTTTACCTCTGACTCTAAGTGTGTGTCCAGATCAGAGACATTGAATCCAATACGTTTGTGAAGAAAAGCACCTTTCTGAGCAAAAATGTAAAACAAGTCATTTAGTGAGTAAGTTGCACAAACTGATGTTTCTTCAGTGGTATAAAAACACATGCTGTACTGTTGGTGATCTAAATTCACACAGTCCTAGTGTGAAACCAATTGGAATTACATTCACTAGAAATTGACAGCAAAATCTACATATTTGTGGTTCAGTAACATTTTGTAAACCCTACAGAAAATGAACAGCTTGCTCAACAGGTCAAGGCTTTTTTTAAGAAAACAAAAAGAAAATGTCACATTACCGGTAATGTTTGGAGATTTCATGAGATAGTTTGTTTATGGGTCTGGTGCAAAAATCAGGAGGCCATAAAGATTGAATAGCTTATCCAATTCCAATTTGACAGACAGACAGACAGACAGACAGACAGACAGACAGACAGACAGACAGACAGACAGACAGGTGAAGAATTTGGCTTTTTTCAATCTGTCAAACAACAGAGGCAAACAAGGGCCAGTGTCCCTGCAGACCTGGTCCTGAACCCTGTTATGACCTCTGTAATAAAGTGATAATACTAAATCAATTTATGATGGTATGAGACTATGTAGGCGGCATTTTGGGGAAATTGTAGTTAGTCATTTTACAGCACAGATTCAACACGTTCTAATGCCACCCAACTTTTATAAAATGTGAGATGCTGTGAGAGCTTTGGTGGAGCCAGCTGCACATTGTCCAACCCCCCCCAAAAACAAACCATCATCATCCTTCTACTTCCTGTCTTCTTTAGGTTTTAGCCAGTAGTAACATCCTGCTCATTACTCTTGTGATGTGAAAAAAGTGTTTCAATATGGCTGAAAAACCACCTCATCCTAGCGCAAAGGCTTTTTATCGAAAAATGTGTTTTTTTTTCTTATTAAATGGAAGCTTTTTAAAGAAAACAATATGTTACTGGTAATGTCTTGAGATTTCATGATAAAGTGGAATTTACAACATTTTGTTAGGTGAAATTTGCAAATTTGCTTAACAGACAATTAAGCAACTTAATTAATTTTTAATGGATAATTGCGCAAATTGTCCTTTAAACATATAATTTGCACAATTATATGCAAATTATATGTAGTTGAAATTGAAATTGAAATTAATTGAAAGGCAGCTATTGCTACCAATTACTTTGGTTTCCTTCGGTTTTTTTAAAATAATTAAAGTTGCACTATGTAATGTTTATAAATACCATGTTTTTTACATAACTGTTAAAACTGTCATAATATCTTAACAGTATCTTAACATATAATCTGCCTAAAGATCGATCTTCCTCCCTGAGCTATTTTTGCGTCTACCAAAAACAACCAATCAGAGCCAGGAGGAGGGTCTTGGTGCCATCACTAAACCTCAAGTACTCACTGCTAAACGACATACTGTTACAGACAAACAATTTTACCCGCTGCCAACAGTAGCTACGCTAACTAGCCTGAGCACTCACAACAGAATCTGCTGGTAAAAGCTGGCAGCCCCACAGCTGACCCCCACCTCCGTGCTCTGATTGGTTGTTCTAGTTTGCACTGGGAGAAGGCAGAGGAGCTACATGTTTTTTTCACTGATTCTCTGCCTCAAGATCATTCCATGACATGGTGACAGCTTCAACAAATATGTAAAAAAAAACATTTGATAAAAGTTTCATACTACAGCTTTAAAGTGCTGCTCTTTTAGTTTCAGCCGTATTGACATAGAATCACAGTTTTCGTCTGCTAGATCAAGGGTCTGCAATCTGCAACTCCGGAGAACCAAATGGCTCTGTGGCTTACTTAACTTATGAAATATTGCCCTGTTTTTTTTTTTTTAATTGTTTTGTACTGCGCCTCAATGAAAAGAACTGCTCCACCCCCTGCCGGTAAATCTAGTCTAGAACTGCAACTGTCAAACAACTTAAATATGTAAAGATAAGACTCACATAGTTCTTGAGTTGCCATTATATAAAATATACTCATTTCAGGTGAGTCTACTCTTAGCACCATTGCTGTGATAAGAGTAGAAAAATCTGTCATCACTGTGTGAGGCAACTCAATATGGTCTCCATACAGCTTCAGCAGCAACCATGTTTGCTGGGGAGCTACTGTGGCTGGATTCCACCTCCACACCCACTCCCTCATTCTGATTAGGCAAAGAAGGGTGTAAAAGAGAAGAACCTGTGGATGCAGTGGTACAAGGCGGGAGGATACGAGGTGGAGAATGTGAGTCACTGCCGCCTCCACCCCCGGCCATCATGGAGAACTGGTATGAGCCAGTGGTGGCTGAGTAGTACAGGTGGTATGGAGATGAAGTAGACTGGAACGGCCCATTCTGAGCTTGGTGAGGGGTATTTGCAGGATACGGTGGAGGCAAATATGTATGGTACCGTCCTGTTTGGGTGGTTGCCATGGCTGTGGCCATAGTGATGCTGATGGCACCATTAGAGACTGGATTATGGGTTGGCGTGTATGTGAATGCTGCTCCTGTAGGAGGATAGTGCACCCGAGGGTTAGAGAAACGAGAGTCGGGCAGTGAGGAAAGGGAGCTAAACGGCCGCTCCAAAGCCATCCTGGGGTCACTAAAGGCTGTAAGATCAGGACCTGAGGGAAAACAAATGTCACAGAATATAATCTGGTTAAGCCTCATATATGCTTATGGTGTATGTTGATGTTTTACCTGTGAGTCTTGAGGACAGGTCACCAAGAGAAGAGCGACCAGGTGAAAGTGGAGCAGTTGTGTGAACAGTGGGAGTAGTTATCTGACCAAGGTAGGGATAAGACTGATCATAGGACCAGGATGGAGAAGACTGTATCTGTCTGGAATCTGAGGCAAACAGAATTGAATTAAATGGTTTAGGTAGCAGAGCTGGATGATGTCAGAATAAGAAAAATTATTCTCAAATAGTATAATAAACATTGTGATTCATAAAAATATATATATTTTCTATTCTATCAACATGATGTCCATATCCCTCAGGATTAGCATCTTTAGCCACCAACTAAATATTTAAAATTTCATTGTGCTTTTGTTGTCATTGTTTGTGAATAATGACAACAAAAGGAATTCTGATTCTAACTTCTACATGTTTGGGCTCAAAGTGACTAAAGGTCATTTCAAGTCAGTCAGTTTGAATGCATGGCTCTCCTGAAAAGATATAATGTACCAAATTATACACCTGGTTGTTCTCATTATTCATGCGTGATTGCACTCATTAATATTGTGATGATGACTTTGACTGGATATTGTGCAGTATTTCCTTCTGAGTGTTATTCCCACAATATTTGAAATTGTAACAATTTTTGGGCGTCATTAGCCACTATTATTGGTCAGGCTTAAATTATAGCAGAATTCTAAAATTAGACTCTTATGCTACCTCTCCAACCTTGTATTCAGCGGGGAGGCTGGATCTCAGAATGAAGAATAGTCATCTAGAAATCGGGAATGTGTTACGTCGACTCAGTTTCATAACGTATTTATGCTCAAGGCACTTATTAATCTGTGCTGCTTTTCTTCGCCTATACCGTCTGGTTGGAATAAATCCCAAAATGTTTATAACAACGTTTTGGCAGCAGAATCCCATGGAGTTGAACCAGAGAAATGTTTAGTCTTTGAAACACCTGAACAGCATATTTAAAGTAGAATCCAAAAAATCCATAAATACAGTGGGCCCTCACCTAATTGCAATTTAATATCCATGGATTCACCTATTTGCGGAAATTTACACTTCTGTTGAATGTGACTTCAAATTATTTGTAGAAAATCTTATTCACAAAGTTATTTGTAATGTATATATGAAATAGTCGAAAGAAAATGCAGTTTGAGAAGCTGCATTTTCCCAAACTGCATGTAATGTGACCTCATTTGCGTTTGGCTGCCATTTGCAAGCAGTCAATGCAGCGAGATTTATTTTCCTTGCCACTGATTGGTTGCTTTCCTTCGCAGCAGAAATAAGAAAAAACATGGATATTAGCTTCTGTGGAAGATGGTTTTTATTGTGTGTATTGATGCATAATAAAGTATATTTGGTGTTGAGCAATTATATTAGACAGTCACGTTTTTATAGGTCTTGAGTATTCATAGATTTAATCTGTTTGGTTGTGGTCTCATCCCTGCATTCATTTTTGCTATTTTGTTTGGATTAAAGCAATATTATTTGTCCTGATTACAGAGTAGTCACAGCAAATATTCTGGGAATTATAGTTGTTTTCAGATATCCTGGTCATCAATTGGGTAGAGAAGCACCTCGCCATGCTGTCAGGAATAACAAATTGGAAAAGTCTTCAAACAAACGAATCTTTTATTGACGTAGAATAACTTCAATCTGAATATTTTCTGATCCAATCTTTAGTTGAAGTTCTGCATAGCACACCCAGGTCTTACCAGCAGTTAGTCCAGAGTGTGGAGGGCTGGAAAATGTTGCCGAAGTGAGGACTGCAGATTGGTGGCTGTTTGCAGATTGCTGATGATGATGATTATGAGGAGGCGTTACTCTGATAGAGCTCCTTCTCAGCTGTTCCAGCTCTGTAAGTCTCTCTGAGAAAGCCAATGATCCAGGTTTGACCTCGTCCAGCTTCTGACGATGACCTGGAGAAAAAAAACACACAGGTTCTCTTTTTAGATCGGCCAACAAAACAAGGTTCATTTGTAATCTGACACAGTACTGTTTTATTTCTTGATATAACGTTTAACTCTTTAGACTATGTGTTAGTGATACAGCATCAATGCTGTGAAAAAGATATATAATTTAGTATATTTCAGACATACTTACATTTAAGATACTAAGTATTAATTGTACTACATACAAATATATACAAAGTATACTAACAACATGCTTGTACCAATTTTAACATAACTTTAAACACATGTAAATATAATTGTACCAAAATACACTTTTAAGAAATATATTAAAGTATAATTAAAGTGAACAAAATATCTATTTGCTGAAGTGAACCAATATGCTTTTAAAGATTTTTTTGTGTATTTTAAAATACATCCTCAAAATAACCCTAACCCTATTTTTAAAATTCACTTAAAGCTTTAAAGGTAAACTATTAAACATACTGAAATTTCAGTAGGTTTTAATTTACATCTCACTGTATGCTTTAGGCTAATGAAGTATCCCTTTTTATGCGCCTTAATCTTTTGCTATTTTGTTAAAATGGCAAAGAATAAAAAAAATTAGCAATCCTTGTAGAGCTTAATGTAACTTAATGTAAATGTGTTTAACAAGGTAAATAATGTGCATTGACAGTTTAGTACAGAGGTTCTACAACAAAAACAAATGTAAATATAACAGGTATCTTCAATGTTACATATCTATGAATATGATCTGTTGTTTTCAGTTTGTTAACTCAAACATAAAAACTATTTTTTACATAATCCATTTCCAGACATATGTATTAGTGAACGGCATTAGCTCCAGTTCACACTCCAGACCAGATGGTGGCAGTAATGCACACTTTCATTTATTTACTTATTTATTGTTTTAGAAAAGTGCCATAAAAATGACCGTGAAGCTGGAGAAGATAAGGGATGCTCCTTAAATTTGCCATTTTTACTTCCATAGTATTACCTTAAAACTAGAGAGAATCTTGATAAAAGTTAATAGTTTTGGTAAATTCAAGCTGAGGACGTCCTAGTCCAAGTTAGATGACAACACAACAGGACAAGAACCGGATGGAAATGAACTGTGGGTCATGAAAGGAGTTTAAAGGTGCAAAGTCTGCTAACATGTTGCTCGCTGGTTTGCTTCAAAATGCTAATTATCTTCATCTAATTATAAACAGTGAAGTACATATATAAACAAACATTTGTTTCAGAAATAGTCATTTCTGAGACATTGTTATCTTCACAATAAAATGTGTCAATTTTATTGTCAATTTTGTTATCATTTTTATAACAACTTGATGTTATAACTGCTTGGAGGTTCTGTGTGTTGCGACTTAGTCTAGTTTTCTCCATAAACGTAACCTGGTTTTAATTAATTAAGCTCAGAGACTTTGATGTTATGAGGCTGTTGTTACAACTCGTTCATCATTGTTTTTTATCTTCAACATATTTTTGCAATAAGCATGATCTGATTTAAAAATAATTTGACAGAATTGATTCCTCTTGTTAATCTACCATTTTACCATTTTATTCTTTATTATCTTTCAGGGCCTGTGATGGACTGGTGACCGGTCCAGGGTGAACACGTCCCCCTCATCTGATGACTGCTGGAGATGGGCACCACCAGACCCACCATGCAAGGATCAACGTGTTCAGAATATGGATGGAAAGATTTGAACCCTTTTGTTGTCTTGCGGGTCAAAAGTGACCCATTATCATGTTTACCTGTAGAAAAAATACCCTAAACGATGTTTCTCCAGCTGGAAATGTTATGACTTGTCCTAAACTGACCCCATCATTAGAAAAAATTATACTTTGTTTTTGTTTATATTTCCATGTGGGCTGAACACCAATAGGGTACAAGGATTGTCTTGTGGGTCATTTTGGACCCATGAATAATAAAACCATTAAAAACACCAGAAAAAGAGTTCAAAGGCCACACACAAACTCTCTCTAATACACACACACACACACCTGCGCCCCCACACAAACACACACACCACCCCCACTCACACATATCAAATAAACTGGTTTGATGTATGAATTGAACTTGTATTTGACCTGCGCCTTCACTCTCAATCTGCACCTGGCCCTTCACATCACACAAGTTCCCAAACACAACAAAAAACAATCTCATACATAATAAAAACAAATTAGGTATAGAGGTTATGAAGGTATGTGAATCTGAGGACCACTAGATGGTTCCTTGTTGAAGCCATGAGTCGACATTTCACTGCCCAACAGGTCCTTCGTTCTGTTATAAAATGTTATGTTGGCCATCTTCAACATTAAGATGAAGATAATTCTTTCCTTCCTGCCCCTTGTTGAACTTGAGATGAAGAACATTCCATATTGAAGACGAAATGTTCAACACAAGATGCTCAAGAAAATCTTCATAACATCTTCAGCACAAGAATTTGTTCAACATAAGATGTTGAACTTCTTATGCTGAAGATCCCATGTAGGACTTCAACACCTTATGTTGAGCAGAAGATGTTCTTCATCTTGTGTTGAATATTTCATATAATTATGAGACACAAATAAGAGTTGATGTTAAATTGTTCACAAACTCCAACTACATTAATTTTGTTGTGTTACGGCACCAATTTTCTTAATTTTAGGAGATCAGTGATCGGCCGATACTTACATGTGAAGTTGAACCTATTCCCTCAACTTATCTAACTCAGCAAAGGTCAAATCATCGACCGCTGTCCTCTTCTGCTCTTCGGTGAGAGAGGATGACTGACAGATGGGCCCACCAGATCATATCTGCACGTTTGCAGTTAACAATAGTCGAATTGGCCAGCCAGGCTTTTTAAAGCTTGGGGACTGGCGATTGTTCAAAAAAGTGCAATTGATGCACCCATACTCCAATATATTTATGGAAGTATGTCAGGGTTACTCACGTCGTGGCTCTCTGGGACCATCCACTGTGATTTTGATAGCTCTTTGATACGTAGCCACTTGGGGAGGGTTGGTGAACACCGTGATCGTGAGAGTGAAACTTTTTCCTAAAGAGGATAAACAAGGAAACCATGGGGAAAGAGTGGAGACAAGAAAGGTAACATATAAGAGTAATTCCTTTAGATTTGGTATCCACTTGTATGTAATCAGGTTCAGTAATTACAAATTCATGTCATACATTTTAAAACTGAAGTTATTCATGAACACTGTTCCAAGCTACAGAATACATGCAGACGCTATAGGATTACAAAACAGATTAAGAGCCTCATGTTTGTTTTCAACTACATGAGCAAATTTACTAATGGCCACAAGGTGGCACCTAAAAAGTCTATTCCTCCATTTAGTCATTTATTGTATACTACACACTTTAACACAGAATATACTGCACATTCATTACTGTGCAGAAAGCAATCCATAGAAATATGAAAATGTAATTTGGAAAAACTATAAGTTCATTCAGAGTTTACATTCAGTCTGACAGACAGGAAGAGAAATAACTGCCAAAGCCATTGTGTCTGATTTTTGGAGGAGATGAACTCGACTCTGTCTTTGGTTCAGAGCTCAGATATTGCAAAACAATAATAAGTGTTCTGCTCAAAAGAGGAACTATGAAAAAGACTGAAAACTTGTCACAAATGAAATGACACACAGACACACACACACAGATTAGTGTGGCATTGAGTACATAAAGAACTTTGTGGATTTCATTAACTGTTTTTTTTTTCATTTGACAAAAACTGAGTTGATTATTTATTTCATGGAATTGTACAATTTAGGTGAACAAACCAAGCTCAAAAGGTTGCTAAGAGTTTGTTATGAATAAAATATTTCAAACTATAACAAACTTTTCTGCTTGTTGATGTAAAAGTTTTCATCTAACCCTGTAACATTAAAGATAGAAACACAGATATTTGTATGCTACATGCTTTTTAAACATGTAGCATACAAATATCCTTCTATGAAAGCTAAAAATACAATTTACAGAGTACAATTAGGGAGCCTTCTGAAGCCAATTACTTGGACTATTACAGATGATACAAATGCACATCGCTCTATTCTTATAAGTATTTGTACATAATATTTAAGACCATAAATGCTTTTTTCTTCTATTTTGTGATTGTCCCATTAAATCTCAATAAAATTTGAAATTTGTACATACAGCCCGAGTTCAGCAAAAATAAAGAATAGCAAAATGTCAGAGAATTACAAGTAATGATTTTGCTACATATCAGAATCACATTTTACTGTCCAACTACCTGCAGCAATTCTGTTTTCAAGTGAATTGCAGTTGTGAAGTGATGTAGACATCAAGATCTATAACTTATATCTTTGTGTCACTGTAGTAAAGCTGGGAATTCAACCACCTCAATGTTGCATTAATGAGTTTTTCTGCAGCACTGTGGAATCCCTCAATGCATTTCTGAAAGTTATGTCTATATTTTCAACAGGGCAAAAGACTAAGCACAGCTTTCAACATTCCTAAATGTGTGGAAGAAGGAATTTGTGTACACAGGAGTGCTGTTTTAAATAGATAGGTCGGGACATTTGCCTATGGCTGATTTAGAGTAACTGTGGTCCAGTGTTTCCGTTAGAGACAGAAACGGGGAGGGCGTGGCTTGGCAGAGGCAGGTTGATACTAAATGAAATGCTAGGAGGAAGTTGAATGAATGCTGTTCTTATTCACATGTACTTCCCCTATTTTATCCATTCAGCACTAAGTGCCTGTTCAAAACGTGTCCATTAAAATTCAACCATGGTAAGACAAGAAGCCACAGACTCTCCCTAGTATTTCATGTTCTGTGTCATGTATCCATACCTCTCCCGCTGCGGCCGACAAATCGCAGGTCATTGAATCGGGCCACTTGATTCTTGATGACCGCGGTGGCATTGCGAAGCTCTGCTGAATAGTTCTCATCGTTTCCAGCCATCACAGTTACCAAAGTACCA
The DNA here is from genome assembly GCA_911649635.1 of Poeciliopsis gracilis. Classification (NCBI taxonomy): domain Eukaryota; kingdom Metazoa; phylum Chordata; class Actinopteri; order Cyprinodontiformes; family Poeciliidae; genus Poeciliopsis; species Poeciliopsis gracilis. The sequence continues at coordinate 104,660 of CAJVRI010001251.1, forward strand.
TCAGGAATATCGCCCAGGGTCACTAACTGGACGAACACCAAACAGAGTTATGACAGTCTAGAAACTTTTGTTTTGGTAGACCTTAGTACAAAATAAAATTAAATTATTTTTAGCTTTTATACAATTTTATTCTACTTACTGGGAAATGGATAAAAGTTCTGAAAGTTAAAACTCAAAGGCTAACATTATAATGTTATTAATGAAACCTTTGGTTCTTATTGATCACCCATTAGCTCTGCTTAAATGTTGATACCATTTAGACACACACTTCAGTTGTGTGGGTCCTGCTTGGTACAGACTGACACATCTATAAGTCTCTTGAAGTCATCCCAAAGTATTAAAGGGGGAGTACCTTCCAGGTATAGAGTACCAATTTACAGCACAATCAAGTAACAATGTTAACTTCAGCTCTTTAAAAAGTGCTATTCATATCAAATGTGATTTCAAAGAAATTTGCCTTGAAATTAGGTCTCTATTACTTTAAATCTAATGCTCTTTCTGAAACTCTGCCTTCATGAAGTCATCACAAAATGGCTCCTCAATTAACCCTACAGGGTAAATTAGAGGGTTCATATTAATCCTCTGTGTTTCTGACATGGTGTGACATGTGTTGGTGTGACCAACATGTCACACCATGTGTTTGTGTTGGTCTGTCATGATGTGACAGACCAACACAAAGCAATGCTTAATCGTGAAGAGGATGGAAAATAAAGATGAAGCGAAGCAACAGCCAACAGGATTGTGGTAACTCTGGAGGAACTGTGGAGAATTGCCGCTCAGATGGAGAAATGGCAAACATGTAGAGGAAGGTGCTATGGGATGGGATCAAAATTGAATTATTGGCAACATGTAAAGAAAAACTAACACTTTACATAACCCTGAATACACCAGGACAGTGAGGGAAGCTGGTCAGAGTTGACAGGAAGACGGGTAGGGTTAGGGTTATGGGTTATGGGTTATGGGGCTAAATCCAATAAAAGCGTGAAAGAACAAAAGCTTCAGGCTGTTTAACATTTCAAGTAGGACAACAGCTGTTTATGATGAACAGATTCATGTGTCACAATGACCTAGTCAAAGTCCAGCCAAATTAAGGGACTGATCAAACTTTTTTTATGGAGCACTTTTCATACAATCACACACTTCACAATTTTATCACATCATAAAATCAACGGTTTGTGGTTTGGATGGGACAAAATCTAAAAAGGTTCATGAATGTGAATACTTTAGAAAATGTAAAATGAGGTGTTTACAGTCCATTCTTCTCTTTAACACGTGCTGTTTTTTAGCTTATTTCCATAAAAACGCTAATCTACCATTGCTGTGCAAATATTCAGGATAGATATAGTACTATGGATGGTTTCTCTGCTCTTATTCAACTGCAACCTGTGTTGCTATTAATCTGAGTTAAACATTGATTGTAATGTACTTCAATAATCACATGTTGATGTTTGCGTTACGAGTTATCAAAAAATAAATAAGGGCAGTAAAAGACTGCAAAATCAAGCAAAAAAAGCAACAAAATTTAGAATGTGCAGATATCTGTAGAAAAAAATGATGAAATAAATACCTCTCTGCATATCCGTCATATTTGTGCTATAACATACAGTTAGATGGGCGTTGTTATGGGTGTGCATAAAATGTGCATTATATGTGCATTACATCCATTTTCAGTAAGACGTAGCTACAGCCTCTCATTATGCTCCATAATGATGCATTATGTTCCAAATTCACAAACAAGCAGAGAAATGCATGTGGGAAGACTAATGCATAAAACTCAATAAATCAATCTGTTGTGTGTTCTGCAGCTTAGAGATGCTGTTCCATAAATGCTTTGAGTCTGAAAGAGGACAAAAGCTTCCTATCATACATTCACATGTGAGTGAATACCCTGGAAACAAATCAACACCACAGCGCGCTTTCAGAATACCGGGAATGAATGAAGACAATGAAGAGCTCATATAGAACTACGATGTTGAAGTACAGATAAAAAAATGTTTGGAGATATTGTCACTTTTTTATTAGAAGTAAATTATATTAATATATTTCTGTTAAATATCACAGTCCATAAATTTAGTCCTGGAAAGAAAAAGACTAAATATTTTTAACACGGTTCAATGAAGAATTAAATCAGTTTTTTGGACCCCCGGTTAGAGAATAGCTTTAGTACGCGAATTGGAGGGCTAAAGATATTTGAAGTTTCCCAAGCTTTCAAATATTTGAAATAGTACAGAATGAAAAAAGCCTCAAACTGAAGCTGTTTGCGGCTTCAGTTTGAGCTTCACTGTAATGATTTTAACATGAACTTCAGGTTGGAAAGTTTCCATAAGAGCAAAAAACAAAGGATGCAGCGCAAATACATTTCAGTGAGGGTTTAACTCTTGCTGATCCAAACTGCAGCAACTAAATCTACATTTCCCTTCTTATAACCTTTGAAAGCAGCAACTCTGTTCACACATTTATTCAACAGAATAAGTGTGTGAACACTTCTTATTAGGAGTATTAGGAACACACAGGTGAAATAAACTCACGAACACACACTTATATATATATATGCAGTGCCAATCAAAAATGTTTAGTACACACCTTAAAAGCAATGGGAAGAGTCTTGTTACACCTCCAGTGGGTGGGCAGCACAGAGCAGAGGAAATTTGGGCTGTCAGTTTTTACCAGCTCTCCTGGATGATCAGAAATCACCTAGGAAGATGAAAACGGGCATCACATTTTTAGTTTTCAATTATAAATCAAAGCACTTCAATTATTGAAGAGTTTGTTGCTGTACTTCAGCCATGCTGTGGTCCGCTACGCGGAACTTGCCCATCACAGTGGCCCCTCCACCGGCCTCCTGGGCTCCTAGAGGCAAAGCCTCGGCCATTTTCCCCCCTGAGGCAAGGGAAGTGGAGGGGGGAGTGTATCGCCTACCAGGGGCTGGATCTGGGAGAAATGAACGTGGTGGCCTGAGTCATACTACAGATAAACACATACAATAATATTGAAAACAAAGAAATTCTTTAAAAAAGTGATTTTTTAAAAATTATTTCAAACATTTAGCAAACACTTTACCAGTCATTTTTCTATTCATTTAAAAATGACTGAATTTGAGATATTTGAACAGCTAAATTCAATTGAATTCAGTTTATTTTTAAAGTGCCATTTCATAACAAACGTCGTCCGAAGGCACATTACAAAAAACTACATTTCAGTTCAGCCACACACATTCCACTTGATCCTAATAGTCAAACAGTGCATTAGGTGCAGTTTATTATTCAAAATCAATCATTGACTTGGAGCAGTCACTCTTCCTGGATGAGCACGAAGCGACAGCAGACAATCTCTTGCGTTGTTGTTGACCTTACTGCAATCCCTCAGCTGTAAAGTGCATGTAGCGACAGTGGAAAGAAAAACTTCTCCTTTATCAGGAAGAAACCTCCAGCAGAACCTGAACCCGGCTCAGTACGAGCGGCCTCTGCTACGACTGACTGGGGGTTTGAGAAGACGGAGCAAAAAGAAACGAAATAAGTGATGCAGGAGTACTTTCTATATGAATGACATGCACCATGTTAATAGCAGGAGAGGGAGACGATGTAGTTGGTGACAGCATTAACTCACTTGCTGACTGGATCCCCTCTATATCTTTTATTGCAGAATCGTAACCTCGTAATATTTTGAATATTTACATATCTCATGTTTATACTTTTTTTAAAACAAAAACCTCAAATATCAACATGCTTTTTTTGTAAATATAACTGAAGGACTTAATTTAAACTATATTGGGTCATTCTAAGAGTTTCCCTGTTTGCCATCAGGTGTGAATATGGTGAAACATAGATCCATATTATGAATGCCATTTAGGAAAATGTAGGAATGTTTCAGAAAAACATGAACTCGCCTAAATTTGTTCATATCTATAGTGAGAGCTATAAAAACTGACTGTAATATACAGAGGAACCACAGTTAAGCTAAATGATTCATAACCCTGCAAAATTAACTTCAAATGTTTTTTTATTATATAAAAAAAGTAACAGTATCAGTACTGAAAGAAAATATGTTTTTTTATTTATTTTTTTTTTTTTTACATTTCTTTAAGAATGGCATGCTTCATATATTTATTTTATTTTTCTCAGCAATTAATAAAAAATTGTTTTTGGGGTTCCAACTGCTGAACAACTTTCTGAATTATTTGGACAATCTGTCTGTGATGAGCTCCAGGTGTTTGGGTTTGGAAGGCCTCAAAACCATTCCCCTAATCTTTAGCTCTGTGGATAGTTTAAAGTCAGGACTGAGCTGCTATGAATCAATTTCGGCTAAACCATAAATTTATCTTGCCACCATTTACAATAAGCAGGGTGCAGGCAGCATATCTATGCCACTTGTATAAAACGACGGGCTTTTTGGATTTACTTATCAAAACTGAGTCTTGGGGTCAACTTCAGGTTAGTTTTTGACCAAGCCACAATCAAGTGTGTGATCAAGGAACTAAAGGAAAAACAAGTATATGTTCATGATCAAAAGCAAGCAAAAATAATTCTGTTAATTTAAGAAAATATATTTGAAATGCTTCCAGAAACCCCAACATTTCTAAAGATTTAGTCGCAGTACAGAATAAGTGTGTAAATATCTCCGTTTTAAAGTCTGAGGAGAGTTTGAGACTTTTAAAACGTTGGAATGGTAGAAGAAAGAAAAGTCTCACGGATAAATTCAGCCGCCAAATGAGAACAGAGCCAGACTGTAAATATGAAACATTTCTATTGAAATGTGTTTGCATGCAGCAGTAACATTTCCCTTCACTTTCACTTTAAATTAGTTTCAGGAAAATAATAGTAATATTTATAATAATGCTGCAGCTCTTGGGTGCTTTAAGCAGCATTTGTCTTATTAAAGGCAAAATGCAGACCCTCCTGCAGATTTTTGCTTCTGCATTCACTAAATGTCTTAAATGTTCATGTTATTTTGGCAACAAGAAATAATGTTCCTCCACACAACCCTGCAGTTTCAATGCGTTCTGCCCGTTCGCTGTGGAAGAGCCTTTTTAAGAGGAATTACTTTTTGATTTGAAGTGCAGCTGCTTTTTTTTGACATTAACTAATTTTGATCGACTGAATTTCAATCAGGACTCATCAAATACTCATTACAATATATCCTCATTACAGAACAATCTTTAATTTCTTCAGTAATATTTAAAAATGCCTAAGTCATATGTAATTCAAACATGAATGCATTTTTTAAAGCAATTTTGTAAAATACGGGCATTTATGACTCGTTTTCTATAGTCCACATATAATGGGACAAAAACCATAAAAAATGATTAATAGAAACTCAAAATGTTAATATGCTTAGTTTTCTAATGTCTTTATAATCCAGGCTTGCAAGGGACGGCAGAGCTAAAAGCATTGCAGAAATACAGACTTTAATTACATAAAAAGGTACACAAAATAAAATGCTCATTTTATATACAAATTTTGATATCTACATTAAACTTTTAGAAAATCCAACCATCAAGTTGCGTTTTCTTTGAATCTGCAGGACAACTTTAGATATTTTTATAAACTAACAATTTCATCCAAAAAGTATGCGAGGATAGTGAACATAAAGTTATTCCTTCATCTTCTAGCAGAGCGTCATGAACACACGCAGGATTTCTGAGCAGCATGAGACGCTGCGGGTCTCAGCGAGCCTGAAACGTTTTTCAGAGAATGTCAGCTTTTAAATTGGGACCGAGATTTCTGGGCCAGAAACACACAAGTACATTTTATGGTTACTTTTTTCCTAGTCTGGACTGATGAGGTCATGAAAAACACGTCAATGTTTTGGTGGTCAGTGATGCTGAGTTGCTCTCTGCCCAGTGAAGAACAAGGAGCCCCGGCTGAAGTCGAGCAGGCCTACCGTATTTTGCATCCCACAGAAACACCATCTGTGCGCCTCAGTATCAGCAACTGGACCTCAGAACTCGACCAGAACTCGACCAGAACTCGACCAGAACTCGACCTCAGAGCTCTCAGGACCTTCGCCTGCAGTCCTTTCACAACTCGGAACCCTTTCAGATCTGCAGAGGTGCTGCTCGTTATTTCTGGTTTGTGGGTAAAATCCCAGACGCGCCGGATGCGCCAGACTGCAACCCAAAGTGGCTCCGCTCTCCAAACAGAAAGTGGTTTGTTGAGATCTGTGATCGATTTGAGAAAAAAGTGTCGAGCAGCTGCTGAAGAGCAGAAACTGAGCTTCCCAACAACTAGGAAGTGAAACGAGAAGTTAGATAGAAAAAGGAGATGTGCGGGTGTGAAGCAGCTGCGCTCTCGCGCGCTCTCTCTCTCTTTCTGTCTCTCTCTGTGCCTCTCTCTCTTTCTCTCTTTCTGTCTCTTTCTATTTTTTCTCTCTCTCTTTATCTCTCTCTCTCTCTCTCTCTCTCTCTCTCTCTCTCTAACATATGAATGGCCATCCTGATGGAAACTACAAGCTTTACCGGCATAGAGCTCTATTTGCATACTGACAGCATGGCTCAGGTATTAACCAATTAGGAAGCTCATCACAGGTTTGGCTTAATGCAACTGTCCAATCAGCGTTTCGTCCGCCCGAAACAATTCATTTGGAACCATAGCAAACGCAAAGCGCCTTGAAAGTCAGAAATGACTCCAGTGAAGTTCACTGCAGTCAGAACGTGGCGTCACACCGACCAGAAACAAAACGACGCGCTTGTCAGGCAGCGCGTCAACGGCTCAGTTTCAGAACCGTCCGGGTCCAGCAGGGGGCAGTAGTTCATGCAAAATGTAACGAAACAAAAGGCTGAAACTAATTATTTTAACAAATTCAATCCGTAAAAATTACAATTCTCTACATCCTTACTCGTATTATGACTTCGTTTATTTATTTATTTATAGATCTTCAACATCAAATTATGTGATCAACGTTTTTTTCCTCAATCAAGGCACAGATAAATATTTAATATGTTTTATTTATTTGTACATGTAAATAACTAAAAACATGTTTTCCGTCTTATATTCATGACCTAATTCCAACAATATGGAATTCATATTTAAATCATAATTTTCTTTAGTTGTTGTTATTATTTCTAAATAACTTATACATATTTTACTGTTTTTATGCCTTACATATCCTCTTTCTGCAACTATAACCTTCAGTCCTAAAATTCAGCATTTGAATGGCAATATGGGATAACTTATAAATATTTTGCTGTGTTGAGAAATAAAGATAATTTTTGATTAGTTTGTAAAGCAGTTCATACTTTTTTATTCGGGGTGTAAATGACATCAATAAAAATACCAAAAAATGTAAAAAGCAAGTATTTTCATTTCTCATGTTTGTCCTTGACAATAGGGCAACTTTTTGCCATGAAAGAATCTAACATTATTGCACAGTTGGAAGAAATATTGGTATATTGTGCCATATTCATGCGGTTACAGTTTTAAAGGCCACACTGTCTTTGCATCTTCTGTGAGTAGCCAGAGGTGGACTATTAAAAATGTAACTCCTTCATCTCAGGATTAAGGTTAGAATAATATTCATATTTCTATTTTTTCTTAATTAGCTGTTCAATACTTTAAGTAGCAAAAACAACCATTAATAAATGAACAAATACTCATACTTTCCAAAAGGATTTAATAAAATCTACATGTTCCAGGCACAAACCTTAATGCATATCACTTCATAAATTAGCTAAATGAAATTCATCTTAATGAAACTTTTCGACATTCACTTGATAGCAGCTCAGTTTCAGTGGGTGAACAGGAGTTTTTAAGAATTGCCATAGATTTTCAGTTGGATTTAGGTTCAGAATTCAAACATATGAATCAGCTTTGATCTGATTCAGAAATATTTTGTTCAGGTTTGCAACCAGTGGTGGGCAACTCCAGGCCTTGAGGATCGGTTTCCTGCAACTTTTAGATGCGTCTCAACTTCAACACACCTGAGTCAAATGATGCAGTTATTAGCAGGACTTTGGAGAACTTGACTGCATTTGGGACATAATTTAACTGTTTGATTGAAAAGTTGTTGGATCAGAAAGACATCAAAGAGTTGCAGGACTCCTGCATGACTGGGATTGCCCTCCCTGATCTAAACCATATTGAATCTTTGTTTGTATATCATGGTTGACCTGCTGGAAGGTGAACCTGACGCCCAGTCTCAAGTCTTCTGAAGCCTCCAACAAATTTTCTTCCAGAATTGTCCTGGATTTTGCTCTATCCACATAGCATAATGCTGCCACCACCATGTGCTTTGTATTGCTGTTCCAACATAAAGCATACAGTATATATAAAATGTATCATATAGACAGATGCTTCTACTTCAGCTGTAGATATTGAGCCACTGACTGGCTTCACTGCAAGGTTAACATCACTGCTTCACTCAGTTGGCATATTCATGAAGAAATGGTGGTGGTGGGGGGGGATCACACTTGTTTTCCCTTAGCTGACCATCTTCTTCATGTTTGCTCAGTTTATTGTTTATTATGGGTTGTAATAAACTGGAAGGATTTCTGACTATTTTTCAACATTGTGTTTATTCATAACAGCCTTATATGAAAATAGGATTTGCAGAATGCATGATGATGGTTGTTCTGTCAGTCGACACTCCTAGATGAACTGCAGCTCATCCAGAGTTATCATGAACTTCTTGGTAGCAGTTTAGGCCAGAAACCAAGCAGCTCTAACTAGAATCAAAATAAATTACGCATAGCTGAATCCTACTGGCTCTCATATCTGAAGATACTTGATTTTATTTAGTGATACTGAATCAAAGGGGGCAAAGTACTGTAGACTTTTATTTGAAAAATAAATATTGCAGACTCATATATTCCATAAGGAGACTTCTGCTTATGCTGTGACTAAACTGTGAAAAGTTTGTAAAAGGGGTTGGAATATTTTTGTTATTTCATTGCCTACCACAAATACTTATCAGCATAAATGATTTATAATCATAAGTTTGAATGGATTCATAAGTGTTGTTTTTTTATGTATTCAGAACTTTTACTGAATTAAAGATTTAAAACCTTATTCTTGATAAGTAAATTATTAGTCAATATTACTGAAGGTTTAAATGTTGCCCAATAAAAATAATATCCCAACAACCCAGACGAGAGACGTTAAAGGAAATAAAGAAACATGACAGAGTGAGTGGTGTTGAGTTTCACTCATCTAGCATTTCCCATAGACCAGCTCGTAATATGATCTTCCCTGCTGTGCTCTGATCCTCTGATCTAGAATCTATACAAAGCCTTAATCACCTATCAAACTTCCTGACAATGTTATTGGCCTTTCCCTTTGCTAATACAAAAAGAGTAAAAACAATCATTTCTTTTCTTCTTTTTGTTTTTTTAACATAAACTATCAATTATGCGGTTTCCAAATTCTTTTGAGGCACTTCAGCTGATATCACTGAACAGATGAGTCATCATCATCTTCATCCTCAGTTTTACAATGTCATGGGTGCAAAGTCAGAGATTCAATTAGGCTTATTGTCATTGAACAAAGACCCTGGGTGAGGGGACACCAGACACTAGGGAGAGGTTTTCACCCACCCTTCTTCAGTTTTCCTTCCTTCCTTCACAGTATATATATATATATATATATATATATATATATATATATATATATATATATATATATATATATATATATATATATATATATATATATATATAAAATAGTTATGTTCTATGTATTTATGTTTTGTGGGATATCTTGGGTTCTTTTGGCTGCTTTGTTTACTGCCAACCTAGATCTCCAAACCAAAACCACTTCAAGCACTAATTGCACTTTTTCTTTTTAGCGTCATTTGCTATTTTCTCCATATTAAAAAAGTGATTCTAGTCTAAAGGTTCCATCTAAACTTTGAAAGCCAGACTTTGTCAGGCCATCAGATCAAGACCAATCATTTTCCATATTGTCTGGGAAGAAGGCAGGACCACATGTGTTGCATTTGAATGTTTTTTTCTTTGGTTTATTCTTTCACAGTGACGTTAGAATTGAGACCCCATCAGCCAATCACAGTGCAGACAATGGGTGTGATGCGGCAATCAGAACAATAGAATGGAACATGTGTCCCTGAACAAACATCAGAGAAAGAAATAGCAATTCTTTTAATTTATCGTCATTCCACAACATGGTGCATGAGACACAACAGTTTTGATAACTTTACCAAAGAGTCCGCTGCTCGTGTGGCCTTTCCTCATCAGGTACATGGCCCAGGACAAGGGCCCAGAGCTGGCGAATGTCCCTGGGTTCATGACTCCATCCATTCCAACAGACAGGAGAAGATAAAAGAAAAGAAAAAAATTCAAAAGTGGATGAAGAAATATTCCAGTTTTACAGTTTATATTTGAAACAAAATAGGAGCTGCCAAGAAAAATCACAATCTTCACTTCTACTTTTCCTCACCTATAAAACCTGCTTTTATACCCTTTTATTCATCCCCTCACCCACTCTACCTCCTCTCTTTTACTTATCCTACATTTGTGATACAACTAAAGAGTGGGAGGGATTATAAAAAAAGGGCAAGAGGAGGGGGGCATATCCACTGAAGCTTAATTCATTCCTTCCTTCTGTAAAGTGTAGCCCCAGGGGACAGAACTTCACTTTGCCCTTAGGCTCTTTAAGGCTGCTAATTTCATTTAGCTGTAAAAATGATTTTCTACCTCCTTTCTCCAACCAACCCCATTTCTCTGTCACCATCTTTCTTTCACTAGTTTCAAGATCTGGTTAAAAATTGAGGACATTGATTAAAAAACAACGCATCACCCCTGCAGATGCTTGCTTCATACTGAAGATGTTGTGTTTTTATTATTATTTTTTATGTTTTCAAGAAGGAAGTGACTAATTGGCGTTATTTGTTTTAAGTGTTTTTAAATGATTTTTTAATAGAAAATTTTGAAACGAGTCTTGCGTTCGCTGTATGTAAGAAGCTCAACAGTGTGTGGTTCAATAATCATGCTTGGGTGAAGGACACACATTAAAATGTTAAAGGAAGCAAAGACCTTCAACTTCTGCAACAGACGACTGATCAACATCCTCAATTTTTATACAGAAAGATGAATTATGTCACATTAGAATAAAGACCCTGGGTTAGGGGACACCAGACACCAGGGAGAGGTTTTCACCCACCCTTCAGTTTTAACACCATTACATTTCATTACAATAATTTGTAACATTCAAACTCTGGAAAAAAGTAAGTGGAATCTTTAACATTTATTGAGAAAGCAAATACCGTTAAATATTATGTAAATTAAAATATTTTAAATTGTTTCACATGTGAGACTTAAAAGGAATTACCAAGTTTACTTTGTAAAAGTGCAAATAATTATCTTGTTTAGTTGTGTTGCATAGCAACAATCTTTAATCATTATGTTTTGAGGTGTTTTGTTCACAGATACAAAGATAAACAAATAAACAAAAACCAAAAAACTTGGTAAACAATTACCAAGTTGCTCTCATAGTATTTTTCCACCATTTTTTTTTTTTTTTTTTTTGCGAAACATTAGGACAAACAATATCCAGTTCCCTTCAGGAGGACCTGGGGCCTCAGAGAAATGAACAGAACAAGAGGATCTGTGGGTGCAGGGGGGTTCAGCAAAGAGAAGCAGCTCCAAAAGATATGGGGAGGTATGATCTGTGAAACGCTTTGAAAATCAGGAGTATTTTATAGTTGACGCAATATGAGATGGGAAGCCAATGGAGTTGTTGTAAAACAGGTATGATGTGATGAATTGAAGAGGTCCATGTGAAGAAATGAGCGGCTGAATTTTGAAGCAATTGTAATTTATGGAGTTTTCTGTGGCAGACCAAAGAGAGGAGAATTACAGTAATCTAAACGACAAGAGACCAAACTGTGGACCAGAACAGCAGGGGAGTGAGGCGTGAGAGAAGGACTGAGACGATGAATGTTTCAGAAAAGGATGAAGGCTGACCCAGTGATATTATTGACAAGGAAGGCAAAACGGTGCTGTCGAGGATGACACCCAGACTTTTAACCTGACGAGAGGGAAAAATGGAGGACTTAGCAACTGAAATGGAGAAGTCATTAAATTGACCTACTATTGGTTTAAAAGAAGTTCAGTTTTATTGCAGTTTAATTTAAGAAGTTTAATTTAAGAAGGTTAAGGGTGAACCAGTGTTTAGTTTCAAGAAGGCAATCAGTGAGGGATGAAAGAGAAGCATAGAATTAGATTTGGTTGAGAAATAGAACTGATGGCAGGGTGATTGCAAGTGGGCCAATAGCGACAGAGTGTGCTCAGTATAAAAGCTGAGGTAAGCTGCGGACTGACACTTGTTATTTGCTGTTTACTGTCGCGCGTTGCGCTTCCGGGTTGAGCTTTCTGAGTTCTGAGTGCAGAGATGTACAGGGGTAGTTATCTCCCTGTGTGATTATGGGTGTAGTGGTCCCTGTTAAGGGCCGAAGTTTGGATGTTCCTCTTTGTACCATCTCTGAAGTGAAAGGAGCTGGACCTGATTGGAATCATCACTGTTGGCCACCCACTTAACGCTGCTGGTTTGCCTGGACTGAGTGACCGCTTAATTAGCGGTCAAGAGAGAGAAACTGTTGCATGTGGGGCACGCCCCCAACCCCCTGAAATCAGAACGAGGAGCAGCTGATCGCGTTCTGTTCCAGAATGGATCGCATTGCTCATCTTGCTGCGCCTGTCAAGCACAGGGATTTTATGGGTTTTCTTATATACAGTTTTATGTCTTCCATTGTCTGTATTTTTAACAAATTTTGTTTATTTTGTTTTCTAGACCGTCGGTGGTGCGCTTGGGCCTCGATGCGGCGTTCCTTTTTGGTGTGCTTGTGAAGTGATTAATACCACTAGGTGGAGAGAACTAAAAAGAGTGAGTGATTTCACGGGTGTTTGTTTTGATTTTCTTTGTTTTGGTGCCTACCATCCAGGACTTGGTCGTATCCACTGGTAAGCCTAGTTGGATTTATTTTGTGACATTCCTGTTCGTTCAGGTACAAGTATTTTTATTTTCTGATAAATTATTATTGACTTGAAACCTGTCTCCTGCTGATTGCAAAACCGGACCTGTGTCCTTGATTGTTAGTTCCTGGGTGGTAACCCCAGGTGGCGTTGGCAACAAACAAAATTAATTGTTTGGTTACACCACCGCTGAATGCCACATAAGGATGGACGCGGTGAACCCAGATAGTGGTGGAAAAGTTATGGTTTTAAAGAAGTAAAAAAAAAAAGAGCACAAAGTCCAGGCAGCACAGGTGAGCAAAAGGCAATTGGCTCCGACACTGGAAACAACTGGAGAACTCAACAGCTGGACAGCAATGACAGGATGTAGGACCAGGAACCAACAGCGTTACGGTTGGGTTGGGGTTAGGGTCACAGGTGGGTTTAAATACACAGAGTAATCAGGGCAAACGAAGGACAGCTGGAAACAATCAAGGGGTGGAGGGACAACACAGGGACTAATTAACACATAAGAAAACTGAATCCTTACAATTATAAACTGTGTAATATTTTAGTAGTGAAAAATCCTTATGTTTTGAGTTATTCCACTGGTGGGATCCTATTATGGAACCACACTGGAGTTTACAGAGTGACTGAACACTTTTACCAAACCTGTGTTAGACTTATGCTCACAATTAGTCATTTCTCTGCAGATTTAGATTTGAAAATATTAAAATTCAATCAAATTTTTTCTTTCTGTGAGGAAATGAGAATACAGCATGTCTGGAAGGCAGTGAAGCAATGTGTAAGCAGTATCAGTATTGAAAAAACAGTTTTTTATTCACAACCTAAATGGCACGTTAAAATGATTTAACCTTCTCAAAGAAAAAATATCTTTTGTGGCGTTTGAGCAATCAAAACGTGCTTATAATTGTTGAGGAACATTTCACATGTTACCTCTGGAGTTTGAGCAAGTTATCTTTGGTGCTATTCTCCTAGAGTTTGGTGTTAGAAAGCCTCTTTACCATCACTCTAATCACTGAAGTCCTACAGAATGAGGTCAGGACTCTGATTACAATTGTACTTCCAGCAGAAACATATAGGTTTAATGAATCTCCCCGAGGTATGAATACTTTGGGCTTACCTGTAAATATGAGACTTCGATATGACAATCAGAGATGTGAAAGTAACGTGAAAAAAAATGCAGAAGTTTTACAGGTAAAAAAAATGGCTTATTTCTGCAAGTCTGTGCTAATTATATATTTACATAAACTTTATGTTTAGAGAATTACTATTATTTAGTAGAAAATCCAACTGTGCACCAAATGAACTTAGAAGTTATAGAATTGTTAGTTTAATAAGAAAAAAGTGCAGGCACTTTAATCAGTGAAGTAGAACAACAAAAACAAAATGACAACCATCCTCTCTGTGCCAGTAGCCACCCTGAGGCCAATCACAGCAGCAGGGATCAATACCACACACACACACACACACACACACACACACACACACACACACACACACACACACACACACACACACACACACACACACAATGTCTTTTTATCTTCACTACAACTTTGCATTGACTCCATTCCCTTTTCATTCATTTCTATAGCCTATCCTGACCTTTACCCTTAAGACACAATCACAGTCAAGGAATATCGCATATTTGGGGATTCATTTTGCCTCTGGCTAATGGCAATTTAAAAAACCAAATTCCACTTTTAAAGAGAGTTGAAGATGATCTTGCTAAATAGAAATCTCTACCCTTATCACTCATGGGAATGGCAATTTCAATAATGATGGTTTTGCCTAAAGTCAATTACTTATTCTCAATGATCCCAAGCAAATGTCATATGACTGGTTTGGTTATCTGGACTCCTCCATCTCTAGATTTCTTTGGAAAGACAAACACCCTGGTATTATCTTAAAGTGCTACAGAAGAGTAAAGATGAAGGAGGATTAGCTCTCCCTTAGAAAACTGGGGTGTTTGTGTGGTTGGCTTTCACTGTTTCTGGAGCCTTACGTCTCCAAATGTAGGGCAAAATGGGACTAGAGCTGGCAGATGAAGTTCAGCAGGTGTGCTTTTATGTACCTGCCAAATATCAAGTCATCACCCAGAATATATTAGTAGCTGTTTAACCTGAGTAGTAAACAAAGGCCCTTTGAGTTTCCTTGTGATAGTCTGTGTTAAACTCTTGCAAAGATCTTTTTGTGTTCCAATACCTTCAAAGAGACCCTCAACCTGAAACCAAGTTTTATCCTATATGTGCAAACCATTTGCAAAAACTATAACCTTCAAATCTCCATTCCACAGTGAGCAACCTTAAGTCTCATCATCATCTTCATCCTCTGTGCAACCTCTCTGCCCTCCAACGCTTCCATCTGCCTCTGCTTCAAGCCACACCATTGCACCCTGCATCTATCATCTATAAAACCACTAGACACACACACACCCAAACCTTTGGACTTCCTGCTCCCCGAGGGGGATGAGAGGAATGAATTCCGCTCATCCCCCCTGGTGTTCATGCCCTTTGACTTTCCTGTCCCATGTCCCCAGAGAACCTCTATTCCAAGACCTTCATCACATTCATTGTCCTCAACTTTAAATAAATCCTTTAAACTTTCTTCTGGTCTGCATGTGGTTCAGGCACAATAACAGACCAGTGGTCTATTATCACCAGTGGTCTATTATGACCAGTGGTCTATTATGACCAGTGGTCTATAATGACCAGTGATCTATTATGACCAGTGATCGATTATGACCAGTGGTCTATTATGACCAGTGATCTATTATCACCAGTGGTCTATTATGACCAGTTGTCTATTTATTTATTTCTTATTTCTTCATTTATTGTTGAAGGATAAATTGGCATTAAATGATTTATCTTTTATTCCTGCCTAATTCTTATCAGGCATAAACAATTTGTAAACAATAAGACTGAATGTTGTGGCTATTATTTTCCTGGGAATAATATGATGCCCGGACTCAGTAATTTTGACCTAAATTGCTAGTTTTGTTAAATGCCGTTAAAAATGATTTCCAGTTATTCCTACTAGTCCTATTGCTGCACAAAAATGCTTTGAGGAAAACCGGAGAAGCCAGAAATGGAACACATGCAGCTGGACACAGTTTACTATGATCTCTGCAAGCAAATGGTTTCACTGGGCAAGAACCCAATCATCTGTCATTATCTTTGCACTTCATGATTATGCATCACTTTTTGTTTATCAGATAACATCCTAATAAAATACACTAAGGTTGATGTGATTAGACAAAATGTGAAAAAGTCTGAGATATGACTTGCAGTGCCCTGAAAAAAACCTGCCCCCTTACAATAAACAGTTATCGCAATAATTTTAACCAATAATTTTAACCTTGTTCCTCATAGGTGAGGAACAAGACAAAGCCCAGTCCAGTCTTAAAGAAAATGAACTACAAAGACAAGAAATAAGGCAGAGAAAATATAAGAGTACCCTCCAAAAAATGTCTAAGTCATTTATAAAAGAAAAAAATAAAACCCTTCAACTAAAATGTGTACATCCATCCTTTTATGGAGTTTGTACTTACTTATTAAAGCAGCCTATGTCCTGACAAGTGTGTTTTATTCTTGGTAAGTTGAAATTGATTTTCTGACACATGAAATGAAACAGAGTGGTGGGGGAACATACCTGTTCAGTCCTGCAAAGAGTCAAGGTTTGTTAAATGTTCGTTCTTTCAATCGAGAAATGAAAATGAGCTGGAGGAAGACTGAAAAAGAGAAGTTTTATATGTCTGACAGAAGTGAAGGAAGGACAGAAAAATATATACTGAAGAAGATAGCAGTAGATAGAAACGCCCCAGGCTGCATTTACTTCAATATGAATGACTGAACAGGTGCATTAGACCAGAAATGTCTCTCTCTCTTCCTCTCTTTATCACCATAGACTCACACACACACATACACACATGCGCACGCATGCACACAAACACAAACAAGTTTGTATTTCTACACATATTCTAACTTCCCTTCATTGTAGCTACTGAACTAATGCCTGACCCTAAACTCAACCCCTAAATCTTGTGGTGATGAACCCTGGGCTTCTTTCTGGCTTTGAGTTCCTTTGGTCACACCACATCTTTCTTTATATTCTTCTAATGTTTAAACAACACGATTTCACTATTGCAGTGTTTCCCTTAAATTAGAAATTGAATTAAAATCACGTAAAAAAGCTTGTTCACACAATAAATCATAAAAAAAAACATGGCAGCAACACGTCCTCACACTGGGCTGCCACCTGGTTGTGGTGGAGGGGTTTGAGAGAACTATGATGTCAGAGGCTTCATGCCTCTCATAGGGTCATAGGTGAGGAACAAGACAAAGCACAGGCCAATGACACCTTATGACGAATAAAACGTTTGGAATCAGCGTTCCCTAACCTTGAAGCAGGTCACTGGGGCCCCACTCTGGAGCCAGGCCTAGAGGTAGGGCACTTTGGCAAGTGCCTGGTGAATGGGCTTTAACCCATGGAACCCATGGGCTGGGCTCAGCCCAAAGAGGACCAAAGGGGTCGGGTGCAGTGTGAGATGGGTGGGGGCTTTGGGTGGATACCTTGGCGATCTTATCCTAGGCTACAGAAGCTGGCTCTTGGGACATGGAAGGTCACTTCTGGTGGAGAAGGAGCCCAAGCTAGTGTGTGAGGTTGAGAGGCTCAGGTTAGAAATATGCGTTGTCGTGACAAGCCTCTTGAGTATGCAGCATTTTAGGAAAATTGTAGTCAGCGAATTAACTGGAGACATTTAAATGACACACAACTTTGTTTGAACTGTAAAATGCTATGGTGAGAGCTATGATGGAACCAGCTGCACATTGTCAGAAAAAAACAAAGACAGATTGCCATCTTCCTACTACTTCCTGTCATCTTCTTTGTAGTTTTCACCAGTAGTAACATCCGGCTGTTGCTCACGTGACTCGTGAGATGTGAAAAAAAGTTTTTGCATTGCAGTTTTGCTAAATCACAATGAAAAACCACCTCATGTTAGTGCAAAAACACAAACACAAAAGTGGAGTGTGTTCATTATGTGAATACATTCAATTTGGGAAAGTTTTGGTTCAACGAATCACATCGTCTCCTGCTTCTGCTGAAAATTAGTCTTTGCCATCTGAGATATGGCTTTAGTTCTCATATTTTGATAACTGCACATGTTTTGGGTATTCAGTCCATTTATTAGATCTTTATTGGAGGTAAGGACAGGTAAGGACAGGTTCTGTCTTATTGTCATACCAAAAGTTAGACAGTTACTTCAGTGGATTGGTTCGACCCTGAGAAGAGAGTATTGACAGATGTACAGCATCCAGTGCATTGTGTGGTGCCAAATTTATGTGAAAATAGATAGGAACACTATTTGCATTCATCATGCGCATATATTATGCTCCATACGTGCAGTGAATGTCCAATGTGCGCTCAATTCAGTGACCACGACTACTGAATTGTGTGCAAACTTGTTTCTCTTCTAATGAATCAATCTTTCTACAGGTATTTTAAGCAGTGCAAAGTTTTTATTTGATCTTTGGAAGAATAGTGTTGTTTAAAACTTTTGCACAAAAATGTACAACCTAAACAACACGATATGATATGTTGAGCTGATTGAGCAGCAAAGAGAGAACATTTATTTGGAGAATCATTTTATTCCAAATGAATCCGAGTGTGCTCTCAGCATAAACGTGTTTTTAGGATTTAGTAACTTTATTTGATTTATTTGTAATGTAGCAAAGTTCCATCATCATGAAATGTTAGAAATTATATCCCAAAAACACTTTGACTTTAACACTGTTATTCTCAGTAAAATTCACAATTGTTCATTATGATAAACCAAACATTCCAAGCATTACCCTCATTCCAGAGTACAAAAGTCAATAATTGACTTACTTGATGATTCCTGACAGTCAAGAACATTTTTAATTAGACATTCACGCCCCTAAGGCTTTGCTATGTGCTTTTAGTTCTGTGTAAGTGGGCAAACATGTTGTGTCAAACATGTTGTGTCAACCCCCACCCTCCTCAACACACACACAAAAAAGAAAGTTTCCAAAAAACATTTTTAAATACAGTGAAAGGCCCCAGTTGAAGCGACCAATCAAATGGAGAAATTCCTACCTCAGAAGGATACAACAGTCTTAAACGAGCCAATAAATAAGTCAGGAAACACAATTTACAAGAGAGAACATAAAGTCGCTAATGGGTATAGACCACATATACCACAATGTGGGGATTAATGATGAAAAAGGGAAGGAAGAGGGTGAGGAAGAGTGAGAAGAGGGTGAGGGACCTCTTTGCATGACTTCTTTGTTAACCACAAGACTTAAGGGACATTGCCTCACCCACACAGGACGTCTGTCACATCATGATTTACAGACATGCACCAGCCATTTTGCCCATTAAGGCAGAAGAAATATTAATATGGTTTGGAACGAAGAGGGTTAGAAACAGCTTTTTTTATATATACAAAAGAGCTGAAAGTCAGTGAAGGGGTTTAGTGGCACTATGTTCAAGAAACTGAAAGCAGATGATATGCATGACCAGTTTGTGAGCTTATTAAATTCTTTATGAACATTTTTACATTATTTGACTACAGTGACAAACGTGATATACCAGGTCAATACAGTTCTTAGAGGGGCAGTATGATGGAAAATTGACTTTTTGAGCTTTATGCCAAAACGTATTGTACTGTTATTCCCTCATCAAAAATGTACCTGGAGTGTTGCTTGGATTCTTTCATGCATGTTTGAGAAATCCTTTCATCTCTGTGGCAACCGTTGAGCTGTGGAAAACACCTGGGTGGACCTGCAAATAAAGATACAGTTTCCAAGTTCCAAGGTTCCTCCTCACAGGTCAGCCCTTCCCACAACGCCCCCACTAGCTGGTAGCAATGAGCAAACACCTGGTGCTGGTGTTTGCATCTTTTCAGTGTGACTCTGCTAAAAATGTTGTTAAAGTTCAAAGAGGAACAATGTGATAACCTTCCTGAAAGCAGAGTTTAAGAAAAAACAGATTTTCAAGGTGTTAAATTACAATGTCAAATTTCTTTTAAGTTGTATTTTAAAAATGCAGCATTTTTACAACTGAAGGTAACAAAGCTGCTTGGCTGATCAGTAAAATGGGACTGTGTACCTATAAATCACATAATACTGCTCCTTTAACTGAGAAGTGGAAGGAAAGGGATAGAAATTGATATTTTGCACATGATCAGTAAGCTTAAAGATTTTCACATGTTTCTAAAACTAGGCCAGGTTCAGGAACTGTACCTTTGCCCCATCATTGATTTTGATGGATTTCTATGCTGAATTTGTAGATGTTTGTAGATGTGCTGCACTTTAACCAGATCCATCCAGTGACTTACAGCATCATCCAGAAAATGAAGGTGATGATGTTAGAGAACTGCGTCCAGATGTGGTTTAGTAGCTTCTAATATCCCAATTTATTGACTATCTGGGGCTGGTGTTCATTAGAGAACTCATCCAAACACTAATCAATGCTGTGCTGACTAGGACACATACTGTATATATCAACATGTAGATGCAGACGACACTGAAGGCCAATGTAACTGAACACACAAAACAAGTATTTACTTCATGGAACATAATCCATCTAATTTCATGGTTTTTCTTTAGTTAATGGCATTTTTTCCAATTAAAACTTTTTTGTCTCACATACCCCTGGTTGCATTAGGAAGATTATAAATAAGTTAACATTTCATTATGATTTTTTTCATATTTCTTGATATACTTGCTGAGAAGAGAAAAAGTAGAAATCAAATTTGATTCATTTATGAACTAATTGATTAACAATATTAAAAAGCATGAAATTATACAGTCAGTAAAAATAGACCTGTCCAGATGTTCACATCTGGACAGTTTCTTTTCTGCCATTTAAACTGGGACATTTGAACCTCGCTGGAGATTCTCCTATAATCTGTTCTTCACATAGTTTGGCCAGTAGTACATGTGTTTTAGAGTATTTAACAAAATGCTGTCCCATTTATTTTGCTCTAATTTAAATCAGTCATGGTAAAACAAGTCCTTGACCCAAAACTGCCTTTAAATCCAACTGCTTTTAAGTTTTCAGATTTAATTCAATTTAAAAACACTTTTCCAATCCCAAATGGACACATATCCAAAGTTCTTCAAAGAGTTCCTGACAGCTATTGGCAGAAAAATCTCCTCTAGTGGTCGACTGACTGCTTGTCAATAACCTGCTGTCCTCAGTCTCTTGGAGAAAATCAGGGTAGTCCATCATTTAAAAAAATGATAAAGAATTTGTCTGTGCAATGTAATTTGCTGTGGGGTTTCCATAGTTAATCCCAAAAAAGAGCCAGCCTCAGTCATGAAGTTGTTTAACTTTTTAAAATTCCTGGAGATCATTCTGCTTTTCCAACAGGTGACAGCAGAACAGATTCCACTCCCAACAAAAGACAGAGCAGACATGGAGCGTCTGATAGCAAACACCGAAGACTCTAAGCTGCCTCAAGAACTAAGGTCCACTCATCCCTGTTTTTTTATTGTTATATCAGCTGTGAGTAGTTTTTCACATCTTGACCACTCATCAATTCACCTGTAATATATTGCAAGACCATCAAAGGGCAATAAAGGGATAACAGTTATGCATACACACTCACACTCAAGTACAACTTAGAGGCAAACAGATTTAAATCAATGTATTAGTTGAGGAGCTCATATATCTATTTATCCAACAATTCAGTGCACACACAATGTTCTGTGTGAACATTTCTGCTTTCATCCCAGCACTGATAGCACTTGTTTCATTGTTTGACCCCACTTTAACCTAGGAAGTTGCAGCTGGAGGAATGTTACGTCTGAAAGAAGTCAGGGGTCAGCTGGTCAGGAGCCCCCCACTGGGCTCTCCCAGGGTATTCTGGCTGATCTGACATCAAAATTAACACCAGCTAGTAAATTAATGAAACTTATAAAACAAAACTAATACTAGATGTTGTAAACAATAAAAACAAAAACACCAAAACAAATAGTTCAGAATCTCAACACAAATATAATGTGCACAGATTATTTCGAAGTTCAAAGTTATTTCAAAGTAACCTCTAACGTTAGCTTAGTGTGCTTTTTTAAAGCTCTCAGCTGTCTGAAGGTTTTCAGTAAGTGAGCATTATACACTTACTGAAAACTGCAGTGAATTTATCATACCTACATCTCCAGATTTCATTTAGTTAACAGAGTTGTTCCACTGTGACAGGCAGCTTTGCTACAGTAAATACAGTAAAGTACATGTAAAAAAAAAAGGTCTTTTTGCCCTCCAGCTTTGTGCACAATACACACATGCAAAATTTCCAGATATAAACAATAACATGCAGGGGGTTTAAAGGAGGATTATATTTGTATTTTTCTAAAGCAAATGTGAGCATGGGACATTATTTGCATAAATGGGAATATATTTCACATTTATAGCTAAATTCATCTCATGTTGCTTTGAGGAAAGGGAAACTGGCCTAATTGAAGGCAGTTCAAATTAATTGTACAAGCTGGTGAATGTGATGATGCATGCAAGAGTCAAGGATTAGTTGGGTGTGATTTGTATATTTTTATATTATCTTCCAACCTCTAACTCACATTATTGAATACAAATATTTAACAATTCATATTTTGAAAGATAGTGCTTATGAAACTGCATTTACTTCATTATTTATTTAGCCCCTAATTCCTAATAACTCAGTATCAGACACTGGAATTAGCATCTTGCTACACATCCTGAATGATCTTAGTTCCTTCACAAATCCTGTCTGCTCCGTTCTTCCTTGTAGACAGTTTCACTGCTGCATGTCTAATCCAGTCAGTTGTCCAGGTGATCACTGAGGTTTTTCTATTGCTTCAACAACTCTCCACGTCTTCTCCCAGAATGGAAACAGAATTTGATCTTACTCTGTTGCTCTCTAAATCTGAAACGATATCCTTTATTTCATTCACATCCAAAATAAGATGACTGTTTCCACACAATGCCACAAAGTGATCCTCTAGATTTCTGTACTCAGCCTCTTGTACATCTCTGACACCTGAAGACCTGAAGGTGTACAAAGGGAAAAGGAATGGTCAGAGTATGAGTCCCTGCTTTGCTGACTGTCAGGTACAAATCCTTCAGTCTCAAAAATCATGTTTTTAAGATGTTTAGATTGCAATGCAAACATTGTTGGTAAAGTGTTTGTTCATATTACATAGTTTGCATTATATGTCATTATGGAGCAATTTGTCACATTTGTTTTTAGTTTAATTTAGCTGTTGTCAATAATGGTATTAATTATGATGCAAAGAAACTAGGATGCTGCTGATATAACTTAGCATGCCAAAGAAATATGTGCAGTGCATTGCCATGCAGTTAACGTTATCCTTCAGCTTACACAACGGTGGGATTATGTACTATAAATATTTCAATAATTTCTTTTTGACTTTCAAACCAAAAGCTTTTATTTTTAGAAGTTATGTAGTTAGGCACTATTTGTTACATCTTTAATTTGAGCCTTTGCAGTCGCATACAAGGAAATCATTTTGTAACCAATGTCCTTCATTGGGTTGACAACCAGCCCAATGTCACAATGCAGAAGGAACGAGCAAGCAAAACATTTTGCCCTCTTTTCTTTAATCCAACTTAACTTGTGCCCCAAAACCCGAGCGGACCCACCAGGACTTCCCAGATTAGCCACGTTGTCTTGATTACTCAGAGAAAACAGGAAACCAGTGAAACTCCTCACAAAAGAAGCCGTTTTCCAAGGAGGATTCAAATCCAGGAATTTCACTGTTTCATTGATCTCACAGTTATTTTGACAAAAAAGTTACACCATCTTTTGATGTGAAGTTCTGTATAGTTTGTATGTCTTGGGTTGACATACTTTGATTTCCTTTTTTTCATATCAGTTTTACCTTGGCTTTAATCAGTAATGAAATATTGTTTTGTGGCTTTATAAACACCCTCAGCTAAGTCAGAACTTAATCATTCATAACATAAAATCAACTCTTGTCACTATGACTGTAAATTTCCCATTTCCTTCTTTTGCCTTAGAAATAGTTTTTTGAAGGTTGATTTGCATCTTGTTATTCTCTTTGCTAATTTATTTCTGTTTGCAAATTTTGAACAGTCCTCTTGAACAGTCAGTCAACCAATATTTCTCGGCAACATTGTTTGGATTTCCCAGCTATGTTATGTACGGCTTTTCAGAACCGAATCAGATTATCTCAGTCCTCCACCTGCTGTGGTTATGTGTGTGAGGATCCAGAAGACAAAAAGAAAGCGTGTTATCAAGCAGCAACAGTGTTGAACAGAGGAAACTCCACAGGTCTGGGACTCGCTGATTTAAAGGAGGTGATCCTGGAATATGTAGCAACATCCAGAAAGACTTGAATGTTCTGAGGCAGCTCTGTTATCGGCGGTTTCTCACATCATAACTTATCAGCATCAAACACACACATGTGGAGCAAACAATGCCTACCTGTTATGTTAACGTTATCCTTCTTTGCTGGTCTTTTCAGTGGGACTCAGGCTCATGTTCTGTTTTAAACCTGATATTTTGGTTTTGAATATTCACTGTTTTCAAAATTAGTTTGAATAGAGTGAACTGTTTATGATTAATGAAAGGGCTCAAGATCAGGATCACATAAATGTCCTTCTTAAGTTTGTCACTGATTACTTTGATCAACTTGGAATATATAAAAATAACTTCCTTCCCCTACTGGAACAGTCCAAGCAAACACTGTCAAGATGGTCTCCAATATTTGTGTTTCCAGTTGGTGGGATTAACTCAGCAAAAATGATGCTACTTCCAAAATACCTAGCTTTACCAAGCTTTATTGGCTTACTATTCTGATTATCAAATCCCTTTTTAAAATCTCTGGATTCTTTAATTATTTTATTTATATGGAATGTAAAATGGAAAACTGAGGACATTCTTTTTATACTACTTCCTATCAGGTGTGAGACGCCTGATAGGAAGTCTATCAGGCATCTGAAAGACTTCCTATCAGACGCCTGATAGACAGGCGACTCAAACAGTCACCTGTTTGAGGTGGGTTAGGGTGACTGTTTGAGTCACATCATTCACCGACCTCCACCACCAGTGTCGGGTCACCTGTTGACCTGTTTGAGTCAACAGGTGGTGACTCAAACAGTCATCACCTGTTTGAGTCACCATGGAGTCTCTTTTGACCAGGAAGGTTGACGGGTCAAGAAGGTGTACAAACTATCACAGCATTATTTCCTCCAAACCTTCCAGACAAACCAACATCTAGTGGCATAATATCAGTTGCATACCACTTTATTTTCAAATGTACCGAACATCCTTTTCATCCCCTCTTTATGTCCTCAGTGCAAGTCAAACACCCAGCAGCCAGGTGAGCAAACAAGTAAATAGTTTCAATAATAATTGGAAAGAAAACCTCTGATTAGCACAAACACAAAATATATTAACTCTCATTGTTAGGATCTGTGGTTGTTTGAGTTTGGTTTTGGGTTTTGTCATTTTTTGTGTTCCTTAGTTTTTCTCTATTTGTTCTTTCTTAGTGATTCTAGTTTATTTCTAGTCTCTAGTTCTTCTTTGTCTCTCTATTTTAATTGTTTCTTTATTCTAGTTATTCTTTAGTGTTAAATGTATTTTTGTTGCCCTGTTTTCTGCTCTCTCCTCACACACCTGCAACCCGGTTCTAAAAAGCTTTCTGTTCCTTGTTCAGTATCAACATCTGCTGTATAAAATTCATTCTCAGTTCATCCTTGCTGGCTCTTGTCATCGATTCCTGTTATGTCTCCCTGTCATCATTTTCTTTCTGGATTTCTGTGTTTTATTTATATGGAATGTAAAATGGAAAACTGAGGACATTCTTTTTATACTACTTCCTATCAGGTGTGAGACGCTTCTACCTGGAACAGTCATGTTAGGGTTAGGGTAAGACTGTTCCTTCTACCTGGAACAGTCATGTTCCAGGTAGAAGTGTCCCCTGCATTCCTTGTGTCTCCATGGTTTGCAAGTTTTACATGTAAGTTTTTGTTCTTAATTTTCATTAAAAAATACAAAATCTACTTGATGTATTTGCCTATTGCATTTATGCTTATCAAGAATCACACAAGATGACAGTTTTGACAAATTGCAGCTTCCAAAGTTCAATAAAAGTAGTAATTATTAAAGAAACGCTTGTCATGTCTTTATCCTCCTGTTATTCTCATCCATCCTCTATAGCAGTTTTTCCAAGTATTTCTCTTCTCTCTTCTTCTTTTTATCTTTTGGTAGATCCAGAGTGCTCCCACGACATCAGACCCTGACATGTCGGAACCCTGCTCACAAGAGTCACTGTGCCGAGACTAAGGGGTAAGTAATCGCTATGTCTGTTCCTACCAGCTGCTAAAATACAGCAGTTGATGTGACCTTTGAGTTTCTGAATAAACAGAACCAAAAAAGATCAGATGAAAAGCCTTCTGTCTGATCAGTGTGAGCAAGCTTTTCCATCCCTGGCATAAACTCCCTTATCAAACTGAATTTTAGATTCTTTCACCGAAATCTGAGTTCAAAACTGAGATCTATGATACATATGAAGGGGACTGTATCTGAGGTGTATTAAATATACACTTGTATGAGTGAATATTTGTGCAAGCTAGTATAAAATTATATTGGTGTGTGATGAAGAGGAACCGACTAAATCTGACCTCAGTTATGGGACGTTTTGTAAAACATGCTGTAAGAAGTTTATTTATGGAGTCTTATGTGTTTTACAGGCATCCAGTGCAATTTTATAGGATAATCAACCAATTGTTAACTTCACTTGTTATAAAAACACTATATACGTATGTATATCAAATATAACTCGGAGTTTAATTTCTTAATTTAACACCTTATATTGACCAAAATGGCAATGAAATCCAAAGCTGATTTATTCTTAGTGAAACTAGTAACTGCCTTGCTTGTGAAACTGTCATGTTCTGTGTTTTTCTGTTGTGTTTATTGGAGTTTTCTGTGTCCTGAGTCTCCTCGTTGTCCTGTCTTCCCCTTGATTGCCCCCAGGTGTGTCTTGTTCCCATGATTACCCTCAGTGTATTTAGTCCCTCCTGTGTCCTTTGTTCCTCGTCGGGTCCTTGTCGTAAGTTGTCATTGCTGCACGTAGTCTTTCACCGCTTGTATGACCAGTTGCTACCGGTGCTGAGCCCTGGCTTCCGCTCAACCGTGCTGCCTGGCCGCGGACTGTTGTCGATTTTTGGACTATTTTTGTAAATAAATTCTCACTATTCACTTTACCTGGGCCTCCAGCGTCTGTCTCACCACCTCCAATCACCACCACTTCATGACAGAAACTGCACCAGTTTTATTCAATATTGTTGCAACATACATACAATTTCCATTGAAATGTTGGTGTTACAGCACAGACTATTCTCCCAGTTTTGCATTAGCTTTAAGCAGACTGTTGTTTAGAGAGGACAACATTGCAAGAAACCCAACAGCCCAACCACATTGTTTACCATGGACATGCAGAAGCAGAAACTTCATGCCATCAAAGGCTAATGAGGGGGAAACTCTCAGAATTTGGTGCATCACTTTCTCTGTCAAGGCCTGGATAAAGGAGGAGGAAAATGGAGCAGGGCAAATGTGATAATTGGTCCCATGTGTTTCTGTGTGTTGTCTAAATGTGTGCGTTTGTGTGGAAACATTCTATTTAATTCATAATATTTTTGAACAGGTTTTTTGACGTTTTAATTGTAGAGAATTGCAAACACTGTAAGAAAGAAAGAAAGAACTAAAGAAAGAAAGAAAGAAGGAAAAAGGAAGAAAGAAAGAGAGAGAGAAAGAAAGAAAGAGAGAGAGAGAAAGAAAGAAAGAAAGAAAGGAAGGCAGATATAAGGCAAAAAGAAAAATACAAATATTGGAACATTTTATTTACAAACACATCCAAAACAAATGCTCATTGTCAAATATTATGTGGTGACAAAAGTGTTTTAATGATTGTTTTGAACCTCATTTTTTTTCAATTTTTACAAAGAAAATGTCACAGTAGTCAGTAT
This sequence comes from Poeciliopsis gracilis, assembly GCA_911649635.1. Classification (NCBI taxonomy): domain Eukaryota; kingdom Metazoa; phylum Chordata; class Actinopteri; order Cyprinodontiformes; family Poeciliidae; genus Poeciliopsis; species Poeciliopsis gracilis. Next base: position 132,597 of record CAJVRI010001251.1, read on the forward strand.
AAAAATCCTATTGAGTGCAACATTTTCTATGTCATTTGAAATAGTTCAAATCCAAATTTGGATTGTATTCAGTCAAGTTACCTAACAAATGGTGCTTTAGGAAGAAAGCAAAAGCAAGAACAAAAATAAATTTGTTGTCTGTGTCAAAGGCATCTCCCATAAAGACATAGATCATGCATATACTGTTGAATTTCTCAAACCTTCACTGCATATATAGTCTCCCTTACATACTAATATGTGAATATTAATTCAAATGTGATGTCAGGTTTGATAAAAATCAATAAGGCAATCAAGTTGATGCCATCAAATCGCTGTGTTTGCGGCATTTTGCATATTCACCGTAGCTCGCATCATTAAAAACAAATCCATCGATGCCACCACCACCGACTTGCTCTTAATTAGTTCCAGCAAACATATTGAACAGTGTCTCAAAGCAAAACACACACACACACATGCTCACGCACAAAAACACACTAACTTTTTTAAGAGTGTGAATCTTTGCCCAGCAATAATGCTGAATTGATAAAAAAAATTGTCAAAAGAAAATCTTGAAAGGTGGAAACTCAGTAGTTTCATGCAAAGGTGCCAAATACCTGATTCTCTTTTGTAGACAAAAAGTGTCCAAGACAAGAAAATACAATTGAATAACACTGTGAAAATATTGTACCTATTGTTTAATTCAATTCAGTTCAATTGAAGTGAGTGCTATGTAGGAATAACTCTGTTACTTCAGTGTTTTGAGATGTCTCTCTCTCTCTCTCTCTCTCTCTCTCTCTCTCTCTCTCTCTGTCTTTCTCTGTCTCTCTCTGTCTCTTTCTCTCTCTCTGTCTCTCTCTCTCTCTCTCTCTCACCTTCCACCAAAAACCTGGCAAAACTTTCCTGTGATGCTTGAACCTGAACTTAAGAAGCCTGAGAAGACTGTTCAAACACAAAACTTGACAAGCAGTGATCATTTCTGATTTCAAACTAAATGATCTAGTGAATCTTTTGTCTTAAGTTGCTTTTAATTCTGTTTGCCCAATCGCACAGCCATTGGAAAGAGTTGACTGGTGTTTATTTTAAATGTTTATCAACTAAGCAAATGAAAGTACTGTGTTTTCCTCTTATTTCAGCTACATTATATCTATAATTCCTATTTGCTCTTTCGGACTCATTTGAAAGAGGGATTGTTGCCCTTGTCTAAACCATCACTGGTTTCACTGCTGTCTTGTACACTTTTCTTTTCATTCTTGCTGTTACTCTTATCACTCCTGACACTCTTCTGTCCAAGCTGCTGGCACACGCTTCTTCACCTCATTGCCACTTTCTCCGTTTCCTGGACCATTTATTTTAAGTACTTTAGGTTATCTACCTTCTTCTACTTCCTTCTCCACCATTTCACTTGTGCCTCTCTCATTTGACCTCTTCACTATGATGAGGACATCTGTATCCTCATGGAACCTATTTGACATGTTAGCGTTTTGGGTGTGACTGTTCAGAGGTGAAGTGAATGGATAACAGTGTCCATGTTCACGTACATAGAAATCAAGCCTTTATTTTTGAAAAAAATGTTGCAACAATATACTGATAATATATAGTAAGCTGTTTGGAGTAAAATTATATTTTATTTTCCCCATTTCAGCTGTATAGAGCTTGTGTCCCACACCTGCCATAGTTTTGACACTGAGCTCAGTTTGTTACTCAGTGCTGCTCCTGAAGTGGTTTTCCATGTCATCCCAATAGTAAGTAGAACTCAGTGAAAAAAAGTCTCTTGAAGCTGGACCTCATTTGTCTCTATCAGCTATCTGTATCTCTCACTCTCCTCCTCTCCCCTTGTGTTTGTGTCCTTTGCCCACTGCGGTGGGTCTCCGGTTACCTTAATGGTTCCCAAGATGCATTGTGGCTTTGTGTGTGCGGGAAAGCAAAAGAGGTTTGTGAATGTATGTGTGTGTGGCTCACTGTGAGTTGATGCGGTCATTTTGACACTTGAGAGGTTATCCATCAGCAGCAGCAGCTACAGTCTGAACTAGCCATTTCCAAAGGCACTTACACATACAACCACAGACACACGCAGTTTTCTGCCACCACACAGGAATCTTAGACATGTTAACAGGAAGAAAATTCACACATTACCAAGATTAGAGTTAAAGTTCAAAAGAAGTTATGCTGATGCAGCTCGTAATGCATTTGTAAATTTTAAAGCCTCAACTTCACTTCCCTGAAGATTTCTTATTATTGTGGCCAAGCAACTCGTTTTTTCCTGTCCATCCACACATTTCATAGAAGCCTTTTGGCTTGTAAATGTCGGAAACATCAAGTTGACCTTTACATGTACCGATGTCATCTTTTCAAGTCCAAGTCATTTTTCTAGTCTCAGGTTTTTTAAACCTGATTCAGAAGAAAGTCTCAAGTCTCTATTGACTGAAGTAACCGCTTTTCAAAGCCAACGATATCACTGTTGGTTTTGAAAAAGGCTGTCTGCAAAAGGCTGTTATTTATTTATTTATTATTTTTGGGGAAAATGCTTCAGATGTAATATATAGTATCAACAAAATACCATATTTATATATTTATATTTTGATATATTTTATTTGATATTTTAAGTGATAATAAAGTTGTATTACTCTGACTTTATTCTCATACGACTTTATTCATGTAACTCTCACTTCTCTTTTTGTAAAATTATGGCTTCATTCTTGACATTTAATGTTTTTATTTTATTACCATGCCTGTAACACACTATTATATAGAAAATAAACATGTGTAATTTTGAGGCTTAATATTCACTTTGGGAGGTCATTCAACAGAAGAAGTGGAAAGAAAAGTGGTAAAAAAAGAAAAGAAAAGCAGGAATACTTATATAATCAAAGCAATTGATGTTTGCAAGAATAATTTTCAGTTTGTCAGGATGAGCTGCAAAACTTTAGGTTTTAGGACAACATTATGAGCTGCAGCAGGGCAGCGGGTCTGCTCAGCTTGGGCTGAGTGTGACACGACAGTGATGAGGTAGAGAGCAGTGCATGCTGCAGAAATGCATCTTAACACCTAAAATAAAACAATTATCAACTTGAAAGAAAACATAGTTTATATATATTAATTCTCTGCTCATTTGAAGAAATCTCAAGGAAATCCCATCATGTAATGTTTTTTAAATGATCCTCAGCCTGAAAAGGTTTGGGAAACGCTGTCATAAACCCACTTACTGCTAATTAGTCCTGCTAAAATGAATGCAACTGTTTAACCATACTATCGCTGACAATGGCTCCCAACAATGTAAGATTTAGTTGTTCCATTTGAAATGATTATAAAATAAAATTATTTAGGAAATAAAATGCAAAAAGATATTCAGGTCCACTAAAGTGCACTCTATGTATCACAAGTAGAAATCTGTAGAAATATGAAGACGTTAGGATCCAAAAAGAAAAAAAAAGGAGTAAATTTCCCAGTAATTGAAAAATAAACCCAAAAGACAGGAGATTTCCAGTATGTGTTTTGATAAAGGGTTACTGTAAATTCTAATTGTATAAAAGATGTTTGGAGACTGGAGGACTATCACTCTTGGCCTCTGTGTCCTTTCCTTTATTCTTCATTCTTTCACACTAACAGTCTGTTTTTCTGTGTGTGTGCAGTACTGATCTCTTTACAGTGACATTAAAGCAGAGCAGTGTCTCCTCTCGCTTTCTCAGACCGGCTGAGACTTTAAGTGTATTGCTGCCTAATCAAAAGACAGAGGGGGAGGGAGAGCATTGTTTTCTGGAAATGGACTTGCACACACAGTTCATCAGCAATCATAGTCCGAACTCACTGGTAATGCTTGCTATAGTATCATATAGACACTGTGGGTAACTTATGAACACACTGGAATTACACAGTCAGTGTAGAAATATTGGAGGCTATAAAATAAACAAAATTTCAGTGTATTTAATTTGAATATGCTTATAATTATTTTTCACCAACTTAAATGCAAGAAAAGGACATGAAAGAAAATTATGAGAAAAAAAACTGCACAATTCTACTGTATCATCTACACACTGCAGCGTGGCTCAACCAACAGTGTGGGTTTAGACTGAGAACAAACCCCATATCAAAGCTATATTTTCACAAAATAAAGCTCTCGTAGAATATAACCTTAAATTAAAACTGTAATAAAATCCAAAAATTGAAAAGCTAATCTAAAACGCATGTAACAGGAACTTGTATATGTATTTTTGTCCTCCAGTTGAAACCAGGCCATGTTAAGGGAATCTTTCAGGGGGTGGGAGATGATACTTCCTGGCTATCATATCACCATGGTGACCCTCTATAATTAGGTGTATGAAAGGAAGCCTTTTCCACTCTATAAACATACCTATTAAAATTGTTCATTTTAACAGCTCAATCTACAGATAATCAAATATAAACAGCACAACTCTTCCTGGAGGAATTTACTGTCTAAGCCCTGACTTTGAACTCAACATATTTCAGTTTATCTCAATCTGTGTTTCCATTACAAATATGCACAAAACATTGTCAATATGCCACTAATGTCTAAGAAACACAAATTATGCAACTGCACTGTTTACATCAAACTCATCATGTTGTTATGGCAGTGCATGGAGGTGCAGCAGCCATAGAAACACAGCTCCTGGAATTAAGCCTTATTTGAATTCATATATGGCTGATTTAGGAACTAATTCATGGCTGAAGTACAGCTTGGCCGAACTGATGGCTATTGGAGACATTTCAGCTGTTAATTCATCACCCTGGCTGAAATACACACTTGGCAAACAGCAGCTCTTAAGGACAACGGACTCATGCAGCAGAGTGTGAGGAGCAACGGTCAAACGGAGACGCTGTGCCCAAAACCAGAAGAGACACGTTGGACCAGCTGAAGACCAGGAAGCCACTGATTACAACCATCTTTCTGGCCAATGTTTGTTCACAGGACAACTAAGTGGATTTGTTACATCTAGAATGAGTGTTTCTACAGAGAAGAACTGCTGTTCTTGTCTAACAGTTTCAACAAGTGTAAAAGCTTTACATAGTTTATTTTGTAAAAAATCCTCAAATTCCAAACTTAAAATAAAGACACATCAAGTTCACTACTGCCCCATATTCTCAACTCTGCATGGGGGTGGATCCAGCACCACCTTATCGCTGAGAGTCCAGGATGCATCTCCTCTCAAATTTCCCCCATTCTAGTTCTGGGACTTGTTTCCCGAGGGATCATTTCCACAAGTGATCCCACGCCGTCGCTCTCTGCAATAAGCATGGTCCGAACCATGAAGCCCAACTTCCTCAATCTGCCTCATGTCATCAGTTGGCATTCATAATTTTTGTTATCTGTACTCATTATAGCCCCGGTCATTTTAACACCTTTACTGATAAGCTGTCTCTCTCAGCCTTCGTTCAGTCCACTTCAGCTATTGGACTAAATCAGCCACTTCAAATCTCAAACTCGTGTCTCTCACTGGAATTTTATTCCATATATTTTCTCAGTTTTTCATCCTCATTTTTTTTTGAGTCTTAGCTATTATTTCTTTATGCTCATCTATTTATTCCAAGCCCCCACACTCTTTCAACCTCGAGGCTATAATCTATATATGACATCATTCAGTCTTTTAGATTATGCTCAGCCAGTCTTCAAGGTATTCCCTTGGCATCACACCAACAGCTTTGTTGTTCATCTTCAGTATTTCCTTCATATAATTATAAGTATCTGTTCTCTGTGTTCGCAGCTTCCTTCAGAGTCAGTAAGCTTGTCTCCATCCGCCAGCTAAACATAATTTCATAGTATCACCACATTACCTCAGCTGGCCTTATTTTACCAGCATCCTGCCATTCCACACCTTGTGGCGTCTCCAGCTGGCCTTCATCCACCAGCTTCACATCACTTTCCCCTATGACAGCAAAGTCACCTTCTACAATCTCCTTCAGTCCCAGCCTGTAAGCCCAGAGTTAGCGTAGCTTCTCCCACCTTTTCCCATTTTCCCTGTCTCTAATTCCTCTGCCTGAGCTCTCACTTTTGGGGGATGACATTCCTAATCAGCATTAGGAATGCTCATCTGAGCTTATTACAATTCACAGCTCAATATCCTTAGCCAGGGCCCAAGCGCCAAAGAACTTTTTAATTCAAGTATGTAAATAAACCTTTGTAAACGCTGTCTTTCTCCGTCTGAGTCTCTCCAGATTGAAATGAAATGAAGCTATGGCATAATTTCAAACTGGAAGAGTCTCTAGCCTCACCTGCATCATCCAATCAGTGCGTCTCCCTCTTCGTCATTGACCTATCAACGCTGGACCAAGCCATGTCATGACCAATCACTGTCCAAGCTCCCACTGATAAGGACCTCCATCCATGGCATCTTCCGCTTCCATCTGCGCTCAACCCACCTCCACCCCTTCTCCACCTCCACTCTCCCGGCTCTTCAGGCACACATCATTCACAGACCTCCACCACCAGTATCGGGTCCCAGGGGATGACATTCCTAACCAGCAGTGGGAATGTTAATCCGAGCTTATTGCAATTCACAGCTTGACATCCTTAGCCGGTTCTGAGCGTCAGAGAACTTTAATTCATGCATGTCAATAAACCTTTTTAAACGCTGTCTTTCTCCGTCTGAGTCTCTCCAGATTGAAATGGTATGACATAAAAGTCCTTGAATCCTTAGATAAGAATCAGCAATTACACAACATGAATGAGTTTATTCATGTAAGTCATTAAAAAAAGTAAGCCACACAATCCTCCTCCTCCTCCTCATCTTCTTCTTCTTTGTTTTTCTCACTAGTAGCATCCAGTTGTTCACGACTTGTGTGATGTGACAAAGTGTTTCCATTGAAGTTTTGTGAAATATGCTGTCAGTTTGTTAGCGCAAAAAGATTTTATTGAAAAACTTTTTAAATTGACGTTTTCATCAAGCACATTTATTTTAGTATTATTTTATTATTGCACAATTATGTGGTCAGTGGAAATGTTGATTATCAGAAATGAATAACCAAACAGTTTTCAGTCTCTACAGTCAGGTATCCATAGGACAATAACTGTATTGTCCTATGGATACCTGACTGTTGAGCTGTGGTGTTAGAAAAGTTAGAAGAAAAACAAATTCCCAAACAGCAAGACCTACACACACACAGTACACAGAATAAATCCATCCATCCACTTCTCTCCAACATAGAATAATTTATTAAGAAAAATTACATCAGCTTCCATTTAGAATCCTCCAGTCAACAAACTCTTTTAACAAGGCTAGAAACATACAGCAACATTACTAAGTTAGAGAAATGGGAATACAGTAAAATTAATAAATGCAAAAGATCGTAAAAGTACAAAAAATGCTCTGAAAGCAATGAATAATTATAATAGGCCTTCTCAGCACTGCACAGTTTCACTGCTTCATTAAACTGTTGCAGAAATGTCCACACAATGTGAATATGTGTGTCTAAGAACCACGTTTTGAAGAACTGGTCAACATAACTTTCAAACCCATTAAGGAAAACAATTGGGACATGTTTAAAATGGAAAGCAGAAGGCAAATTAAACACTATTTTGATAGAAATTGTCAAAAATATTTGCTAAATTAGGACATTCCACTGAGCAAAAATGATTTGTTTTATGAAGTCAAGTGGATTCCAGCTGTGATTCCTCCTTTGTGGGAGTTGTGCACAGCTGGCAGGAAACATCCTGAAATGGCATGAAGCCTTCCAGCTGATACTGTGAACTCTGGGAATGTCTTGTTTGTGTCGTGAGCTTCAGCCCTTTTTGTTCTTCTCATGGCTGAATCCAACAGTCACAATTCTTTAAGTGTCTTTCCAATAAGAGGGAAAAAAGTTAGCTTAACTTCAGAACTGTGTTGAACTTTCTCAGAAATTTCAGTCTATTTGGAGGTTGTCTTACACCAAAACAAACAGCCCCAAAAATTACTGTAACAAACAGAAAACATGATCTTGAAGGGTTTTTTGTTGTATTGACTATATATTTTTATGGGAAGCACATGGACTTTTTTAACCTGTAATTTTCCAGCTACTGCCGGGTATTTAAGGGAACTAGCTCTGTGATGAGCAGAAAAGGAGGCAATTGAATGATAATATCAATTCCTGCTGTAGGAAACGTGAGCAGAAATCTTTAGGAGGCGGAGAGGATTCACAAGATCTCCAGGGCCACTTCTCAAATGTTTCACAATAGACTGTGCTGCAATTCAGTTTTCTTTCCATGTCTTCTTTATGCATCCAATCCCCAGTGAGTTTTCCATTCTAACTTGATTGTTGTGGGCGTGCGACAGGAGCAATCCCTTTAATGCTGGTTACATGACATTTTAGATTTCTGTCTTTTTTTATATTTTGACTTTTTAAAAAAATTATTTGACAATTTTTCTCAGATTTTCTTTCTTAGACATGACTTTCCGCAGATTTGATTTTTCCCCTTAATTTCAGGAGGTGGGGTCGGACTTGTAGGACTTTAAACTTTTTCTCTGGTTTAAATAATAGATTATTTTCAGATTTCTGACAATTTTTTGTTAGATATATAACATCTTATAGATATATAAAATGTTTATAAATTTTTTCTTAACTTCTATTTTCAGTCTGTGCTCAAGCTGAGCTTCTTTTCTTCAGTGAGTTCTGGTTACACTGTTTACTTCTGAATGCAGTTGTTTACAACAGGTTTTACTTGGAAATATCAGAGTAATATATGCTGGAAATCCCAGACTGTTCAGATTTGTTTTTTTAATAGAAAGAACAGAATAGAAAGAATTCACTTTATTGATCCCCAAGGGGAAATTGCTAATTTGTTGAAAGCTTCTCCATCTTTGGTAATAAATACAAAATTTGTATTTATTACAAATTATATATATATATATATATATATATATATATATATATATATATATATATATATATATAAACCGAAGAGTTCAAAATTACTAGATACTGTATAACCAAATAAGAAATCACATGCAATATATTAATCAATTAATCAATAAATAACGCATAAATAAGCAGAGAAAGAAATGTAATCAGCACAGACTTGTAAAGCCTGATGGCAAGACAGACTTTCTGTGGCGCTCTGTGCTTCACTTTGGCAAAATGAGCCTCTGGCTGAAGGTGCTCCTGTATCCGTCCGGCATGTCAAGGAGTGGATGAGACTCGTTGTCCAAGATGGGTTGCAGGATGGACAGAATCCTTCTTTCTGACTCCACTGTCAGAGAGTCCAGCTCCACTCCAACAATGTTACTGGCCTTCTGGATGAATTTGTTCAGTGTGCTGGTGTCCTCAACCTTCAGCCTGCTGCCCCAGCACACCACAGTATACAGGATGGCACTGGCAAAAACAGAGTCATAAAATAACCTGAGCAAAGTCTGGGAGATACTGAATGGCTCAGCTGCCTCAGACAGTAGAGGCAACTTTGACACTTCCTGTACACAGCATCAGTCTAGGTTTTTTATCAATGTGGAATCCCAAATATTTGTAGTTGTCCACAATGTCCACACTGGATGGTAACAGGGGTCACTGGTGTCCTGATCCTCCTCCTCTGATCCACCAGTTCCTATGTGCTTGTCACATTGAGTTGCAGATGGTTCAACCCACAAGATGTGACAAAGCAGTCCTGTACTCAGTCTCATCACCCTCTCTGATGCAACCAACCGCAGCTGATTTATCTGAGAACGTCTGGAGATGACCGGTCTCAGTGCAATAGCTGAAGTCGGATGTATAGAGCGTGAAGAGGAAAGGACAGAGGACAGTCCCTTGTGGAGCTCCTGTGTTGCTGATAACACTGTCTGACACACAGCGCTGCAGACCAGCTGCACAACTGGTCTGCCAGTTAGATAGTCCATACTCCAGGACTGCAGGGGGGATCCACTTGCATCACCATCAGTTTCTCACCCAGGAGAGTAAGACGGATGGCGTTGAAAGCACTCGAGAAGTCAAAAGAACATAATTCTCCCAGTGCTAGCCCTGGCTGGTCCAGGCGAGGATATGCGCCGTACAGCAGGAAGGTGATGGCATTCTCAGCTCCAAGCGTGGATGGCAGGCAAACTGTAAGGGGTCCAAGTGTGGTTGGACCAGCGTCCGGAGCTGCTCCAGGACAAGTCTCTTCAGGGCTTCATGGTGTGGAAGGTCAGAGCCACAGGCCTAGTAGGCCTTGGAGTCACAGGGGACATTAAAATTAGGAATGTGATTTTAGCTCACTATGTCTTAAAAAGTTCCAGCACTTTTGTGGTTGTAATGTGAAAAAAGTTCAAGAGTGTGGCTCATTTTGCTGATTTGTTTTCATCTTAGAGTTTCAGGATTTGTAAAGTCTTAAAGAGTATCCATCTTTGTTAAGTTTCCTCTTTTTGTAGTCTACTTATTTAGTCCGGCACTTTGATTTCATGGGTGACAGTTCTGGTTATTAAATGTCTCACATGTACACTCTTTGATTGTTTATTTCAGGGATTCCACATTCATTGTGAATAGTAATGGCCAGTGAACCACAGTAAGTTTCTTTTCTTTTTTCCAGTTCCTGTTTTGGCATCTGGCTGCTGTTGTTTGTTTGTAGTCTGTTCCGCTGTGCCGCCTTTTTCCAGTGTGTCACAACCAAACGTCTAACCAAGCGCTAACAGGAGGACTCACGGGGTCTGTGAAAGAGTATGTGTATGAAAAAGAAACGCTTTTATTTTCATGCTGTAAAACTAAACGACACTGTGTGTGTGTGTGTGTGTGTGTGTGTGTGTGTGTGTGTGTGTGTGTGTGGGGGTGTGTGTGTGTGTGGGGGGTGTGTGTGTGTGTGTGTGTGTGTGCGTGCATTTGGACGGGGTGTGAGAGCTGTTTGTATGTGTTTGTGTTTTAGTTCTGCTCCCCAGGGTCAGTGTGAAGGCTTTAGCGCTCTGAAGACACAGTATGGCAGGTAAATAAACAGGCACGCACATGCCAACACACGCACACACACACACGCACACACTCCAGGACCTGTCTATGAGTTAACCAGGTGAAACTAAGCTAGGGTGGGATAAGAAGTGGGCCTGTATGTTTGCAGATTTCAACATTTCAAAAGCTCTCATCAACAGAACACACCGACACAATGATACAACTGTAAATTAGAAGATAATTAAAGTCATGTCCTTACTATTCACTTCCCAACATCCACCAAGCAGGATTTTAACCAAGTTAGTGAAGTTAGAAATGCTGGGCTGGAGGAGAAGAATTGCAAGATATCATGTCATCGGCAACTTTACAAAGTTGTTTCTTGCTTCTTCTCAAATTACAAAGCAACATGTATTCATAAATTATTACTTTTCTTACTTAAAAATTTAAGTACACCAGAAAGTCAGAAGTCTCTGAGTCTCTGTATTGTCTTGTCTTCCCCTTGATTGTCCCCGGTGTGTCTCGTTCCCTGATTACCCTCCATGTATTTAATCTCACCCGTGTCTCTGTGTCGTTGTCAGGTCCTTGTTGAGGCGGTCTATTGTATCTCGTCTTATTGTGTCCTTTCCTACATGAAGTCAGTCTGTGTTGTTTTTCAGGACCACCTGCTATCAGGTTTTGATCCTTTGTCTTCCTATCTTGCTGTGCTGCCTGGACTTTTGGAATTATTTGTGTGCTATTCATCATTAAAACCATTATGTTCTTCATTCCACCTGAGTCTGCTGTGTCTGCCTCACCACCGCTAACTGAACTTTATGACAGAAGGGACAATTTCTTAACTGTTAGCACAAAAACAAATATATCTTATTATTTAACTCTTATGGTGTAAATAAGTGCATGTTTTAAATATTGTGTGATTTAAACTGGGAATTTGTTTAATTATATACCAAAAATAAACATTGCAACCATTATTTTAAGGTAGGTTAAAAAGAATCAGTTACTGTATTTTCTGGACTATAGAGCAAACCTTAATATAAGCCTCCTCATTTTAAAAACACAAAATTTAATTATGGTATTTTCTAACATTATAACATTAAAATAATAGTATGTAGAACACATATGTCAAAGTCAAGGCCCGCGGGCCGGATCCGGCCCGCGAATTAATTATCTGTGGCCCCCAGGATGATATTTAATTACTCTTAGAACCGGCCCACAGGCCACAGCTGCCCACTGGCATTTTGCACGCACCAACACTACATTCCCCACAATGCATCAGTAGCCCGCGAAGTCACTGAAGCACGAGCAGCTTCATCAGCAATCAGAGCAGAGATCAACTTTCAGCCGCCCTCCTCAAAAATAGCTAAACGTTTAATGGACGCTGAGAACAAGGGGTTTCATGCCTGGTGGGAGGCAGACAGTGATGTCCACTTTCAGTAATGAGTAATCTAATGCGTTTCTATTTCAAATCAGGTCGTCAGACTACTGTTACTTATCTAAACCACTTTGTGACTATTTTCTTTTGTCATTTTATTTCCTCTACGCCTCTTGCGGAGTGACCGCAGTTTCAATGCGACACTGTCAGCAGCGACAGAAACAATGGAGGGAGATGCGCATTTTGTTGCTGGAAAGGAACTATTTTTGAGTTTCGGTCGCCAATTCCATTTATTGCGGCTTCGGGCTTGTTTTTTCTTTCTAAAGTCGCTTGTAGATTTAATGAGTCGCGGGTTGCGGTTTTTGGGCTTAATAAGCGACATAAACCCTAGAATTTTTCTGTCATCCAGTTCGTTTCAGTCCACCATTTCCCGGATGATCCGTCCCACTGTGTCTTTGTTAATGTCAAGTTAATATATTACCTCTGAATGACGTCAAGCTTCGCATTGCGCTCCATAAAACCGCAAACATCGAGACTAATGTAAACAGCGCAATAAACGTGAAAACACCTACAAATGAACAAGTGTATTATTGCTTTATTCATTTCATAATTAAATAATATACACTGTGTTAGGTCTTGGTTCAATGGGCTATGTGCAATCATTTCAATATATTTTAATAAACGTTGAATCAGTCCGGCCCTCGGCTTATAGCAAATTTGGTTTTTTGGCCCTTGGTGTGTTTGACTTTGACATCCCTGATGTAGAATAATTGTATTTTAATGCGGGTCATGCAGGCCAGCCTGCGGACTCACTGCAGTCTCTGATGGGGGAACTAGCTATCGTTCCCCACACCTACAGTGAATGTTGCATTAACCTCCCATCCCTGCCAACGCTGTACCAACTCCTGGCAAGATAGATAGTCGTTTTGAAGAGCTCCAAAATCTTCAAACCCAATCTAAAATTAGAGAATTATGTTTACAAACTGGTTCTGTGCCATGAAACCACCAATTTACCAGCAATTTAGAAAAGTGGTTATATATCCAATCAGAATTATGCCTCATGAAGTGCTTGCAACCTTCCATAATTACCCAAATATTATTGGGTGTATGTATATATATTTTTGAGCCATGAGTAATTCTGTCATTTGGCTGATTGAAAAGTCAATTTTCCCCATTTAATATAGAAACCAGTGACTTTATCTGTCCTTCTAATAGAACCATTTGTATTCCCTGTTGCCAGCTGCTTCATTAGCAACATGGTGACAAATAGTTTCAGTATCTCCTGCTCTGTTTTCATTTACACCCAATCAACTTTATTGATCCAGAACCTCTCACATCCACCAGTACAGTATCTTACTCTGCATGTTTGCTCTCTCTCACATACAGAGAAACAGCAAGGAAGAGAGAGCAAGATAGATAGAGAGGATGGGAGACAGAAACAGAAGAGAAATTCCAAAAGATTTGAAAAACGGGGAAATAAAAGGCTAAGTGACAACAGGGAAACTCAATCCATCCGTCACCTCTGAGAGCCAGTGACCTCTGTGTGTGTGTTTGTTTTCCCGAGTGGCCCTTTGTGTCAAGGGATGCGAAACTTAAATCAGCAATTAAGGTAAATAATTAAACAGGTTGACAATGGATTATTAATGAGACGGATGGGCTAATTGCCCTCCACTTTAAATGGACAGATAACACCTGAAGATAGATAAAAAAAAATGCACAGAGAAAGCAGCAGAGAGACAAATACAGTCTGGGGTAAAGAAATAAAATAAAATGCATGAGATGAAAAACAAGTTAAAGAAAAATCAGCTAATGCTTTCACTGTTCCTTTTAAAATAGATGTGAAACATGTCCAAAACACGAACCATGTCCATGAGTGTTTGGATTTTGGATTTCTGAGTTTTTATCATTATCAATTTGATTTTTCTATATTATTTAATAACCCCAGTTTTTGCTGCATTACTGTGGAAGAACAATCCTAGTTCACTAAATGAAATCTGGAGATGTAGGTATTATTAATGTTGGTAATTATTAGAAAAACAACTGAAGAATAACTCAAAACCACTTTTTTTTTCTCACTCACTGTGTCACGTGAACTCATTACTATGGCAACTGTACAGGATTCAACAATAAAAACACTCAAACTTTTCCCACAAACACCAGAATATTTAGTCCGTTACATATTATGTTTTTAGGCATAATGTTTATTTTGCGATTATAAATAATTGTTCGCTGTGGTAAATTAGCTACCGCTGCTATTAGCTAATCTAACACAGCTGTGGTGGATTAGCTAATTTAAACACCTCTACTGATGAGTTGTCAGAGTTGACTTCTCGTAGGCGAACTTCCTGCGAGAAGCACAACAGACTATTGATCTGTGTGTAGACCAATGGTCTGTGTTGTAGACCAATTTTCTGTGTTGTAGACCAATGGTCTGTGTTGTAGACCAATTTTCTGTGTTGTAGACCAATAGTCTGTGTGTAGACCAATATTCTGTGTGTAGACCAATAGTCTGTGTTGTAGACCAATAGTCTGTGCTGTAGACCAATAGTCTGTGTTGTAGACCAATAGTATGTGTGTAGACCAATAGTCTGTGTGTAGACCAATAGTCTGTGTTGTAGACCAATTTTCTGTGTTGCAGCCCAATAGTCTGTGTGTAGACCAATAGTCTGTGTTGTAGACCAATAGTCTCATCAGTTGTGTGTGTTGCTGGTCTTAGCTGATGGCACACAGATGAAATGTGGTGACCTTGTGCTGGAGGGGTCAAACATGGCCGACAAGGTGAATTTGTAGTTCCAGTCTGTTGAAAACAAACTTAAACTGCAGATAGTCCGATTATGGACATGGAGCCGAGCAGCTACTGCTGTGCTGCTCCCACATAACTTGAGACATTTGAGGCTTTATGACTTGTGACAATCTGTAACATTGTGTCCAAAAATAAAAGAACAATCTTCATTTCATGCAAACATATACCTACAAAAAGTCAAATCAGAAAAATGTATCATTTTAATTTATTTTTTCATATATATATACACACACACACACACACACACACACACACACACACACACACACACACACCTATATTTTTTTTGTGTGTGTGTGTGTATAAATCTCTCTCTCTCTCTCTCTCTGTATATATATATATATATATATATATATATATATATATATATATATATATATATATATATATATATATATATATATATATATATATATATATATGACATCATTCAAATTCTCATGTTGCTCTTTTGAAAAAATATTTGCTCACTCCTGTTCTACATCATACACCCTCTATCTTAATTAAAGTTCCTCTCCTTCTCTGTTTTGTCTCCCCCTCTTTTCTTCATGTCACTATCTTGCCAGTGCATAATATCTCTCAGCAAGGAAGGCTGTGGCCCCCTTTTCCCTTCCAGAAGAGATTCAATTGGACTGGAAGCCAATCAGTCACTGAAAGTATCGAGCTTTGATTGGATTTGCTTGAGGCTGACGGGATGAGGTGGGTGGGCAAGGGGGGCCCAGCTTTGATTTTAACTCTACTTCAATGAAAGTAAATCTGATGTAATATTGCTGTAGACGCAAAGGACAGACGGACTTTGGGTGTGTTTAGGTGGAAGGGTGGATGGTGTGTGTGATTGTAGCTGACATCTGTCATAGCTTGAGCTTTTAAAACTGGAGCAGCTCTGACTGATGTCTCTGGAAGTTGAGCGCTGGCAATCTAGTATATTGAGCAGCACTGGACTATGCCTCTCATGGAACATTTTACATTTAAAGAATTAAAATAAGAAGAAAAACAAACCCTGGATATAATATGATCAGTGATACAAGAATTTGCTCTTTTAGATTTTAGGAATTTTTGTAAAAAATATTTTATTGTTATGGTTTAACCTTTTTGTAACTGAACAATACCCATTATACAGTAAAATTACAATATAGACAATATATAATAACATGCTATATATGGTCAAAGTATGTTGAACCAAGCACTGCTGTGGAAACGACTGCTATCAGCCTCAAGACACCCATAACTGAGAACACTCACGACTCCAACTACTGGGAAAAACCATGTGATTTTGTAAGCTATAATAAAAAGCATAAACATTAGTTAACAATGATCTTCAAAGAAGAAATCATCTCCATTTCTATAGAGTGACACGCAAAAGATTTCATTGCTTGTAAAAGCATCCATCCATCCATCCATTTTCCGTCACCCTTCTCCCTAATGGGGTCGGGAGGTGCTGGTGCCTATCTCCAGCTGCGTTCCGGGCGAGATGCGGGGTACACCCTGGACAGGTCGCCAGTCTGTCGCAGGCTTGTAAAAGCAATTCTAGTGCAACTGAACTTGTTACTGAACCACCTATGAAAGGACCAAAAAGGGGTAAGACTGGTGAGTGGGAATCCTCTGCATTCACACATTCACATTATAATTAATGAGGAATATATAAATTCAACTGTTTTGATCATGTCATAAAGTTATTCCCTCATCAAAAACATACCTGCAGTGTTGCTTTGAATCTGTCTTGCATGTTTGACAAATTCTTTGTTCTCCTGTGGCAAAGCATCATGGGGGATCCAGTGCCGCCTTTCACATTTTCTTTCAGTTTTCAATCTTCCGTGCTTCCGCCTCACATAGCAGCCCTCCTCTTTAGGGCTAATTCCAAGGCATTAAATTAGGAAGTCAAATTTCTTTTCATTTATTTTATGTATATATCTTTTCTGACCTTATAAATCCCAATAAATTAATTTACCCACAAGGCAACAACAACAGCTGCTTGTAAATTTTTAAAGGGAAACTGTTCAGAACACCTGATCTGCAGTAGTTTAAAACAAATTAACCATTGGGTGTTTCTTTGCTTTGCTCCTAAGTCTGTTTGCCCTCTTACCATGTATCTAGCAATTTGCATTAATGACAAACAGCTTTTCTAAGAAGATTAAATTAGTTTATGTAAACTCTCTGAGTAATGACAGCATACTCACACAGAAATGAGACTCCTTGCCAGTATATTATGACTGATGGTTGCATTAGGTCTGTGGAGAACCTCCTCCATGACAGTTATGATGCTAAAAGATCTGTAGATGTTTCTCACTGTCTCTCTTTCCACCCATCGACACAAAAATATAGAATCCACACTTAAATACACACATGCAGCAACCCCCCAATATATATATATATATATATATATATATATATATATATTTCCATAAATGTATACACACATATGCACACTTATACACACCACCCAACATTTTAGCAGTTCTTACACCACAGGCGAACTGTAGCCACAGATAATGCTGTAAGGAGATGATCAATACTAATTCACTCACCCTAACCTGCTTAGGACTGACCAGTCACTCTGTGGGTGTGTGCATGTGTGTGTAAGTGAGTGGGAGAGAAAGGCAGGAAGAAATGTGTTTGCATGTGTTCCTTTTCAGTGTAAGTGAATGCATGTGTGTAACCCATTTAGAGCTCCTATACATATTTCTTTGCTGTAACATGAGCAGCAGCTGTAGAGCAGATCAATACAAATGTTTCTTTGTTAATGAAGATGAGTCTACAGTATTTGTGCTGTGTGCGTGTGCATGTGTGTGTTGTCAGCATGTGTGTGTTGTCAACTTAAGTGGTCGGTGACCACTTAAGTTGACCACTATGGCTGACCACTGTGGTCAGTTATTGGAGGATTTAAACTGCCCACAAAATCCCACCAACAAACACAGATCCATATAGTAATTTTTTAGACTTATTTTTTACCTGTAATTTTACACATCTTTCCTATCCCTTTCTATATACATATATATGTATATGTACATATATATATATATATATATATATATATATATATAGGTCTGACATATTTTTAAAATAATCCTCAATAAAAAAAAAACTCTCTCCTTTTACTTAATTTAAATATACAATTGAAAGCAGTGTAAAAGTTTTCTAACATTAATAAGACTAAATGTTTAATCTTACAGGTCTGTTATGATTACCAGAATATGTTTTATTACCAAATGCCAAAAAATTGACATAGTAAATGTTTGTCCTGTGTGAACATTTCCTCTTTCTCCTGTGACCAGTGCAGTTATGAACCTACTGTCCGTCTTGCTCTGAACACTAAAGCTCTCTGGGGCTGAGGACTTTGTGATGGTCACTCCTAAGCAATGACTTTGTTGTCCTTAAGCCTCCAATTTAGTGGACAGTTTAGATTTAATACTTATTTATTTTTGTAATTTGAAATTGTGCAATTTCATGGAGGATGGAAATAGACAATGACCATGGGACCATGGGAAATTTCCCACAGGAGACCCTACCAGGAGGTAAAACCTCTGAGTTGATGGTGATAGTAACCCCAGGCTTAGGGGTTGCACAGGGTCAACACATGAGTCTTGTCTCAACATATGTGTCTGTTTAGGAATGTTTTGCATATATGTTTTTGGATAAAGGGAGTAATAAATATTTTACAATCAATGGGAAACATCTGGAGAAGCAGCAAAAGGGAAGAAAATGAGTTGAAAATTATGTTTTCCAGTCTACTCTCTATTTTTTTTTTTTTTTTGCTGTTATAATATAGCCTATAGATAGTATGGGAAGCTTTATTAGAATATCTGACTCATTCATCACTCATATTAGAGGCTGACTATGCACAAATCCTTTGGGTCAATATCTAATTTCTGCTTCATTAGCATAGATTCTGTTAGAACGAGCAAATTCTGTGTGTACTGTGTGTTTGTGCTGTGTGTGTGCATCTCATGGTACCATAATGGAACCCAAGGTTCCTCTTTTTCAGTAGAACCTGTAGAATAGTTTAAAATTACATCTAGAAAGCAAAGTAACATCACAGAATGTCACAAAAAGCTTTATTCACTTCCATCTCACTGATATCCTCATTGGTAAGACACAATGAGTATCATAGTAAACAGTCAAGATCAACAATAAGCACTAGTCTGATGTCATCATTCGGCTTTTTGAAGGTCATAGTGATGATGACCCTGATGCTGTTTCATGGAGCCCAGTCGAAATTTTCCCTGGGCACTAAAATGCAGAGAAACAATGACATTAGAGTCAAACTGAGTGAGCTCAATCTGTGATCAACCAGCCTTACTGGTTGAAAGGACAATTTAAATTCCAAATTCCACATGCCAAGATGAATGCTACCATAGAAGGTGAAGCTAAATGAACCCATCTAAATGATGAATAAATAAATAGAACAAAGTGAGAAAATCATGGCTCTGATTAGATCACAAAATGTATAGCTGAAAAACTATATTAAAACTGAACAAACAACAAAATGAATGAAACATTGATCCTAATGAATAAATGTCAGTTAATAGGTTAACTAAAACATTGGGTGTCTTGTGAGATGTTATTTATTAAACAATAGAAAATGGAAATGTTGTCTTATAACATTAATGTTCCTCATTTCGGTTAATAGCATTTAGGCAAGAATACTGAAAAGATGGTTGAAAGTGATGAACACAAATTATGCACTGAAATATGACTAACTTTAGTTAGTTTTTTCACATTAAATATTTGATGAATAGGTGGATGTTACACAGATAATTTGGAGATACATTTCACAGAAAAGTCACCAACTACTGAACCTGAAATAGGCAGGGGTTCATTGTAACGTCATTGATTAATCTTAATTGGCTTGAAGGTTGCCACTGCAGTCAAGAAGCAGTTTCAGGATTACAGAAAAGCTTTCATTTGTCCAACTCACATTTAAAGTTGCTGGCAAACACATAGAAAAATTCGTTATCTAGCTTTTATCTGTGAACCCTGACCTCTTGTGGAATTGAACAATTCCTAAATATAAACTATAGGGTTTCTATGCTGGCTGGGTAACTGCTTAGGATTTACTCAAATATACTATAAACTATAAATATAAAACTATAAATATAAAATGCTAAAGTCCGTAGTAAATAATTGTTTTACTTGTTAAAATACATGTTACAATGCAGTTGGTCAAAGTGGGGCGCAGTGCTACTCACTGCCTCATCACTGTCATGTCGCAGTCAGCAGTGCAACCCCAGGCTGCACAGACCTGTGTGCAGACAGCATGCAATGTATTGTCATGGTTCCATTCTATTGTCCAACACGCTTCTCTGAAGAGGGATTCCCATGTAATGTCTATAGTGTTCCAAAAAGAATAAAAGTTCTGCAACTCCCCCAGACAAACTAAAAAATATTCCTGTATACACAAATTCTTCTGATTATATGAGTCGTCCAGTAATATTCATGGTGATCTCTCCATGAATATTACTGCTGTCTTTATGGTGGCCCCTTACTGACATGGGCTGAGTGATGTTTTGGAGATGCTAAGGAGCCATGTGCTGACTTCAGTCTGGAATAATAAAGGCACACTGACAGGCAGTCTAATTCTATCCCTTATGATAAAGCACAAGTCCTATTTTGAATCCTAATTAGGCTGAATAACCTGTTCAGTCTAGTTCCCTTATGGATTGGATACACTCTCACTGATACCCAATCAGGATTTTTTACAAATATTAATATCAGATTGGTGCATCTGTAATCAAAATACATTTAACAGGTTAGGGTACCCTGACTAAATGAGAAAACATTCAATGTTATGGTTTTATAAATGCCTTTGCAAAGCAGTTCTCCTTTTCTTACTTTAGTCAAGAACTGTCTTCAACATAATCTTGTTTGCATAGAACTCGCTTATTTCAGCCAATGGGAACACTTTATTTATCTCATATGAGGGGTGAAATCAGTTGTGGAATATAGGTCTCAAAAATAAAAAATCTTGGTCTTTTTTGTATTTTCCTGACATTGAACAGGTTAGTAAAACAATACTAACTAAATATTAACTTAAACTGGATTTAAGCTAATATTTGACCAACTAAAGGAAAAGAGTACAGTCAGGGGCGTCGCCAGGAATCTTGGCCCCCCTGACAAAAAAATTAATTGGGCCCCCCACGCAGCTGCTGTTATAACGTTTGGAGTCTATCAGACCCATCAAAAGCGTCACTGTTTAAAGGCTTGCAACTGCTTGGATTTCTTTTATCCAACACTGATAACTAGCACAATATTTACTGTTCATAAACTTTATATCCAACAGTCTGCATTCAGTATGCAAGTTGGTTGCTTAAATTTTTTCTATTAATTTGAGATTTCTCTCCACAAGAGCAACAGTCAAAAGCAACGTGCAAAATATACATGAAGCACCTAAAGTGTGTATTTAACACCAGTGAAGAAATGTTTTACTGTACCTTGTGATATGTACACAATGTACAGTATCAGTATCAGCAGAAACTCTTTGGGGAAACACTAAATTCTTCTAATGGGGTTAATCTTATCTAATTGCTTTAGCTAAGACTAAGTTTACGTATACATGAATCAATATTGATTCTAACATTCATTCACTATAAAATAAACTAACATATGCATGTACATCCAAATTTAGATGAAGGTGGAGTCAACATTGGTCTGTTATAGATGGAAACCTTACGCTGATTCATTGACCATTTTTTGTTTGATTTCAATGTCAGGCTTCAACATGGATTCAATATTTTCACCTTTCCATGTTTGAACATTGATTCACTCACATTTTGCCATCTTGGTAGTATGTCAACATGTTGACCATTTCCTGGGGCAGAGATGTCATGACACCTCCATGGGAGAGGTGTTTACATCAGCCTCTGCCCACCCATTTAAAATCTATTCACACATCATGCAACACTCCATGGCTGACGGAGAGAAGCCTCTGTTCCCTGTTCACAGCCTGGGCTGGAGGCAGGGAGAAGGACCTGGACTGTGACTGTGGGGGACGAGGTGGTCTGCTTGTCTCCACCCCAAAATGAAGAGGACCCTGAAGGAGCATGAAGGGGATCTCCTGGGTCTGGAGGTCAGACCTGGGAAGGGGCGTGTCAATGGGGCTAAGGCCTCAAAATCCAGGAATATTGCAATGCAAGAATTTCCACAAGTAGAAGATATTAACTACATATAACTGACATGTTCTGTCTCTGATTATTGTAGCATTTAGTCAACAGAAATCATGTTGTTAATTCTAAAACAAGAAAAGTTTGGTCAGATTTCACTTCAGACAGTGAGTGAAAAGCTGGATGGTTTCAATAGTATCTGCACTCATTGAGTTTATTCTACATCACCAGCTGAATCACTTTGTGTTAATTAGTTCTGAAACAGGTGTAATCAATAAACGGACCCCCGAGAGTATGTTGCAGGAAATAATTTCTTGTAATTCTTTTCAATCAACAAAAAAATATGATAGTAAAAGGAACATAACATATATTCCTCAAAGATAATCTAGTGTTTCGTCTTCAATCGTTCCTCTCCCATGGTCTTTGTCCTGTTCCTTATTTCTCCATTTGTTTTATCCTGGCAGGGCCATTAACTCATAAATCCAATACAGGCCACCTCAACACTATTTGTCTTCTGCCAATAGACAACAAGATGGGATGACGGAGCAGAGAGGAGGATCAATGGCTCCCCTGACTGTCAGTCTGCTCACTTGTTTTCACATCTATTTACCAGCTGCCTCTCCCACCTTATCTCCATTCCGTTCCCTTGCTTCCCTTGCTCTCTTTTTTTGTCTCTTGTGTTTGAAAGAAAACTTGTTAATATGGAAAGCTTTGCACTCCTGGGTATAAACCGAAAAAGTTTAAATATATTTTCTACTTACTATTACTTACTTGGAACTATTTCTTCATTTAAAGTCCTCACAATCTGTTGCTTGCAGAGAAGCTATAATTTAGAATCATGAATCAACCGACCAAGTGGGATCATTTGAAGTTGTCTTCAAATCCAACAAAATGGGTGTCAATCAAGTTAACTCTGTTTGTGCTGCTTTGTGCAGCAAAAAGTTTTGTTTGTGCAGCTTTGGCTTTGAAAATATTAATTATGTTTATAGGTCAAAAGGTCAACAACCCGCCTCCCTCTCCCCTTCTCATAAAATTAAGGAAAATAGGTGTCAATCAACTCAGCTATGTTTGTGCTGGTTTGTGCAGCAAAAACTTTTGTTTGTGCTACTATCGTTCTAAAGATATTAAGAAAAATGTTTCCTGAGGTCTGATTTGAAGAAGGTGGGGGGTTGGTTGACCTTTGTTGACCTGCAGAAACCTTTTTCTTAATATCTTTAGAATGATAGCGGCACAAACAAAAAACATTGCAGCACAAACATAGCACAGACGTTTAGACTTAGACTTCCTTTATTGTCATTGTACAAAGAAAACAAAAGGTGAATCTTGACAACGAAATGTCGATACTTGTCTACCAGTGTAACAGAGCTAAAACCTTATACTACACAATAAATAGGAATAGGAATAAGAATAAAGTGCCATAGAATACACAAGTTCAGTATTGTGAACAAATCTAACTAAAGTGCGTGTATTGACCATAATTGGTTTGACACCAATTTTGTTTGATTTCATAAAAATGGGGGAGTCTGGTTGACTTTTTGATCTTTAACATTTCATTAATATCTTCAAAGCCAAAGCAGCACAAACAAAAAATTTTGCTGTACAAACGGAGTTGAGTTGATTGACATCCATTTTGTCTGATTTGAAGAAGGAATAATGTTAAGAAACTTAACATTATTCCCGGCTGTGGTTTTTGTTTCTGGCCAGGAATGATGCATTTCTACAGACAGTCATTTACAGAAATGCATCACTGCTGGTCAGAAACAAACAACCACAGGAAGAAGGCAGAGAAAATCATTTTGTCACAAATGCTCTGTCTCATTAACATACTGTCATGACTCACATATTGCTGATAGAGGTTACATACAACAGCTTTAAATGTGCAAATTTGGATCTTATTTTCTGTCTCCCCGACTCTGTGCTTATCACACACACACACACACACACACACACACACACACACACACACACACACACACACACACACACACACACACACACACACACACACACACACACACACTCACACACACACACACACACACATGCACACACACTTTTTTTGACCACTACCTCCTTTTCTTCACACATTTCACATCTTTCTCTCCGTTTTCCAATTTATTCCCATCTCTGACCTTCCACATCTTTTTTCTCTCATCTGTCTCCCCTGGGTGTTCTCCTCTTCCTGTTCGTCAAGCCCAGCATCCTTTCCTCTCTGCTCTATCTCTCTCCACTCCATGCCCTTTTGGAAACTCACTCTCTGCTGGTTAATGTTTTGAAACAAACAGCTTTGGACAAACACTGAAATGGGCTGGTTGTAATTTTATTCTTAATTGAAATCAATATCATTACAGCAGATAGCATATTCAGTTGCTCGGCTTTAGTTTGATATGAAAGGATTTCATGACTATTTAGTAATAGACTGCTTTAGAAGAAATGATTTTAATTGGTAATCATTAAAAATAAATTTGTCCTTCTTTCAGTTTCAAAGGTTTGTGTTTTTAAATATTTGAGCTTCATTTTTATGGAGCCAAGCATGTTTCAACTACGGGATATTACAAAATAAATATACTTTTGCTGCAGCAGATGGACAAGAAGTCTCTAGAGATTTTTATCAGTTTGTAATATAATGCTATACTACAAATAATCCACTCAAAATATTTTCCATTGATATTTTGTGATTTGGAAATGGACAACATTTTGAAAGGTTATATGTTAATATATAAGAATTGATAATGTAAAAAATATACTAGCTATATAATTATAAATATATACTGCTTAAAAAATAAAGGGAACACTCAAATAACACATCCTAGATCTCAATAAATGAAATATTCTCATTCAATACTTTGTTAATGAATTTGATTTCCATTGATGATTTTTGGTGATTTTGTTGTCACCACATTCAACTTTGTACACGACGAAGTATTCAATGAGAATATTTCATTCATTCAGATCTAGGATGGGTTATTTGAGTGTTCCCTTGATTTTTTAAGCAGTGTATTTTTGAAATATCCCCATTATTGTCCAATTAACACAATGCAGGACATACATAAAAATACTGAACAATTAAGATTGTAAAAACTAAAAAACAATTCACTCATAGAATGCAGAAAATATTATATTATTAGTAATATTATTTCCCCCAATTACCCTTGTGAATACTGACTCTTTGACTCCATGTCTGAAATCCAGTACCAGGTTTCTGCAGGTGAAATTAAATGGTGACATTAGATGTTAAATCCAAGTCTGGCCTTTTTGTTGCAGCTTTTTCCAGCTGTAACAAAAAGGTAATTTTGTCCAAGTTACATTTTTAAATAGATCAACCAAGCCCACCCTTAATTATGGTATCATGATTTATTTTTGGGTCAGACAGGATGGACCTTCATTTTGTCCAAAATGAAGCGACTCGTCTTTTCACTCATTGTCTCGATCCCACAGGCATATCACTTCTGTGCTGACTGCTCTTCATGAGCTCCCTGTGTGCTGAAACAGGAATGATTTCTATATTCTAACAAGAAGAATATCAAAATTTGTGAATAGTTGAAAATGTTTTAATGGCCTCGCTCTGCTCTATGTCTCAGACCTGCTTCACTCGCTCTCTTCTTCACGTCCTCTAAGGTCAGCTGACCAACTGCTCTCCAGAGATAAGACCGAAGTTCAAAGGTGACTGGACTTTTGCAGTATTAGGACCTAAGTTATAGAAAGGAAGCTTCTTCTCAGGCCTCTTGAAATCCTTTTGAAGACCCAGATCTAGAAAACCTCATGTTCAATAAAACATGAGGTTTTTTCTCTCTGAGTTGTTGTGTTATCGATCATTGTCTTCTTAAATGGAAATTACAGTGCCAATTTTTCCAATTAATTTTTAATGAACTTGAACTAATTAAATGAATTTGTATTTTTATGTATTCTGTGAATGAACTTTGATCAATCATATGTTTTTAATGTGTTTTATAACTAAATTAGGATTGCCAATTTAAACTGTTGTAGCTTGATGTGACCTTCTAATACACACTGACTGCAATATGAAACGATTTCAACAAAATTATGAAGATGTAGAAAAATTATTCAACCTCTTGTTAAACAAAACTAAGAAAGAGAACTTTTAAGAACTGAAAATCGAAAAAATATAGATGTGTCTAATATCAGACACATTTTGAGCTTTGAAATATGATGTATGCATAAAAACTGTCACGATCGAAGAACTGGTGGAATAAAAATCAATGACGTCTTATAGTACAATACTGCCCTCTAGTGGTGAGTGGCACATAGACAATCTCCGTTTTAACAGCGTTGCTTATGATCATAGTTCATTCTGCAGCAACGTCTCTTATAAAATTCTGAATGGTCTTTTGATATTTCATGTATAGTTTTATTTATTAGGCTTCAAGTTTTTAGCATCAGTGTCTGAAAAAGCAAAACATCTTCATGGCTAATTGGATGAAGTGGCATATCCCAGCCAGCACACCTAGGTGGGCCCCATATGGGATATAAGTGGGCAGGCAATATGGGTCCCAAAAGGGTTTGTCCACGGTTTCCATGGTGGCCCCACATGGGTTTGCCCAGGTTGATTTCAATGGGCTCTAACTGGGTTTTCAGTGGGGCCCAGATGCCTTAATCCTGTAGGAACAATGGGGTCATTCTCACCTAACCTGGAAGTGAATTACATTCATATATATGCTATCTTGATCAACAATCCAAAGTCCAGCTTTAAAAAAAAAAAAAAAAAAAAAAGTGAAGAAAAATTTATTTTGGTCAAGGCTTTTATTTGGTAATTTGAAATATTGTCAGGAGTTATTTTTTTACCTCACTACAGCAATTATTAGAACTTCATTAAGAGAAAAAGAAATGTGCTGTTAAACAACAACAACAAAAAAAAAAAATTTTTTTGAAAACTAGTTTACTATAACAAACGTGTAAACAGATCTATAAATATACATCTATAGATGCACACAAATAAAGACACCTACATATTTTCCTAAAGGTCTATATCACATGTGTCAAACTCAAGGCCCGGGGGCCAAATCCGGCCCGCCATAGCTTTTTATGTGGCCCTCCACAGACTAGACTAAACACTAAGTGTGATTAAATATTATATTACCAATCATATCAATGCAGTTTTTATCTGTTTACTGCCAATTTATATCAATCAATCCCTCCAGTTTCTTGAGAATTTAGTTGATGTATGATTATAGTCCATGATTTATACAGTAAGTAAATAAACAGTCACATTTATTATTAGTTCCTGAAGGAACTGAAGAGATCTTCAATAATATTACGTAATTTTAAGAATTCATTGACATATTAACAGTTTGTGAACAGGTTTTATCAACACATTCTGGCACAACCAGCCCTTTAAGAGCCTTCATGATCTTGATTTGGCCCAAAACAAAAATGAGTTTGACACACCTGGTCTATATTAATGTATAAATCTAAATACTATATGTAGATGTATATTCACATTGATACACACAATGTGAATATACACACATATATAGATCTTTCACAATACATTTTTGTCAAACATTTTTAAGAATAACCTACATGCCACATGCATGCTTAAATTTGAAATGTCTCATACTTTACTGAAACTGTCCATCTTGAAAGACCTCCCCACCTGAGTTTGAACTGGCAGTCTCTCTAGTCTATTTCCACCTCTGTCACGGGCTCCAGTAAAACCACTTCGAGAGTCTTTGCCGTATGCTTGTGTGATTCTGTAGATGGATCACTTCTTTTAAGTCCCCTGAAATAACAAGCAAAGGTAGAAATTGTATTAGTGTTTCATTTTAGCCCAATGTAACATTCATGAGATTTGCATCTCCCCCTTCATGGGGCAAAAAATGCTTGCAGAGATATGCCATAATCAAAAGGACTCTTGAGTCATTATTATTATGTACAGAAACTATATTCTTACTGTAAATTTAAAATATATCCATCTATATAAATCAACTACTAGCATAGGAAAGGTTCTATTGTGGTTATTTTGTTAATACTGTTTGAAATGCAAACAATATTACCTTCAAATTTTTAAGTTCTTAACAACAGTGAAAGAATACTGTTCAAATTGAAGACTCAATTTTTAACCTAAAAAATTACTAAAAATAACAAACAAACGGCATAAAACAACCAAAAGAAATTAACATATGTTTAAGAAAGAAAAGTGGAAAAAAAGTTACTCTGACAATAAAAACTGATATTTACCATTCAAAACATCAAAGAGACGCAGGTCCAAGAGCTTGTTTCCAATGTCGGCCAAAAAGGTTGAGCTGGACTTCCAATTCATGGGACATGAGGAATCGCACAGCTGGTTGTATGGTGTCATCTAAGGATACTCCTCCAATTTCTGTAGCCATGGTAACCTTAATGACAATAACAAGACAACATTTTTTTTTTGTTCATCAGTTTGTTATTATATCACTCTTATGTGCTTAATTTTACTAACATATTAATCTACCTTTTTTCAAATCGTTATAAAGTGATCTTCACACGCCCGATCCTGTTGAAGTCTGCAAAAATATATATTTTATTAGTGCAGTTAATATAACATTTAGACTTTTCAAAAAAAATAAAAAATTAAGGCAAAACAGCCTTTGTATAGATTAACCACTGAAGCCTTATATTGTAAACACTGAACAGTTTTGCAATTATTCTAATTTCTTTGTTAACGTGACAGGACTAAGACAGTAGTATTAATCTTAAGAGTAGTTTAGAAAATCACTATAAATGTTACTAATAAAGCCTAAAACATTGTACATATAAAAGAATTAGAGCTACAATTAAATATAAGTACATTTCACATAACTGCTAGCTAAATATAGCAAAAATATCAAACAGAATTTCTTCATCTTTCAATATTTGTTTCAGGCTTGGCCACTGATGACTACTCTAGACCAACACAACAGCAGCAGATTGAAATAAACTCTGACAGAACAAAACGCTTTAAAGTGTCACACAACAATTAAAAAAAAAGAATTTAAAAATATGAACTACAATGCCTTCATCCTAGTTACAAAAAAACTTTTAGGCCCAATATACTGAAACCACATGGGCCCCATATAGTGTTCCCATTTCTGTCCCATGCCCAGTTAGCCCACGTTAATGCTGAATGGGGCCCATACATTTAACCCAAATGAGCCAACAATATGGGTCCCATTTAGGTTAACCTTATGAGCCTCATGCAGTTAGCCCAGATAAAACCCATGCCCACTTATCATTACCTATATACCCCCAAAGCTAAAAAGCAATAATAATCTTGCATGGGTGGGTCCGGGGGCCCAGCCAAACCAGCCTGAATGCATGCATGAGACCCTCCCATGCATGCTGATTTGACTGTGAGAAACATTATTAAAAGCCCAAGTACATAGAATGAAAGCACAATAGTTACTCTTTTTAAATCATACAAATGTTTTTATTGTGTCCAGACACTTTGTGACAACCTCTGCTAGCAACATAGATTCTTCAGTGAACCGATTTCATTCTGCCTCGTTGGCGCTCAAATGAACCAATGGCAGTTCAACAAATAGAATGGCGGTAGTATTTGAAAATGGTTTGGCCCACAACGCTGCGTTTGAAATCGGTCTGCACTAAAATCTGCTTATTGTGTGTAGCTGTGTGTGTGTAGCTGTGTGTGTTAGCAATATCAGAAAAAGTATCACCCGAAAGAAAAGCAAAAATAACAATAACAATTAAGTCTCTTTTGGGGTACTCCTGTCGTCCGATCTGTTACGAGCAACAATTTTTTTAAACAAGCGATTTAAAATCTCTCCCTAAAATTCGGTACTAGGTAAAACAGAAGAAATGTACTTACAGATTCTTTCGTAGATCAGCCAACAGGCAGACTCCGCGCCAACGGACTGATGAAGAGAACAGGCTTGATTTTGAAACCGCATATCCATCCGCAGTTCATTTTACGTTTTCCAAGAAACACAAGATTAATTTTTGAGAGTGCTACATCGGCTTAACCAATGTAAAACTGATGCAGCAAAAGTTCTCAATGTAAAGAAATACATATTGTAGTCCTCCTTATTCAAATGTTTTTTGGAACTATTTTCTTCAGTGGATGTGTAAAGTGCCTACCGGTACTTCAATTCACCAACCTTTATTGGCAACGTTGGCTCAGTGCAAACAATGAACAAAAAGGTTAAATTTGCAACCAGATTAAAAGATATAAAATGAATCATTAACAGAAATGTTAAGGGTTTTTTTATATTTTATATATACTGATGACTTGGAAAATGTTTGCAAATATATGAAAAAACAGATGCTCAAAAATTTTACTCTTGTCTCTCACTTGGTAAAGAGTTTTGTTTGAATTTATTTTCTACACATTTTGTGATATTTTTCACAATGGTCTTATTTGAACTATTTCTCCAAATAAAAATTAAATCCTGCTGCGAACAGGCTGCAGTAAACTCTATGGATGTCTAAACATCCAATTGATAAAAATAATAATAATAATAATAATAATATATAAAAATAATATATTAATAAAAAACCAAGGACTAAAGTCCAACCATGCTTAATTTTGAGTAAGCATCAGAATATGAGTTTACGTATATATTTAAAATAAAAATGTTATTTAAACAGTTAAAAAAATTTTAACCGGGGTTAAAAAATGAAAAAAAAGTTAGGGGTTCAAAGTGTAGCAATTCTGAACTGACTTTTGCTTTGACATACAGTGAAAAGTTTGAAAGTGACAGGGTAGCCACATTGTCTATTAAAATGTTCTACAATTTTGTCCCATTTAGACCATGAAAAAAAGTACTAGGGGCTACATTTTCCTGCCCAGGTCCAACCCATGTATGGTCAGCCCATGCTCATGTCATGTGGGTTCAATGTGGTCAGCCCACATTGGGCTTCTCATGTGGGGCCCGTGATACTGAAACCACATGGGCCCCACACAGTGTTCCCCATTTCTGTCCCATTTCCAGTTAGCCCACATTGTTGCTGAATAGGGCCCATACATTTAGCCCAAATGGGCCATCCCATAAGGGTCCCATTTTAGGTTAACCATATGTGTCCCATGAGGTTGGCCCAGATAAAACCCATGCCCACTATGGCCTACTACAAACCCAAGTGGGGCCCACTCATGCGTGCTGGCTTGGAGCCTGGACTGGACTGTTCTAGCATAAAATAATACAATGAAAAATGTTAATGGTTGAAAGTGTGGCTAGAACAATACTGAACTGGTTTAAAAAAATAAATCATTGTAAGCATTATTTTTAATGTTTTAATATCCTGGTCCTCCGGAAGCCTAGTGTTTGTAAATGAGCCAAGCACAGAGATCATACAGTGAGCAAGTTTTAAGTTCAAAGATTAGCAAGGCATGGATGTTCTGTTCTATCAGCAAAATATATCCTTGGGTGACCTCCAAGACGAAGTCACCTTCGTCCTGTAGACCTCGACAACCGTCGAGGTCACCAACCTTTACTATCGTCGAGGTTTCCCTTTTTACAGAAGAAAAAAATTCAATTCTACAATCTACCTTACATCAACTCCATTCCCAGTTAGCCCACCTTGTTGCTGAATAGGGCCCATGCATTTAGCCCAAATGGGCCCCCTCCCATTTTAGGTTAACCATATGTGTCCCATCCAGTTCGCCCAGATAAAACCCATGCCCACTCATTACCCATGTAGCCCACATCAAACCCAAGTGGGGCCCACTCATGCGTGCTGGCTGGGATGATTCAAATGTTTTCTACTTAAGTGGAAATTCCACCAATAACTATTTCAGCAAAGGTAAATAAATATACTAAGCATGTTACATTTAGCATACTTGAAGCCCCACTAATCATCAGTATTTTTGCAGTATGCAATTTTGGAACAACTAATTTTGTGTATTTTAATAATTAAATTGTAGAAAATCACAGTTTGAAGTGTACAAAGTTTACTATCAAACTTTTCTGGAACAACTAAAGGTATACTTTTTTTTTACTTTCATTATACTGCTTTTATATAAAAATGCTTGATTAGTATGTATTAAATGCACTATTTTTGTGATCAAATCACATTTAAAACATATTTAGAATGTCTTCTGAGTAAATAAGCATTACATATTTTATGTATTAGCAGTGTGATCACAGTAAGCTCCAATTGCACTTTTGGCTTATTATAATTGCTAATAAAGTACACTCTTCAGTTTCTTATCAATGTCTTTTATTATTTTGCTTAGCCACTATGTACATTACATACTACAGCACTGCAAACATATCAGGCAACAGTACACAGAAAGATCAATTAAAATTGTAATCTTTTTCATCTAGCTGAAAAAGATTACACTGTTTACTCAATATCTTCACATTTTTCAAGAGTACATTGCCAAGATACTATCCGAGAATTGTACAAATTGTCAATATATTAAAAGCTTACAGACAACATGCTTATGAAAATTAGCACAATAAAACAATAGGTACAATTTAGAGGAAATGTGAAAAATATTTCACCAAGGACAGAGTATTGATTTAATACAATGTCACAGTTTTCCAGAATTACTTTAGACCAACTGACATTTCTCCTTCCTAAGAACAATGAGGACCAACAACAGAACCATTCACTGAACTTTACAGAAACCTATAAAAATAATAAAACAATAAAGCAATTAGACAGAGAAAGCACTTGTATTTTGAAGAGTACGGAAAAACGGCAAAGAAAAAAGTACGACTTACAATTTAAAGACGTTGTGGACTCGCTATGTATGTGACATCATCAGAACTGATGATGATTGGACCGGATGCCTGGAGTGGAAAACATTTCTGGGTGTCTTTTCCCGTTTATGTTGAAAAATAGTCAGCAATATCATAGAATCAGTTGATGTCGGCATTAACTATGAAGTTTTTTTTTTCCTCCGAAGAGTTTTTGTAGCGCTAGTGGCTCACATTTTTGACAGTAGACTGACAGGAAAGAGGGTGAGGAGAGGGGGAAAGACATGCGGCAAGGGTCGCCGGGGCCGGGAGTCGAACCCGCGATGTCCGCGTCGAGGACTGAGGCCTCCAAACATGGGGCGTGCTAACCCCTGCGCCACCACAGCACGCCCCATGAAGTTGTTTTAAGTCCGGACTTAAGGGAGACAAAGACACATCAAACTTAGACCAATAATAATCAAACATTCATGGTGGATGTTCACCAGAACAAATCGGACAGTTTTTCAACAACACCACCAAAGTCCTCTAAGCCAGTGATAAAATGAAGGCATTCTGACTTTATTCTTTCACAAAAATACAAAACACCTTTCCGTTCCCCCAAACTGCCAGGGCCCTGGGCTGCAGCCCTGTAAGCCCTAGAAATAGTGAAGGAACATCATGACTGCATTTTACAAGTTAGATGGAAGAACTGTTTGCTTTGACCACTCCATGTTTGGTGGAAAACACATTAATACGTTTTTACTACCATGTACTAAAAACAGCTGTAAAGACATAAAGCAGAATGTAGGCTTAAGTATTTAATACAAAGCTGTTGTAAGGTGGACTATACAAGTCATTCATTTAGCGTCACTACATTTTGCTCGTATTCCTGTGATTTGAATGACTCACAGAGCATTAGCGTCGAAGATAAGCAGACAGACGAAGAAGAAGTGATGAGATGCTCTTGAGTGAACTTCTCTTCACCCAGCAACTGGCACACACACATTTTTATCGTTCTTGCTTTTCCACACATTGGCTTGCAAACCTCCTACATCATCCCTTCATCAAATGGACAAATTTAAGAGAAGGGGCATTCCACCATCATTCTTGAAACTTCTTGAGAGATTAATTACGAACAGTTAGAGAAAAAACAAAATCTTTTTTCTGTTCACATATTTGAATCTTCTCTGTGATTTTTGATGTGCACATTAAACTTCGTTTTATGATCAGTATGTGTTTGGATTTATTTAACAAATAAGTTCTTGGTGTTTAAAGAGTATGTGTGTGTTTGTGTGCGTGTGCATGTGTGTGTGTTCATTCTGAATGGCTCCAGACCCTCATGCGTCAGAGATCCTTTCTATTTCTATGGCCCCTAAGCAAACATATTAAGAACTACCTTATCACCGCTTGCACAGTGAGGGCCACACACACAAATGCAATTACACAAATACACACGCACACCAACACATTAAATTCTGTCCTGAGCAAACATTCCACATTCACAAAAAATAGCTTTAAGACCAATCACACTAAGCTCTCTGACAAACTTTCCAAATGTCACCAATCTGCATCGTAGGATGGGTGGGACTAGAGAGCTTTCGGGTCTTTAACTGGTTCCTCTGATCAGTCAGTTCACATTCAGCAAAAAGTTCCACTTCATAAAGGTAATATTAGACAAGTGCACCAGGTCCAGGCACATATCCTTGACAAGCCTTATCTAAGAGGTGCAGCTTTGGAATATTTGTCTCAAAAAGACCCCCAACAGTGAATTATTGGAAGAAGTTGGAATTAACCTTCTGGATTTTTTTTGGTCTTACTCGCTTAAAGTGACTTAAACAAAAATCTAAATATTGGTCTATTTTTCTAAAAGCTTTGATAATTTAAAAGGACAACTTGAATTGATCTGACCACCAACTCAGCATCAATAAAACACCTGAGGAGTTTAATGCAACTTTTTAAAAATACCACAACCTGAGAAGCAGCAGAGTTTGTGGAAAGGAATCCGGAGTTTGAAACTTCAGCATACAGTGAGTTTCTTGTAAGTAGCAGTAGTGCTGGACTCTAAACTCCTCTGCAGACAAAATGCATAGGAGAGCAGCAGCTGTTTTGGGGATGAAGGTGGTTATAATTAAGCTGATGCTGTTTGGAATCCAAGTGAACTCAGCACCAACTGAGAGAAGAGAAGAAACGACTGAACTACCAGGTGAGACCAGACACCGAGTGCCTTTACTGAAATCACTTGTTTTCAGATGATCAGTTCTTGGTTGATCATTTCCAATGTAGTACACAAGATGATTATGTGTATAAATGTATGAAATCCATACAGTTAAATCCAAAAGTATTATTGGACCTCAAATATAATTTTGGGTAAGAGACAATCAATCATAGCAGTTTGATATAGAACAGAAGTCAATATAACATTTTAATTATTATATTTATGAGTGTTTTTGTCACAATCTATCGGTTTGCAACATATTTATAAACTTAAAAAATTTTAATAAAATTGTGTATTTTTTTTATTTCTTTGCTTTAATGTATTTAAAATAACTAGCTGCTAAAATTAGCTGTCAACTGAACAACAATGTGCAGCAACAAGTAGAATTTGGTGAGTCCTGTATGTACATTCACAACTATGGACATATTCCCATTAATAATGGAATGGCGTAAATTGAAATTACATTAATTTGCTTAATGAAAAGATGCCAATTTTGGAACAAAAAAACTACTTTTTGATCAAATGTTGTGGTAAGATGAGGTAGTTTGTAGGCAGAATCAAAATAGATGTACAGTGAACCCTCGCTATAACGGGGTTCACCTTTCATGACCTCGCAAATGTTTTTCTGCAATTATTTTTCACAGTGCATTGTGTTCTGCGTCCTGATTGGCTAAACAATCTTCTCTAAACACCGTAATGTGCCAAAGACATTACGCTATTTAAATATACGTAATACAGCTTGGCAAATTTTGGCAAATATTTTTTGTCCAGAAGTAAAAAGAGTAACAACTACCGATAAATATGTTCTTCTCTCGAAAAAACATGTCCCAGAGGCTTCAGAAGAAAAAGACACTTCTGTGCTCTGACTATGACGCTATGCCGCAGCATCATAGTCAGAGCACAGTGAAATATACGAGTTACAATTTGTCCTACTGTACTTCATATTGATGATGAAAATTAAAAGGATTTTACTGTAGTTATTTGTAAGAAAGCGTTCTATTTGTTAAAAAAATGCTTAGACCTAAAAACAGGTTTTGTTCTTTGGTTTGAGTGTAGAGTATTTAGTTATGCTGTATAAAAATTGTCAAAAATAAAGGTAACTACTTCACGGATTTTTCCTAAATCCGTGATTGGTGAAATGCAATCCCCGCGAAAAACGAGGGTTCACTGTATTTCACAGCCTGAAGACAAATTATGCTGATTGACAGCATTGGAGATTCAGTGTTCCCTCACCTGGAAACGGGTCACAGGGTCCCACCCTGGCCGGGCTTTTACCCATGGTGCCTGGCCAGGCTCAGCCCGAAGCAGAGACATGGGTCCCCCCTCCCATCGGCTCACCACCTGTGAGAGGGGCCAGAGGGGCCAGAGGGGTCGGGTGCAGTGTGGGATGGGTGGTGGCCGAGGGAGGGGTTCCTGGCCATCCAATCCCTGGTTGCAGAACACGGAATTTCCTCTCTGGTGTGGAAGGAGCCAAAGCTAGTGTGTGAGGTTGAGAGGTTCTGGCTAGAAATAGTCGGTCTCACCTCAATGCATGGCTCTGGTTCTGGAACCAGTCTCCTTAAGAGGGGCTGGACGTACTTCCACTCTGGAGTTGCCCGCCGTGAGAGGGGTCGGGTAGGAGTGGGCATACTTGTTGCTCCCCATCTAACAGGTCTGGAAAATCTCCAGAACCTCGAGTCTTACCCTGTGATAGGTCAAAGGGAGATAATCTGTCTAAGCTGGTCTCATGGGAGACTCATCTAGCACTTACTACCTGCAATCCAAGACTTGTGACCCTTTTCAGTTAAGATGCAATCAGTTGGATCGTCCTCACAACTGCAGAACTCCAATAGCCACTCTTGTTAACGGAAGCTCTCTCTCTAACAATAACGAGTGCTTGTTAATGGCTAGATTATTTTTAGTGACTCTGCATAAGTCATTATTTTATAATCACTAAAGGAAAGTCCGAAGCCACCACATTTCTAGAATCATGAAATGTGATGTCATTCCTCTAATTTTACACTAATTAGAGGAACCAAAATAAATAGATAACTCAACTAATTTCAATGTCCACAGATCTCACTAGAATTTTAAAGTATATTTATTAACCAAGCATTTAGCAGGAGTAGATGACAAACAAATAAATTATCAATGATTACAATTTAAGAACATAAATCAATTTGTATTATCACCATAAAACTTCCCTAACTAGTTGTGAAACCTAAAATGTTTGTCAAATCTTGATGTTGTTGAGATACCTGTGATTTGACAACCTCATCATCCTTAATTAAAGAATTAACAGTAAGATTATATCGCAATACAGTTAGTGAGCATGAGTTCAGCAGTTTTGTTGTGTGTAAATTTTGAGCAAAAATGAGCAGGAAATAAATATTTGATTTGATGACATTAGTATAACTTAAAGGTTTTATGATTTTTGTTGGTGTGAAATAAATAATCTAGGACAATCCAATTTATTCTATAATGAAGAATCAGGTCTGCTTTGTCTAAATGCTTTCATGTTTTTCTTTCTATGTATAAACATAAGTTGCAAATATGGAAAAGTTATGATGATGAAAAGTTGATCTAACCTGCATCCATCCATCCATCCATCCATCCATCCATCCATCCATCCATCCATCCATCCATCCATCCATCCATCCATCCATCCATCCATCCATCCATCCATCCATCCATCCATCCATCCATCCATCCATCCATCCATCCATCCATCATCTGCTGCTTATCCGGGGTCAGGTTGTGGGGGTAGCAGCATCAGAAGGGAGGTCCAGACTTCCCTCTCCCCAGCCACTTCCTCCAGCTCCTCCAGGGGAATCCCAAGGCGTTCCCAAGCCAGCCGAGAGACGAAGTCCCTCCAGCGTGTCCTGGGTCTTCCCTCCTCCCGGTGGGAGGCCCGAAACACCTCACCAGAGAGGCGTCCAGGAGGCATCCTGACCAGATGCCCGAGCCTCAACTGGCTCCTTTTGATTTGGAGGAGCAGTGGCTCTACTCTGAGTCCCTCCTGGATGACCGAGCTTCTCACCCTATCTCTAAGGGAGAGCCCAGACGGAGGAAACCCATTTCAGCCCCTTGTATCCGAGATCTCATTCTTTTGGTCATGACCAAAAGCTCATGACCATAGATGAGGGTAGGAACGTAGATCCACCGGTAAATCAAGAGCTTCACTTTTTGACTCAGCTCTCTCTTCACCACGACGGACTGGTACAGCGCCCGCTTCACAGAGGACGCTGCGCCAATCCACCTGTCGATCTCATGCTCCCTTCTTCCCTCATTCTTGAGGGTTAGGGTTAGGGTTAATTAGAGAAGACCACCAAGCTGGCTTCCTCCAGGAACATGGACTGTACGGAGCAGATGATACAGAGAAAGGGCGACATTAGTGATGCTTCTGGAGAAGTTCCCTTCTTCCCTCAAGGATGAGGGAAGAAGGGAGCGGAGGAGTGGAGGAGTTCAAGATCCTGAGATACTTGAACTCCTCCACTTGGGGCAGGACATCTCCCTCGACCCAGAGAAGACACTCTACCCTTTTCCGACTCAAGATCATGGAGGCACTGATCCTCATCCCGGTCGCTTCACACTCTGCTGCGAACCGCTCCAGCGAGAGCTGCAGGTCATGACCCGATGAAGCCAACAGGACCACATCATCCGCAGAAAGCAGAGATGGATCCCAAGGCCACCAAAACGGATCCCCTCAACACCTCGGCTGCTCTACAGATTCTGTCCATGAAAGTCCAACCCTCACCGGGAACGAGCCCGACTTATTGCTGGCAATGCGGACCAGACTGACACCGGTCATACCGGGACCTGACAGCCCGTATCAAAGGGCCCGGTACCCCATACTCCCAGAACCCTTCAGGACCCTGCTGGTCCAGTGTTCCATGGCCAGGATGAAAACCACACTGCTCTTCCTGAATCAGAGGTCCGACTATCCGACGGACCCTCCTCTCCAGGACCCCTGAATAGACCTTCCCAGGGAGGCTTAAGAGTGTGACCCCTCTATAATTGGAGCACACTCTCTTCCCCCTTTTTAAACATGGATTATAACAAGTTAAAACTGTGAGCAGTTAAATGATTATTGATAACTGTGAAATTGAATGCTACAAATATCCATAATTAATTAATATGAAACAATGATATTATTAATTGGGAAGTAATTAAACTAATTTCATTCAAACATATTTTGATTATAAATGTATAAAATCTATTGATTGGTAAGATAAGAAACAGCAGTTGACTCAGATGTGTGAGAAAAGGGGAAGTTGTCTTGGACAGAGTATAAGTGGCTGCAGGGTAATTGGTTTTAATGGCAAAAAAGAGAAATTTTCCAGTAAAGAGGGATGATTTTATGTGTCACATAGGCATTGCCCAAAACAGTATGAGGCAGAAGCACTTACTAATATTCAGGGTTGTGCGTTGGGGACAGTCTTCATGTTCACATCAGGTGGAAAGGTCATGAAAACCATCTGAAGAACTGCTAAGACCAGAGATTGAGTTTTCAGACTTTGGATTTCCTCAGGACTACTGCTTCACTCTGGGTTTCTTTTTTTCTTTGTTGGATACAAGAACTTTCACAGGTTTGTCAAGAACAAGATGAAGAATTTTTTTTATTAGATTTTTACGTTTGACAACTACATTTGACCGTTGGGGGAAATTGGATTTTTCCATGTTTTCCACACAAAGAATAAATGGATCAACCAGGAAAGGGGAGTACAAACCTCACTCTGTCTCCTTGCAAATTTAAAAAGTTCACATAGACACAGTTATGAGGAAAAATAATAATTAATCATGATTTGACAATAAGAGGTTATAAGATCTGCAAAGTAAAGCAATGAAGATCTTCTGGGAACTTGTGAGAAATTGATTGCTGAGCTTGTTAACTTTAAAGGTTCTTCATGGGGTTAAGTGCTGATTGATGTGCTGAACAAACAGTAAACAGAGAAGATAAATAAGAAATCACTTTGTTATTTATGTAGTATGATCTTTAATTATCAGCATATGGCTGCATCATTCCCTCTTAAATGATATTTAAGCAGTAAGGTACTTGTGAAATCCACATTCTTTTGCATGGTCATTCACATTTCCAAACATTTGCTCTTTGTATGATCTCTGGTGTGAATTGCAAAGGATGTGAACATGTGCGGCATGCATGGTAGGGGGCGCAATAATGTCGCACAGACATTATTTAATGCGCTTGCTAAGCCAACCACATTGAAAAAACAAAGAAGTGCTCAGTGTTTGTGGAAGGAAACATGGATGCTGATGTTGGAGCATGTCTTTACATGTTTCAGCCACGGCATCAACTTAACAACTTAACAACTTCATTCTCAATATTATCTGCCATTGTTGTTGCTTTTCTTCCTGCTTGAACGTATCATCAGCATAGTGGGGTTTGTTGAATATCAGTGACATTCAGGTCAGATGAATCTTGGGATTTATGTGACCTGACGGTTTAGAAACAGGTCACATTTGAAAAGATCAGATGAATATTAGATATAGGACGACATACCCAGGATATGTTCCTGAGTTGCTTTAGCAAAAAATCTGATCTATGTTGTTCAGATTGTCATGAAAAGATCAGATGAAGGTCACATTAAGGCAAAAAAATCTTATTTGGTCACCTTAGCTTTTTTTAATATTGCTATGACTTTGTTTCACCAGGAACTTTATATTTCAAGCTTATAAAGTCAGGCATAGTGATTAGTTGTGAGTATTCACTGCGCTAGAGTGCGACTAATCTGATCATTTTTTTAATCGATTGACAGCACTAGTTTTAATTCATGTCTTAGGAGAATTACTTAAACCTTTCACTAAATGTGCTTAATACATTTCAGACACGACTTTCAGCCTGCACATATTAACCTCTTCTTCTTTCTAGCAGGGTTTGGGACACCATCACATCTTTTACCACCTGGCACTGTGGCATCATCTGTCCTGTCGAAAGCCTCCCCATTCAATACGAGTCAATGCATGAAATTTTGTCTTTTTAGTTTAAAAACAGCTGGGCTTGATCAAATGACAAGAAATGCAGAAAAAATTACTCAACGAAGTATCACTGCTGGGATTATGGCTGGAAGATCACAAACAAGTACTGACACAGCCAGGCCAGATAATCGAGCTAAGATACTGAAGATGATCTCAGTCCTTGCAGAGCTGCACAAAACATTCAACAGCACACTGAGTTCACAAATCACTCTCATCCCTCATGGTAATATGA
This sequence comes from Poeciliopsis gracilis, assembly GCA_911649635.1. Taxonomy (NCBI): domain Eukaryota; kingdom Metazoa; phylum Chordata; class Actinopteri; order Cyprinodontiformes; family Poeciliidae; genus Poeciliopsis; species Poeciliopsis gracilis. Next base: position 173,708 of record CAJVRI010001251.1, read on the forward strand.
TTCTATTTTCTCACTTATGTGGATTCAAAACCAGTTCCTATTCTTCTTCCTGATCAGCATTTGGCTTCTTTTCTTCTCTTTTTTTTAATTTCAGCAAACAGCAAAAATCCCAGAAGAAAAAGTAAAGTGGTAAGATCCAGTATTCAGATCAATTAACTTTACTCCAGTGTTATGATTTACAGACTACATTATATTTTGTGTCTCATGATATAATATGATGTATATAAAAATCAGAAGAGCTTTATACATGCATGATTCCTTCCAAGTATGTAAGATCTGTTACCTGTGATTTCTTCCTGTGGAAAGCTAACTGCTCCAGTTAAGACAACTGCTGCCACTCTGCCAGCCTCTCTGACCACAGCTGCCAGGTCAGGCCCAGACTCTGTTGCCTTGAGTGAGCCGGGCCGAAACCTCAGGAAGTCTCTGCCACCACAGACCAAAAAGACCAACAAAAGAGGTGAAGAAACCCAAAACCTTTTCTGTGTTTGACACTTTTTTGAAACTAGAAATTACATTTTTATTTTCAGTAAGCCACATTTTTTCATTTTGTTAGGGTGGCCAACAACATTTTAAGTACATTAAAACTATACTACCCAAAGCATTACTTGAAAATATGAGCAATAAGCTGTTTCAACCTTCTGGCAGCCTTAATAAGTAATAATGCTGTCATAGTTGTGTTTTAAATTGATTTAACCTGACAAGAATTGAAAGAACTATAGAATATAATATACTTTATTCCTCACCAACAGGAAATTGTTCATTAGTTGACAAGCTACTCTATTCAAGGTGTTAAATAATAATAATACAAATATAACCATGAGATGAAAGAGCGATGTAAATAATTTAATGTGACTGAATATAAATGAATTAGGATTGCTGTAAACAAATATTTCGAGTATTCTATTGATTATGCTTACTGATTATATCTTCTTAATTGATTACTTGATTAATCGAGTAATCAAATAAAAAAAAAAAGATCAAATGAAATGTTAAATCTAACATAACATCTGTTTTACTATTGGCTATCAACATCAGTCCAATTTTTCATATATGAGCTTCTCCACTCTTTCTTCCCACTAGGGAGCAGGTCTGGGAGGAGAAAGTCTGCCGTACTCCAGATATCGCGCCAGTCATTTTAACGATGCTCATTGGTCCCAAAAACACTTTGCTAACACTTGGCTTTCCTCAACAACTCATAGGTGAAAGTGAGAGCGCTGCACAATGCAAATAATGACCCGGCCAGAACACGGTGATAAATAATGAAATATAATTTAACGAAGCTCTGAGGTGGATAAATTTTCCTCCAGGAATTTTAACAATCGAGGAACTTGAATCATTTGAGAAATAAGTACAGTACTAATTTAAAAAAAAACAAAAAAAAAAAACTTTTTACGTTTTTACTTTTTTTTTATTAAAGTTTTATTATTTTTAAGAACATATGTATGAAGCCCCTCCCCTCCTCCTGACACACAAACAACACACAAACAACAACAACAAACAAACAAACAAACAACAACAAACAAAGCAACCAGGTCATCACATATTATTGACAATAGTTTCACAGAAAATTAGCATATACAAATATCCTTGATGTCAGACAATACTTCATTAAATAACAAGTATGTATGTGCAAATATGTTAATCAATAAATGAGTGCAGTGAAACTTTGATTGACGTTATCCAGACTTGAGCATTGTACAGTCTAAAGTTTACAGGCAGAAATGTTGGTTACAGTCTAACCTGTCTTGTCTTCTTTTCACAGTGTGTTTCTGGAAGTACTGTTCCCAGAACTGACGCCTCCCAGCTGACGCTGGTGTCCATTCCCCACTAGTTACATATGTCTGATATTCCTACCGGCGATATCTTCTCAACTAATCATCCACTCAACCATCTATCCCATCAACGCCAGTCACAAACAGTTCTGTCTTGTTCTGTTCCGGTTTCATTGTCAAGAACTTTGAATGAGCAGTGTGAGATTAAACTGGTTATTTTACAGTAATGAAATGGTTAAATAGAGGTTATCAATAGTGCAAACAGAATACCTGCTACAACAGTAAGTTGACTGCATATAAAATGGTGAATGTATCCTTTCCTCTGCTGTGTCTTTCCTCTGACTTGTGCTAGGAAACTGTTGCCAGGCTTCAGAGAGCTCCATGTCTCCCCTCAGGCTGGCGCCAGTCTTGACTTGGCCCTTTTCATTTCCTCATTTATTAACAAGACTGACCAATCAAAAACAGACGATGTGTGCTCGTGGTCTGGGCACATGAAAAGATAGCTTTGTTAACCACATTCTGTTAAAGGATGCACACATGTCAGTTTTGTGTTTATGCCATGTTTAAAATAAAATTCATCAGTTGCATGACAAACAGCAGCCATGGCGACAATGTAAGAGAAATGTCATCAGCTTTCTGTAGTTTCACTGTCAGTTTGATTCAAAGTTTCATGCTTATTAAAACTCATGTTGCTATTTGGCCTTTTGGAGTATTTTGTAGAGTTTAATTCCAAGTTTGATTTACAATCTGGAACAAAATAAAACAAATTCCTTAATGATCCTTCAGAACTTTATTCTTATTGGATCAAACAAGCATACAATTCACACTGCATTAAATGGAAAGAGTTTTGTTTGTAAACACTGAAAAGCTTTGCAAGATTGTTTACAATAATTCCACTGTAAACAAAGTTGACTTGACTTACAGTTTACCTTTTTCCTGATTGGCTAATAGTTTTACAGTTGAATAAATGGACATAAAATCAGTTTCTCAAACTTTTTCTGCCATTTTTGTAGTTTGATAGCAGTAATATGATTACTCCCAAGTATTAAAGACAAAGAAAGACTTGTCTATCGATACTTATGTGTTGGAGCCAGAACAGAAGAATGAAGAAAACAAGACTCCAGGAGCACGCATCACTGAGAATGCATCAGAATGTGTTATTACTGTATTTACATGATGCAGCATGATAGACTGCATCAGGTCTTCAGGAAAATCCCTGTTGATACTGGCGGAGGTTGATGAAGCTCCTTGAAGTCTCTGCAATAGACTTTCTGCACTAATTCTGCACATTCCCCAGAAAAATCAAGTTTAACGAGAAACTTTGAAGAGGCTCTGATACCTGGGGGCGATGTGAGGAATCACACCCGAGAACCAAACATTGAATATTAATAACACATGCTACTCATGTCATATATATTTAATTGACTTGTATAATAGTTTTAATAGCTTAAGTTTTAACTGCAGCAATAGATTGGACAAATATCTCAGATTGTGCGTTGTCATAAAAAAATGAATTCAGGAAAAATAATAATAATAATTGTAGGTGAAGTTATTTTTATTGCTGATGTCATTTTTCATATAGAGGCATATCATTTAAAGACGCTTGTGATCCTCTTTCATTTCTACTGAATTTTCCATTTTCATTTGACTGTAAGCATGTCTGGCTTTATTTTATTTTAGCTAGTCTTTCATGCAGAAACAGAATCACAGAATCACTTTTATAAAATAAATTGTGTACAAAAGATATTTTATTTAACACTTAACAGTGTTCTGATAAAAAGTAACTCAGGTTTAAGAGAAAGTCAATATGTTGAAACTACTAGTGTGTGGAAAAGGATTTTTATTTGCACTTCTACATCAAATCTACAAATAGTCAAGTCCTCAACCCCCCAAAATGCCTACAGCGTCCTATTTTAATATTTCAAACACCAAATATACCTTAATACACCTTAAAATTATGCACAGTGAACACTACCTTAGTACTACTGCAAAGATATCGTCTCTCTTGGTGGTAAAGCTAATCAGCAGCAAGGAAAAGAAACTGAACTCCTGGTTGCTTTGCAAACACCAGCCAATAGTGTGGCAAGTAGCATTTCAACCGACAACCTGCATTTTCTTTAAAACATTTTACAAAACAGTTCATGAATGAGCAAATTTTCCACAAAAAAATCTGACAACAGATGAATCTATGAGTATACTGAACTAATAATAGGTGGCTCCACTGAACTGAGCTATAAGAACTCAGAAACTGTGAAGAAAATAAATAAGGACACCAGATGTTTAAGGACCAAGGCCTTGACTTGTGATCACAGTGTAACGTGTTTCATTTCATTGTTTGTGATATTCATCTTTTGTTGTAAGTTATATATCATTCAGTCATTTTACTGTAAATGTGGCTCTGCCATCATGAGAGGGCGTAAAGAAACATCACGTGAAAAATGTTACAGAACATGCATCACAACCGGTGAGTGCACAAAGACAAAATCTTACCTCATCATTTTTAATAAGTCTCTGTCTGTCTATAAAACTATAAATTCACATTGGATCTGGTTAGGTTATAATCTGACTCTCCTCTCCTCACCTTGACCCTAAACATTCAAAGTAGCTCATTGTAGAGCTTGCATCTGAATTTTTCCATGTTATCTTTTTCTTCTAGTAAGAAAACGACGTTTGGTTTGTTTTCATTGGGCAGTTTATTCCTCCAAACCAACTTCTCTTTCCTCCGCTCCTATTTAATTAGTTTTGCAACGTCCAGGTAGGCAAACTCAATCTCCCGTTCTGCAGGGCAAGTGCTGGTGAACTCTTTCTTTAAGTAGGCACAAGTCAAATATCTCCACACACCAGTCATTTCTGCAGGGATGTCAAGTCCACGGTATTTCTTCACTACGACCTGATGAAGAAACCAGAGAATAATGAGCATAACAAGTCACACAATTTCCAGTGAAGAGATTGAGCTTTAGTGACCAAACCTTTAGAATATGTAGTTTAGGTAGCAGGTTACAGTCTGCAAGGGTGAGTTCAGGTCCATCCAGGAAGCTTCTGGTGGACTCAGGCAGGTCTCCAGCTGCATCTGCATCAATCTCCTCAGACAGGGGTGTCCTCAGGAAGTCATCGAGACGACGAAGAGACTTTAGTAAGGCTTTCTCTAAGGCTTTCATTACAGAGGGACAGAAAGAAAAAGTCTGAAGCATAAAATGCATCAAGTTGGATACATTAGCTTCAATTTGCAAACTGTGGAAGCAAAAGAAACAACAACTTCCTTTCAACTTTTAAAGCTTCGGTTTATAACTTTGATAAAAAAAAAAAAAAATTCTTTTACATATTAGTTGACATTGTCACTTTCTGTGACCGTATGGCACCAGACAGATAATGTGGAAAAACTGAGCTCCTCTACCTTCTTCCAGTGCTATAAATAACCAATCAGAGCATGGAACTAAAATCACACAGAAGGAGACTTTAGGATGATGCACTGCTTTTTGCTGATGTGTCATTAAGTCTCAATCAAATAAAATTGAAGATCTTGTTTGTTCATAAGAGATAAAAAAGGATTAGAAATATTTTTGGAAAACACAGTACAGTTTTTTTTTTTTTTTACATATTTATACAGAAAGCAATTATTGAGACGGCATCAGGTAAGATTCTCATGATTAACATGAGGAGATGAAATGCCATTATGGCCTTCACAAGAGTAGTCACAGGTAATTCTTCTGCTACAAAGAAGAATTTATTCTGTTAAAAATATTACTAAAATAATATGAACTTTTATAATTCCTGCACTGCATTAGTGTAATAATCATCATAACTTTAACTTTATAGAAATGATGTTAACTGATAATAACAAAGCCTGAAAGTTTGAGAAAAAGAAAAACAGCATCAAAAACAATAGTTCATCCCCACACCAAGTCAACAATGTACTAATCTATGGGCTTTTACTAAGACAAAAGACTGCACCACTACATCTGCACCACATGAGGGAGTTGTTTAGCTACTCTAAGCACAGATGAAGAGGATGAGACCAAAGGTAAAGCAACACTTTCTTGTCCAAACCAAAGTCTGTCTTACCATCATGTGTGTCTCTTCTTGGGTTTTTTATGTAGGCAGAAAACTTGGCAAAGATATCTATTCCTGCTGTGTTGGCTTCAGGATGTTTGGGAGCTAGTCTGGGGTACCTGTTTTTTCAAGAAACACAAAAGAGCTGAAAAAGCTGTGTGCTAATATATTTTGTCAGCATAACTAGTCAGCAAAGTGGGCATAAATATAGCCTGTGCATGTTTTAGCACTTCTCACCTTGTGAAGCCAATTTTTCCAATAAATACTATGATGTGAGGACCCAATGCTAAATATCAAACCCAAGGACTGGGCCCCATAGGAAGAAGTGTTTTTGGGTTAAAGCTTAGCTTTAGGAGTAATGTATGAATTGATTTTAGGTTGGTGTAGCGATAGATATGCAGTGATAGTGGGTTAGGTTCAGGGTATTGGTCAGGGTTTGACTACAGAAACAAATGGAAGTCAATGCACAGTCTTTGTGATGACAGACGTGTGTGTGTGTGTGTGTGTGTGTGTGTGTGGGTGTGTGTGTGTGTGTGTGTGTGTGTGTGTGTGTGTGGGTGTGTGTGTGTGTGTGTGTGTGTGTGTGTACCGTGGTGGAGTAAGTTTCTCCTCCAGGAACTCCTCTATCTTGTTAACATCAACCTTGACCTCACCATCAAATGTCATGAAAGGAGGATTGACCCCTGGAGCGAGGTCCTGCATGTTTGCTGGCTTTCTGAAGACAGCAAATTGTAATTGATACATGAACCATAGTGTAAAAATGCAAAAACAACAAGAATGGTTACACTATCAATGTGAAACGATGATGACAAGACGTTACCTCTTCACATCCACTGTGGTGACAGTAAAGATGACTCCTTTCAGCAGTAAGATCATGAAGATTCTCTGAGAAAAAGGACAGTTTCCGATGCTCTCTCCATCACTTCCTGCCTAAACACATACATACAAAAACATATATTCATTTTTTACATGTTCTTCATAGTAAGAAGGAACCAGCCCCCTGCGATCCTGTAAAGACAATTGGGTATAGGATTGTCTTACCTAATGGCAATTCAAAATAACCAGCAGGGTAATGTGTCTCACAGCTGGATGAACTTAAGTTTAAGGACTTGCTGAAGTTGGTTTTGTTAGACTGCCCCAGGGCAAAAACTGTGTGTGTCTGTGTGTGTGTGTGTGTGGGGGGGGGGTCTGCGTGTGTGTGTGTGTGTGTGTGTGTGTGTGTGTGTGTGTGTGTGTGTGTGTGTGTGTGTGTGTGTGTGTGTGTGTGTGAAAGGGTGAACAAAGGAATGTAGAGTGGTGGCAAACAAGTGGTGCATTTTGCTGGAAGACATTTCAGCCTGTTTGTGGTCAGCAGTTCTCCTCAGCATCAAATAGTGGGTTAATCAGCTTAAAGAGTGAGAATGGGGAGATTAACCTGCTGTTGGGAGCAGAATAACACAAGTACACTGTGAAGCCATTGAGGTTTATCTCATAAATAAACAGACAACCCTGATGTTGTCTGTAGATGAGACATTTTTCAATCAGAACTTGTCATATCATTGACAATTTGACCTGTACAAACAACCAGCACAGTGAAATCCTGTCCATGAACTTATAATATTTTCATCTACCTACAGTCAATGCTCCAGAGCTCCTGATAAAAGAGACTATTGTTTGAATGTGGGGTCTCGTGGTGTGTAAGCTTGTGCAAATATTTGAGGCACAGCTCAAATACCCCTCATTGTGGAGTTGGACCATTGCTAATTCCCTCTGTAATTCTTGCCCTTGTTCCAAGGCTTCTGGTCTATGGAAGAGCAGAATGAGTTGCTTTATGGTGATGAGGAAAACTCTAAACTCTCCATCATTATGGAATAACTCAAGTCTTTGTACACAATGGGCTGTTCTGTCCCTTACCACTAGGATTGCATGCCAAAGTAAAGCAAGTTATCTTGTCCATTGGATTAGCACAGCACTGGTCTAATTGGATAAAGAAAGCAGTCTGTCAAACACATATACTGTACATGGACCACAACTCCTATAAGTGCGTGTTCTTACAAAAAAGCAAACTAAATTCCTCAGTTCATATTACTAGATCTTTTGACATATTTTGCTTAAAGTGTTTGTCTCAGTTTTGTGGTTGGAGATAAAAGAAGTCTCCCTGTACTTTGATTGCAAATTGCTTGATTGCATTCTTTAAATGTATTTAGGTTCCAGGAAGATCTGCATGACGTCCTTGTCCATATTCAAGATGGCACTCAAAGATGTTGTGATGCTATCAATGGCTGATATGGATGGTTCTGATATCCGACCAGAACTACTAGTTTGAGAAAAGTATTTTAAGTTTTTTGTCTACCAACCTTTGAAAGTATTTCAGTTCACCAGTCAGTCTGCTGCTTTGCTGAGTATTCTTGTCCAAATTACTTTTTATCATTCTGCCTTATTCTAATCCAAAAGTATAGTGGATTCTCATCTATTGTGATTCAGCATTCGTGGATTCATCTATTCACAGAATGTTATGTGGAACAAAGCTACAAATTATTCACAAATAATCAACCATTCACCTAATGGTGAATGGTTGATTATTGGTGTGAGATGTATTACTGTATGTTTTACTGTAAGCTTTACAATTTTTTATTTTTTAAATCTCTGTAGCACTTTGAGATTTCTTTGAAATATAAGGTGCGTTGTAAATAAAATGTATTATTATTATTATTTTATTATTATTATTATTATTATTATTATTATTATTATTATTATTATTATTATTATGTTGTGCAAATATTTGAGGCACAGCTCAAATATAAGTGTATTCCAGTTTAGGAAGCTGGAATACAAAAGTGGAATGCTAGTTGACATTGGCTGGTGTTCGCCAAGCAGCAAATCCAGGAACATCATTCATTTCCTGGTCACTGATTGGTTGTATCTCCATGAGTGGGGAAAGAGAATACTGCAAATGGTAGCTTCTGCAATAACACTGTGCATTATAATACATACTAATAGTGTTTGTACTGTAAAAATTCAAACTATTAGTGTTTTTAGAAAGGATCTCAAATATTTGCAAATTTTAGCCACAATTCCTTTGTGGTTTCGGCAGTTGCAAATAGTGTAAATTCTTAATCATCTAGATTTGACAATCCAAAATACTTAAGTTGAACATTTTTTTGATTCTTGAAAATGAATAACAAAATGTGAGGTGATTTGTCTCAAAGTGTGATTGACTGTAAAAGCACCTGAGACAGGTCAAGGCTGTCTCAGGTGTTAGTGTAGATGTTAGAGAGGTAAAGTTGGAAGGTGGTTCCTCTTTTTTAAATTAGTTTTTCATGTTGAAGATAGATGCCCAATTTTACTCTTTTCTACAGCTGTCTCCCCTGTCTTTTTATACATTGCTGCTTTTTAAGGAGTGTCCCTCATCTTTGAGATGTAGATGAGATGTAGACCTTGAACCAATGAGCTGGCTCTTCAGTATTCCGCATTGCTTTTGTAAAACTATTTTGTTTCTCAAACAAAATTGCAAATGCAATTGCTGAACTGGACTGCATAAACCACTCTACTGAGCTTGTGTTGGGTCTCTGCCTAGTGTCATGTCTGAAAATGTTTGGCTAAATATGCACCAGAATGTGAAGCTAAATAAGAGAAGAGTGCTTTCTCTGGGTCAGGGAGGATGTCCTGCCCCAAGTGGAGAAGTTTAAGAATCTCAGGATCTTGTTACAAATGAGGGAAGAAGGGAGCAGGAGATCGTCAGGCGGATTAGCACAGCGTCTGCAGTGCAGCGTCTGCAGTGCAGCGTCTGCAGTGCAGCGTCTGCAGTGCAGCGTCTGCAGTGCAGCGTCTGCAGTGCAGCCTCTGCAGTGCAGCGTCTGCAGTGCAGCCTCTGCAGTGCAGCCTCTGCAGTGCAGCCTCTGCAGTGCAGCCTCTGCAGTGCAGCGTCTGCAGTGCAGCCTCTGCAGTGCAGCCTCTGCAGTGCAGCGTCTGCAGTGCAGCGTCTGCAGTGCAGCCTCTGCAGTGAAGCGGCGCTGTACCGGTCCGTCGTGGTGAAGAGAAGGTTGAGTCAAAAAGCAATACTCTTGATTTACCAGTGGATCTATGTTCCTACCCTCATCTATGGTCATCAGCTTTGGGCCGAAAGAACGAGATCTTGGATACAAGCGCCCTAAATGGGTTTTCTCCATAGGGTGGCTGGACTCTCCCTTAGAGATAGGGTGAGAAGCTCGGTCATCCAGGAGGGACTCAGAGTAGAGCCACTGCTCCTCCACATCGAGAGGAGCCAGTTGAGGCTCGGGCACCTGGTTAGGACACCTCATGGACGCCTCCCTGGTGAGGTGTTCCGGGGACGTCCCACTGGGGGGAAGGCGCAGGGGAAGACCCAGGACACGCTGGAGGGACGGAGGGACTATGTTTCCCGGCTGGCTGGGGAACACCTTGAGAGATGGATCAAGTGGCTGGGGAGAGGAAAGACTGGGCCTCTCTACGTAGGCAGCCACCCCTATGACCCGACCCCGGAGGAGTGGAAGAAGATGGATGGATGGATAAAAAACTTTCTTTGGTGTCTGAGATACTTCAGACATATGTTTCTTTGTCTTTCCCTTTACTGGATTGAGTTTAGTGTTTTCTTGATATCCTGGATACCTTAGCAAAGGCCCAGGGAAAGTGCATTCTAAGAAGTACTTTCCAGATGATTTTGTGTGCATTGGCCTTAACTTTCATCATTGTAAGGACCAGTTTATATTGCGGTCAGTGATAACATTAAAAACCTTAAGTACTTGTGCAGGATTCCAAATCCATGATCAGAACTGCAGAAGCATTTTGTTTTGTTGTGTGTCTGCAGAGAAAGTCCATTTGCCTTCTACTCAAGCGTTTACAAAAGGACTTAGTAAGTATGTGATCAGCCCTACTAAAGCAATATTTTAAAGGAACTTCAGCCTCATTGCTGCTGTATTATCTCTGCCATCTGGTAGTGGTAATGAATGAAGCTCCAGTCAGAATTATCAGTTTTACAAAAGTAATTTTAAACTTCAGTTTACAAAGTCACTGTAGATCTTAGAAGAACCTAATTTTCATTTTATAAAGGACAATACAATTAAATGATCTTACAGTCTTATTGAACCAGAGCCTTCTATGGTTTAAGCTTAATTTAGTATTCAATGTAACATCAACTTGTAAATATTGATATCTAAAACTCTAGAAAAAATTAGGAGACCACTACTTCAAACTCCAATGAAAACCTCATTGTCAATCCACCAAATATTGATTTTTGAATTCTTTCTGAGTTTAAATTTTACTGTTGTTGTTTCTAAATTATTATTAACTTTTTTAATTTCTCATTATTTTGATCGTTTCTCATATTCTGCAAATAAATATTACATTTTTACTTGGAATTTAACTTGGAAAATATTTTTTTTCCAGAGCCATGTATAGGCCCTAAACCAGTTTTGTTGCATCTTAAGCTAGATTGTATGTGAAGTGCAGTGTGGGAACTCCATTCATTACCTTCACATAGAGAGAGATTTCATGGTTCTGCTCTTGACGTGTTCTGCTGTTTCTTCGTTTAGGATGCACTGGACTTTCCACCTTCCTGTGGACGATCAGCTTGACCTCCTCTCTGTTGTCTGGGGTCATCTCCTCCCGCTGTGGTATATATGAATGGCCATCCTCTAGTAGCACTACTCGCTTCTTCTTCACTTGGTCATCTTTTTTTTTGGACTGGGATTCATCTTTGATCACTGATTTTAACTCTTTCATGCAGTCCCCCTTCTTCGGTGAACTTTTCGGTTCTGGCACTTTTTTTTCTATCATCCATTCTTGGCCTCTCCTTTCATTCTCCAAGATATTTTTTCTAAAAGGCCTCAGTTCTTTTCTCCAGTCCTTAACCTCCTCTCCAATCCCTTCACCTTGTTGATCTCTTTTAATCCAGTCATCGTCTTTTCTCATGGTTGACAGCAGTTTGGATTTCCCCTGTCCTTCTTTCCAGAGTGGTTGTGTTTGCAACCCCACAGTTCCATTCTCTATTGCCTGCTTCAGTCCTTTAACTTCAGAGTCTTTCTTTATGTCTTTTAAAATCTGATCATCCTTTCTCTCTTCTTTTTCTTTTAGTTTCTCTTTCTCCCCCTCTTGTTTTGTGTACTTTTCTTTTTCTTGGACTTGTTTCTTTTTTTCCTCTTCCTTTTCTCCAGCTTGCACTGCCACTTTTTGAAGCTCTCCATCCTGCTGTCTCTCTCTAGTTGTACCAAAAGGCCATTTTATAAATGGAATGCTTGGGACATCGGTGGAGTCTATGATGTAATCATCTAAAACAGTGACAGGTTCCTCTCCCATTTCAACTTCTCCTTCTACTACATTTTCTTGTTCATCCTCTTTCTTATCTTCAGCAAGTTGCCTGAGTTGCTGATCATCTCCTGGATCTATTTCAGACATTCTGAGATCATTCATAAGATGTTCCTGCACGCTTCCTCTTTCAGCTGTTGTAGTTGCATTTTCTTTTAATAAGACTTCAGTTTTTTCATTCTCTTCAGATGCGTCCCTCTCCTCATCAAAAATCTTATCTTTGTGTCCATCTAGAGACACATCGTGCACATGCAGCTCACCCGGTTCTACATGAACATCAGCTGCCAGGTAGTCAATCTGATGAAATATTTCTTTTTCCATTTCATCGTTCCCCTCAAAAACTAAGTCTCCAATAACTTCTTGGCATGTCTTTCTTTCATCTTCCTCATCTTCCAAAGTCTCAGCCTGGCCAACTCCGACCCTTGCTTTGCTTTCTGCAAACCCAATCTCTGTCAGTGATTGTGGGTCAAAGGTTACAGCGAGCAGCATTCCCGGTTCTGTCTCTTCACCTGCTTCACTTCCTATCTTTGCCTCAACATCGGAATGCTGATCATGAGAACCAGAAATGGTGTTTTTGTTTTCCCTGTTCTCATTGTTTTTCACCTCTTCTTGATGGTTGGTTATGATCTGGTTGCCTTTGCTTTGATTAAGTGTACTGACTTCTGTGCAGTCATTGCTTTGGCATGGATTACCCTGAGAGCTGACATTTTCCTTTACTGCTGTGAGAACTTGGGCCAAGTCTCTCTCTGAATGGTCAGGATGTTGGGTCATGTCTTCCGAAGTTTTTCCATCAGAATATTTTTTCCCATCTCCGGACTGCCCCAAGCAGACATCAAGACAGTTGACATTGAGTTCTTTTAACCTGGAGTCCCACATATTTGTTTCAATTGTTTCCATACATTCTTCTGCATAAATTTTCTCTCTGAGGACTTCACTGCTGTCTGATAGTTGATATTTCTTAGTCTCTGCTAACACAGGAGAAGAACTTATGATGGTCTCACATTCTTTGTCTTTTGTCTGATCATCTAACGTTCCTCGCTCTTCATCCCCCACATCAGTTCCCTTGTTTACATGCTCCTCTTCTTCCTCATGTTGTAGTGAAGCCACTTCACTTCTTGTGTCCTCATTTTCACTTTGCTGTCTCGACTCATTCACAGTGCCATCAACTTGCTCCTGTCCTGCCACAGTTAACATTAAGACATCTTCACCTACCTCCTCTGCTAGTTCCACCTCTTCAAATTCCCCCATTGCCTCCTCATCCTCTTTGCCGCTCTGTGTGTCCCGATCTGAACAGATGGCTGCTGGGCTGTAGATAACGGCTCTGTTTGACAGATCTGGGTGTTGGCAGGAGCTGAACTGAGCCATGAGTTACTTTTCCTGAATGATGGAATTTAATCCAGAGCTAATGCTACCCAGTATCCCAGGATACGATTGACTCAATTGATTAAATTGCTCTTTGTTCGTGACTTTTAGATGAGTCTTTAAATCCAGAAAAAAGCAAAGATGAATATTTACCAAACCTTTATATGCATGGAAGTATGTTTTCTTCAGAATCCAGGCTCCAAAATTTCAGAACTGAAGAAGTTCAAGCATACGATATGAATAATATCCACCTGAAGGATCTGTTTGACTTCTTGATGTGAGGCTCCTGCCTGCTAGCAAGTGTTAGATATTAATATCTACAATCTTACTCCCTCCTTCTCTTCCACTTCCTCCTCTCCTCTCTCTCTTCCTCTCTCTCTTCCACTCTGTTCAGAGATTAAAACAAGGCTGATCCCCATATGACCAAAGGCTTTAATCTCTTTGCAATTCAAGGACCAGCACCTTTTAAACACACAAAAAAAACAACTTAGCAGAACCTGCACTAAAACTGTTGCACCTCTTAGGTTAACATTTTGTGCAAACAATCAGGTTAATTTAATTAAATTTTTTTTTAAAAAACTTCATGCCTGCACCGTGGAGCAGTTGGTGGTTTCCTTGGTTCCAGGGTTTGATTCCCAGCGCTGGGTGTTTCTGCATGGAGGTTTAATGTTCTCCCTGTGCATGTGTGGGTTATTGGGTTCTTCTGCTTCCTAACAGTCCAAAGACATGACTTTCAGGTTGCTTGGTCTCTCTAAACTCTATTGAGGTGTGTATGTGTGTGTGCATGATTGTCTCTGTGTTGGCCTGTGATGGACTCTCACCTGTTGACCGCTAGAGATAGAAATAGACATGCAGTTGACAAACTTGCAACGACTGTGTGACGCTATGTTGTCAATATTGCTCCAAATCTCTGAAATTATTTTCTGACACCAAAATCTGTGAGGGAAAGAAGCTGTCCTGAAATCAAAGTGGGGTTCCAACCAGAAACTAGCATTGTCCATAATGCATGTGATATTATTTACATGTTCCTGGGTCTGAATGTGTTCTTCCTGACACAAAACACGTCATGTTTCATTTTTTCATCTTTAAATTTCTGAGATTAACCTCAAAGTCTCTGAGGGTTTTTTTTTCTTTTTGCGGAAATTGATTCATTTTTGTCAATGTACAATAGAAATGATTGTTGACAGATATTTTTCATGCCTTCCTAAAAAATAGAAATTCTGACTTCAATCTAAGAATTCTGCTAATTTAGAGATTAAAGTCAGGGTTCTGAGATGAAAGTGAAAATTTTACAAAACTGAGTTTTCCCCCCATTTTGTCAGTGGCGTCGTAATAATGAAAAATGACTGGACTATGAAGTGAAATATGACTTGGGTCATATTTTTGTGGCGCTGTTCCGCTCCAGGACGCTAGAGGGCGATAGCTCACTGTGTGTGACGCGCCTGGGAGAAACTGCAGAGCCGCGCCATGTCCTTTATCCTGTGAGCAGCTGTCATGTCGGCAGACTCAGTGTTTCTGTATCTCCAGTTATAATTCAGAGTTCATCTTGGCCCAGCAGCTGTGATTCAGCCTGACGCAGGTTAGTGTGGAGTCACTGGGCGACCAGGAGCTAATCTGTTAGCTCAGATCAGCTTCTGTCTGAGAGGACACTGTGTGTTAGCTCACCGTGATTGTGTGTGTGTGTGTGTGTGTGTGTGTGTGTGTGTGTGTGTGTGTGTGTGTGTGTGTGTGTGTGTGTGTGTAGAAGGAGAGCCTGGCGATGGAGCTGCAGCAGGCTGTGAACGGAACAGAGGAGGAAGAGGAGGAGGTGGCTGTAGATGTTCAGGTCACTGATTTACTGAACGCGCTGATCGCCTGGAAGGTCCCGGATGATCTGTTCACCGTCAGCAGTCTGAAGGTAACAAGTGGCTGGAAGCTTAGCGGGTTTTCCTGCCAAGATCAAACTATGCAGCAAACCCCGGAGTGGCTGCAGGCGAGTTTACCGCCTATAAAGTAGAAAATAAATTCCACCTGCTTGTAATTTAATTGCAGATTGACCTCAGACGCTTGAACTGCAGAAATCTGAATCATCTTTATTCGCCAAGATTGTATGCAAACAAGGAACGGCCACAATGCACACATATTGCACAGTATAAACTTTAGAGGATTAAAGGATCTTTGTGTGTGTTGTAGAGCAACTTCACTTTATATAAATAGAAAGGCAGTGGTAGCTAAACTCTGCTTATTTTGTTTCCCATCAGAGTATCTGTCTGCCCAGGTTGTAAGATGTTTGTTAGAGAGGCAGCCTGAAAGAAGAAACTTTCATTGTTTTTGAAACCACTGCTTGTTAGAGTTGACATGAAGGTGAAAGTCTGTGTCCAGGATGTGTGGAGTCTGCAGAGATGATGGATGCCCTCTTCCTGACCTGACCAGAGGTCTGCAACATTTACAGTCCTAAGAGCCATCATTGCCTCCCGTCCAGCTAAAGAACTTTAGAGCCACAATTGTTACCTGACTTACTTTTTCTTTAAAGGACTTAAAATTTTGCTAAATGTCTAGTTAAGGATTTAAAAAATTTTTTTCTAGATCTCCGTTTTATTTGTTTTTTATTTTTAGATTGCATAATAAAGAAAAATCTAAAACTTTAGCAGGGGAAGAAGGCGGATATGTTTCCTTCTGTGGGATGTTGAAATTGAAGGAAAATGAAAACATGGTATATAGTTTCCAACTTAATGACAAACAGATCTAAAACAATATCACTAGCACTGTTAGTGTCATTCTGTTGTGTGAAATTTATGTAAAATTTTCTATTTAAAACTAGTTGAGTCCTTATCATTTTAAGCTAGAGTTATTAATACCATGGAATCTCTATTCAGGTAACATGAAGGAAGAGTTCAGTGTGAAATAATTGGAAGGATTTGAGAATAAGCTACAGAAATGTATCCATTCTTATTGTCTTCCATGTTCAATATATTTTCCAGGCCAGCTTTGAGTCCCTGTTCCGTTCATTTGACCCAGAGGTTCAGTTTCAGTATTTCCGGTCGTTTCGACGGGTCAGGATCAGCTTCAGAGACGCGCTGGCAGCAGCTGAGGCCAGGCTCAGGCTGCACAAGACGGACTTCAATGGGAGAGAGATGAGGCTGTACTTTCCTCAGGTAACGCTGCTGTTCCAGGCTGGAAGGTCTTCCACGTTTCTCTGAATAATAAAAAGACAATGTGTTGAAGAAATGAGCTGGACAGCAACTTTTAGCAGTATTTTAGTCAATTTGTAAGCTTTTGGTAATCTGTTTAACTTTTTTAATTTTCAATAATGTTTGATATTTGAAATATTTTGATCTGTTCTCTTGTTTTTTCATTTCATTTCCTGTAGTCTGTTCACATTGGGAGTCCTCGTCTGGAGCCTCCAAAGCCAGAGAAGCAATTCCTCATCTCTCCTCCAGCCTCCCCACCAGTGGGCTGGGAACAGTCTCATGATGCCACGCCAGTCATCAACTACGACCTGCTGTGTGCCATTTCCACACTTGGACCAGGTACAGAACTCAGCTTCCCTTCACTTTTAATGAAGAACGAGGGTAAGTAGGACTTGAACTGGGACATATGAGTTCTACTAGTAGCAGTCACAAGCATCAGCCTATCCATTTCAAAAGAACTGTCTTTTTAAATCTTCATGTCATAAACTTTGGATGTGTCACTCCTAGATCCTGGGAACCGGTCGGCTTTGTCTGACGCAGTCCACCAGTTAAACAATGTTAAACAATGTTAAACAATGTTAAACAATGTTAAACGCTCACAGGAAATTTGAAAATATGACCAGGAATTTATGTTATTGGAAAAAAATACTGACTTGATTTAAACATCAGCTATAAAAATACAATTAAAATAAATATCAATCTAATGCACTTCAATTAAATCCTAGCTGAGTTATCAAGCCAGTTGATCTTAAAACAAGCTATGCAATGCTGGTCATGTTTAAAGATAAAATGAATTAAAAGAAATACTAACCAAGATGGACAATAATGAGCATTTGTATGCTTAACTAAATATTCTTAGAGTACAAAATCCAAGTATTTGTAATATTAAGTTCTTTTGAGTTTTCCTAAATCCCACCATTTCTAGTAATGTTGCAGGTTGTGATTGGTTGTTATTTATCCAATGGAATTTGCAAAGAATATTCAGACTGGATTAAAAACACTGAGACTTTGTAAAAAGAAACTGTCCAGCGTTTATCGATGGTTTATCTGTGGCTTGTTGCTTTATTCACAGGTGGCCAGAAGCTGTGATGAGTTCAGATAATTAAAATAAAAAAGACACCTGACCTCAGACTTCTGTTGCTCTTCTGCAGTTTCACCAAAGATGTTCTTTAGATATCTTTGCTATCGCTGTTACTGGTGTAAGTAATAGGATATTTTAAATAAATAAACAAACAAACTTTAGCCTGGTGGTGGGCAAGCAAAGCCTGGCGGCCTACCAGGCTTACAGCACACTGGGACAAACCCTGCGTTGTGTTTCCACATATTTATCATACTTGTGCTGCTTTTCTGTGCTGCCTCCCCTGCAGGAGAGAAGTATGAACTTCACACGGGCACACCCACTACCCCCAGCGTGGTGGTCCATGTGTGTGAGGACGAGCAGGCTGACAGAGCGGCGGCTCCCGACAGCGACCAGGAGGACAAGCCCTGTTCCCCCCGGCCAAAGATCATCCAGACTCGACGCCCCGACTACACCCCCAGGGTGGAGCAGTGAACTGTGACCACAACAGAGTGCAAAGTTCCATCATGAAGTCATTGGTCAAGAGCTGACCACGCTCTCACAAAGATTCTTTGACGGTTTGGGGGATTTAAGAGGGCCCTCTAGGGAGCGAAGGTGTCCTGGCGAGGGGCGTGTCTTCTAAGATGGAGACAGAAAACTAGCTGCTGACTGGACTCTTGTCCAATGGGAATTACATTACGAGTGTCCTGTTAGAACCAATTGCGCTTAGCCATCAGATGAGACTTAGTGTTTGGGTTTGAGGGCTGAAGGAAATGTTCCCGCTGCATCATTGTAAAATCTCCCTCACTTTGTCCTCATCCAGTTTGCCTGATTTTCCACTTTGGTGAAATCCAGTGTTAAATCAAGCTCAGCCCAAATCATCCATTCACTTTATTGTATGGTCACTTTAATTTCCAATATGAACAAAGTGTTGGTCAGGTGACTGGAACTGAAGGGGTGAATCTTGCTGCTGATGAACTCTTTTGTTCTGCTTTGCCAGATGACTTTGCTACTGTTTCATCTGATGACTGAGCTTTCAATATCTGCTCTGCTGAACCAAGCAGGCACCCATACTTCCTGTGGCGGCATGCATTTCCTTCTGCAACAGAAAGCCAAGCGGGGGTGGCCTCTTTCCAGGTGGATGTATTTAGTGTTGGTCGGTTGGAAAATCCAGGCTCCAGAAAGCTTGTTTTGTTTCTGCTGGGATTTTGTGTGAGATCATCGTATGAATGTTTCCTGCAGCGTCACATCATGGCAAAAGTATTCACACCGTCTGACCTTTCGGCTTCTCTTCTTTTCCTAAAAATAAAAACAGAGGAGGGAGAACAATGTATGTTTTAGTTTGTTTTGAAAAGTTTTCTTTTTTATTATTCTTAATAATACTGTGGTTGGACCCGGACAAAATGTGGAGAAGCTCATTGGGGTGTGAATACTTTTATGACTGTGTGTCGTGCTCTAACCGTCGACATGTAACAAAGCACACGTTTGCACAGATGTAATTGTAGTCGGGGTGTGCAGACCTGATGTACTCGTGTTGTCTTCAGTGTTAGCATCGCTTAATGACTGGCCATAATAGCTCCTGAAAATATGTTTATTAATGAAAGAGATCACACTCTGTAGGGAATGTTATTTTTTTGTTTAAAAAGTGACAGTGATTGATTAATGCCTATATAAATGCTGATCACTTGACACAGTTGCAAGTTCCAGGAAGCTCTGGGTCAACAGCACTGTGAGAATCATGTCTGAATTGAATCCTGCACAAGCTCTGTGTTTTAGTCCTGATACATTTATTTGAATAAATATAACTTACTGTTTGTGGAACAACAATAAATAGAAGTTTGAGAAAATTCTTCCTGTAGTATCTCAGCATTTGATGAATGTAGGCATAGATGTGATTATTTTTAAGACAAATCTGTTGGATCCAAACAGAAAGCTGTGTTTTGACATCTTTATTGCAACTGGCTGTAACAGGTCCTAATTAAAACCTGACCCGTAGAAACATCAGGTTTTTTTTTTTTTTATCATGTTCTCTATTTACACTTTGGAAAATGAATTTTACTAGAAACCTGAATATCGAAAAAGAAAACTTCATTCCAGGTGGGAAGCCTTACACACACACACACACACACATATCAATTGTGTGCAAAGGACAAGTAAATCTACTTGGTCAGACATCTGCCATTGTCCCTGTTGATACTTGACTTCAACAATTCCTGACTGATTTTTCTATGATTTGGTTTAAGATGGGAGCAAGTGTTCAGTTGGGATCCAAATCTGAATGTTTTCACCATTTGCCCACTGATCCAGTTCTCCATCACACGAGAACCAAGCAGGTCATCTCTAGGTTCCTCCTTTAACCTTTAACAGGGTGAAGACATCAAATGAGCTTTGTGCTTCTGAGAGAAGTGAGAAGTGGAGTTATTGCTTCAATAGAACAAGAGCGCCACCTGCTGTCTATAGACACAAGTAAAAGTAGAGAGGTTTATCGGCATTTTTTTGCCCAGTTTAAAGACTCAAACTCTGGAATTTTCTGTTATGCTATTTTCTTTTAGATGTACATGCTGCAATATTAAAAAAATATTTCCAATGCTTTTATTATGCTGCATTGTCTGATACCTCAGTGGAGTCTGGAAGCTTCTATAAGGCTTTCTTTTGATCATCTTCACAGGACTTTATTAGTTCACTATTGTGAACTATCACAATTAAAGAATGTCAATGTACACAAAAAAAAATCCAGCATTGCTTTCTCCCAGTGATTGTGAATGCATCTTCAGTGGGTGTCCCTGTAGTCACATGAGATTCTGGAATCCACACATATAGGTTCTGATGCCACTTCTCACTTTCCTCAATGCTTATGGAGAACATGCAGTAAATCACAGAGGTCTGTGCGGAGATAAACTTCCTGAAATGTTGACTGCATCTATGTAGCAAATTGATTTGGAACTAAGAGTGATCTCCTCCTTTACATTCAAATCCCCTGATCATCTACCATCCAGAAGCTCCTCTCAGAGTTTTATTGCCATTACAGATTGCACACTGCTCTGGACTTGCTCTGTGGGCTCCACTGAGCACAGAGCTTCTTGCAACACATCCATATCAGTATTATTGATAGCTCTGCATTTTAAACATCATCCACATGCCACGTGCCTCTTGGTGTCTAATAACATGTTTCAGTTGTCAGCCAGGCAAAAACAGCAGCATATGCAAAAGGTTATATTTATACCCTGAGTATGGATGTGCCTAGTTATCAATCAGGTGAACCCCACCTGCACCTTCAACCGTCTTAAAGAGACAAACGTTTTCCTTCTGCTAAATGTAAAGGGAGCACATTTATGAACCAGCTCTAAGATGGTTGGTCACAATGATTCACAATGTAATGTGAATCATTAAATCACAGACCTCAATCCATAAGCATTGAGGTCTGTGATTCATTGACATCTAATTTTATTTTGCAACAAAAACAAAAAACAAAACAAAATGAATAGTGTGGCGTGGGTTCACATTGAGCTCCATCAAGCTCCAGGTTTTTGATTTTGTTTCTACCAGATTTGAACATCATAAGATGTATAAACTAACTAACACTGGATGGAGAGCGTCTGTTACTATCTGCTTTGAGTATTGTTAGAAATTCTCTGTTGGACTTGGGGCTGGACTTTGACTGGGCCATTCTGAAATGTTGAGGTTTTCCTCTGGGATTGTCTTGGATTTAACTCCCTCCATCTACTCATCAGTTCTGAGCTGCTTCCCTGATCCTGCTGAAGAAAAGCATGATGCTGCCACCACCATGTTTCACCTTGCTGATGAAAGCACCTCCAGTGTTAGTTGCTTAGTCCTCATGAACTGTGGATAGTCCTCATACATGAGGCTAACCACATACATGAGGACTATCCACATTCATGAGGACAATCCACATACATGAGGACTATCCACATACATGAGGACTATCCACATTCATGAGGACTATCCACATTTATGAGGACTATCCAGTGTTAGTTTTCATGTGGACAAGTTTAAGTGGTGTGAATTTTGATGTATACTTCAATGTTCAGACATGACCCACAACACTTGAAAGCAGCCATGGTGCTCCTGAGATTTAAGGCTGCCGTGTAAAGTGAGAGGAAGCAGCTGGTGTTATTTTAAACATATGAAGGGTGACGGCAACACTCCAGCTCTGAAGGATTAATTTTTTTATTCATGCAGCCCTTTCCTGGTAAGAGCGGCTCTTGTTTGTGAAAATTCAAAGTAACATTTGTATTATTTTGTTCTGATATAATTTTAACAGAACTTGAAACTCTGTTACTGTAAGGTGATTCAACATTGTAGCATCAAGTTATAGTTCTATGAGGACATTATGATGTCTCCAATGTGTTGGAATGTGATGAAAAAAAACCTAGTAGCAGTTTTGATAAGTAACTCCATGTTGAACCAGATCGCTGTGTTTTGATCAAACTGCAGGAGAGCAAGATGTTTAGTCTCTGGGGTTTGATGGCGTTTCTGTGTCTTCATCAGAGAACGTTCTGCAGTGGTGAGACAGTCATTCATATCATTCCCTGTTTAAATCATACATCACTAACAATAATCAACGTCTGCTTTGTTGCAAAAAATATGAGCATATTAAAGACAAGTTCTAATGTTACATCAAGATACCCCTCCCACCAGGAGGACAAAGAAACTACCACTGGTTTTACCTGACAAGCTGTTAATAACACACTAAATTATAATTATAAAAGAAAAGGACATGCAGTGCTGTGCTGGTAATTGTCAACACTACAACTAATAAGGACCAAAGGCGTCACAAAAAGTTTTAATTTTAAAAAGTAGCAACAGAGAGGGAAGTAGGTTAGTTATGCTAGCTTGACTTTTACAATTTTAACATGTAGATGTCATGCAGAATTCGGTGTTTCAGTTCAGTGATAAAAAAAAATGAGGCAATCTACACACCAACTCTGACAGATCACCAGTTGAGCAGGTGTTTAAATTGGCTAATCAATCACCTCTGTGTTCAGAAGATTACTTATTAATAATCTCAAAGTATCAAGTCTGAAGACATACTAACAGACTGAATGTTCTGTTCTTTGTGTTTGAAATGTTTGCATGCTTTTTGGATGTTGAATTCCAAGATACTAGCAGTAACTGAGCATTAGATGCTGAGTTCCGTTTCTGTACCTCTAAGAGCAAACGTACGTAAACCTTCTGTACATCTCTGAGTCGTTGGAGTCATTGCTCTCCTGCAGGCAGAGCACAACGTCTTCCATCCAATTGTTTTTGCATTTTCAATGACATGCAACAACTTTAATGAAACTCTAAAATGTACCATAAATTAAGAGCCAGTTCATGTCTTTGTTAATGAACAAACTAAGCTAGGTATACATTTAGCATGGAGTGATCATTTTAAACTAAATGGTCTTGTTTTATGTACTTTTTGTTGTATGATTGTGTCAGCGTCTGATTCTACTTGTTCCTCTTCCACATTTTTTCTAAAATTTGATGTCATTCTTTCCTTGTGTTTTTGTTTTTATCCAGCCTTTCAAACCTCACGGGTGACGGTGAAGTATGGAGATCCTGCTGTACCGCACTGCGACGGCTCAGGCTTGACAGAAGAAGGGTTAGTGCACTGGGAGCTGAGAGGGGAGGACGTGGTAATGCTACGAGGAGGAGAAGTACAAGTTTCTGAAAAATTTAAGGTCAGGGTCTTGACTACATTAAAAATGAGTCTGACTACATATGAGACAGTTTGATGTATACCAAATTCCAAATATTCCAAATATATATATATATATATATATATATATATATATATATATATATATATATATATATATATATATATATATATATATATATATATATATGCTCAATTGATAAGGCGTCAGTATATCACCCGAGAGGGGGCGGGGTTCGAATCCAGTCTGGGTCCTTAGGCAAGACCCTTCAAGCTACTGCCTACCTCATACCATGAGAGATACTAAGTTGCGTAACATGCCGGCTCAGACGTCGCCCGGCCAAACAAGGTCTGCGTCAGGTGTTGGGGAACCAGAGCACCTTGATGACAAATGGGCTACTGGAACAAGACGGAAATGGGCGAGAGATGAAAATGTGGATCTGTTGGAATGCTACTACTCAAGTAACCCTAGTCAACACTAAGCGCTAAACAACTAGTAGCTCAGTGTTCCAACATCCGCAAACGGCAACTGCTATCACAACTTGAGATTGACGAGATACAACACAAATGCTACGGCAAATGGGAGGAACCCGGATGTCAGAACTGTGGGGACTTAACTACAAGTCCCCACCCAGTGAGGGGATACACGGCCCCAGTGAGCGAATCAGAGCTGAACGAGACAGCTGCTGACCTGAGAGAGAGAGTTAATACCATAACAGAAACCAATGAGCTGATCTACAACTCAGCATGATCCTTGAGATACTTGGCTATAAGAGCAACCATGAGACCCAATACCCACCATTGAAAAGACGGTTAGAGGCTAAAATCAAGGTAACAAGGAGGGAAGTGAGCCAACTGTCAGAGCTCCACAAGGGTACAATGAAAAGACCAGTACCCAGAAAGTACAGACAGATGCCCATACCTGAAGCACTCGAAACTGCCAAACAGAGGCTCTAAGCCTTGGCCAGCCGCCTAAAGAGATACACAAGGGAGAATGAATCCAGAATCCAGAATTAATCGGCTCTTCTCCACTCAACCAGCTAAGGTGTACTCTCAATGGCAGGGTAATAATAACAGAGCAGACCCACCAAGGCTGGAGACGGAACAATACTGGAAAGGCATATGGGAAAGGGAGGCGTCCCACAACAGCAATGCACAGTGGTTGATCTCTCTACGAGAGGACCATAGCAACCTCCCTGAGCAAGCCCCGGTAACCATCACTGTGACAGATGTCCAAGAAAGAGTCTCAGGTATGAAAAACTGGACAGCACCAGGGCCTGACATGATCCATGCCTACTGGCTAAAGAAACTCACTGCCCTCCATGAGCGACTGGCAGGCCAAATGAACCAGCTGCTACAAAGTGGGACTCACCCTGAATGGTTAACTGAAGGGCGGACAATCCTAATCCAGAAGGATCCATCAAAGGGTCCAGACCCACCCAACTACCGACCAATAACCTGCCTCTCCACAACCTGGAAGCTCATGTCAGGCATCATAGCGGCCAAGATAAGCAAACACATGGATAAACACATGAGCATGGCACAGAAAGGTATCGGTGTAAATAGCAGAGGAGCCAAACACCAACTCCTCATAGACCGCACAATGGCAAGAACAAAATCCGTGCGATAAACAGCTACGCCCTGCCAGTAATCAGATACCCTGCTGGAATAATTAGCTGGCCAAAGGAGGAGATAAAAGCCACAGATATTAAGACTAGAAAGCTACTAACAATGCATGGAGGGTTCCATCCCAAATCCAGCACCCTGAGACTGTACACGAGCCGCAAGGAAGGAGGCAGAGGACTAGTGAGTGTGAGCACCACTGTCCAGGACGAAACAACTAAGATCCATAAATACATCAGGGACAAAGCCTCAACAGACAATGTGCTCAGTGAATGTCTCAGACAACAGGGAACGGAGGTTGAGGTGCCAGAGATACCATCATGGGAGGACAAGCCCCCTACATGGGATGTACCACCAGCAAATAACCCAAGTGGCTGATATCAGTAAATCCTACCAATGGCTGGAAAAAGCTGGACTCAAGGACAGCACAGAGGCCCTCATCATGGCCGCCCAGGAACAGGCCCTAAACACCAGAGCAATAGAGGCCCAGATCTACCACACCAGACAAGACCCAAGGTGTAGGTTGTGCAAGGAGGCCCCTGAGACAGTCCAGCACATAACAGCAGGGTGCAAGATACTGGCAGGGAAAAGCGCACATGGAACGACATAACCAAGTGGCAGGCATAGTGTACAGAAACATCTGTGCAGAATATGGACTGGAAACCCCTGAGATCAGTGGGAAACACCCCCAAAGGTGGTGGAGAATGCCAGAGCTAAGATCCTGTGGGACTTCCAGATCCAGACAGACAGAATGGTAATGGCGAACCAACCAGACATTGTCGTAGTGGATAAACAACAGAGGAAAGCTGTTGTGGTAGATGTAGCAATACCAAGCGATTGCAACATCAGGAAAAAAGGAGCACGAGAAACTGGAGAAATACCAGGGCCTTAGGGAGGAACTGGAGAGGGCCTGGAAGGTGAAGACCACAGTGGTGCCTGTGGTCATCGGGCCCTCGGGGCAGTCACCCCCAAACTGGAGCAGTGGCTACAACAGATCCCAGGAACAACATCAGACATCTCAGTCCAGAAATGTGCAGTCCTTGGCACAGCCAAGATACTGCGCAGGACCCTCAAGCTCCCAGGCCTCTGGTAGAGGACCCGAGCTCAGAGGATAAGAACCACCCGCGGTGGGTGAGAAGGGAATTTTATTTATATATATATATATATATATATATATATATATATATATATATATATATATATATATATATATATATATATATATATATACTGAACCCTGTAGTACTCCACAGGAAACACTGGAGTGTGAAGATTTGTCATTACATGATATGAATCCTGACATGTTTAAGCTTTTCCAAGAGACTATTGTGATGGTCTGAGATCTAACAGAAGACACCCAAACATGAATCCATTATCTGAGCCTATGATGATACATTGTGACTTCAACCAGTGTAATGACTTCTGAAATCAGACTGTCTGAGCTATTGACAGTCTGATTTCAATAGCTGTTGTCAGCTATTCAGTAGTTGACAACATTTCAGCTACTAAATATTAAGGTTTGAATAATATTATGAGACTGTAGCTTCCTGGAAGTACATTTTTTAAACATACAATCCATTCAACAATAAGTAAACAAAATCATTCACAAAACTAGTCTATCTTTGACTAGGGCGGGTATGCTGTGGCGATGCAGGGGTTAAGCGCAGCCCACATTAGGAGGGCTTAGTCCTCATCCTGGCTGTCGGAGGTTCAATTCCTGGCCTGGTGACCTTTGTCGCAAGTCTTCCCTCTCTCTCATTACCCTACTTTCCTGTCATAGCACTTTCAAATAGAGCCAAAAAAAGAAGTAAAAAAAAAAATCGGTGACTAGATCAAATATTTCAAATAAGGCATAAGCCATGTATGCATTTGAAAACTGCACAGCAGACAAATTTGAGGAGTAATTGTTTTCAAATATTTCTGTTTTATTTTCCAGGATCGGGTTGAGCTGCTCTCAGAGGAGCAGGTCAGGGAAGGGAACTGGTCTGTGGTCCTCAGAGAAACCAGACTCAAAGATGCTGATATGTATGAGTGCATCTTTGGAGGAGCAACTACCATATCAACTGTATGGCTCTTAGTCAGTGGTGAGTTTTTTTTTATTTAAATATATATATATATATATATATATATATATATATATATATATATATATATATATATATATATGGTAATGGCGAACCAACCAGACATTGACATTGTCGTAGTGGATAAACAACAGAGGAAAGCCGTTGTGGTACATGTAGCAGTACCAAGTGATTGCACCTTCAGGAAAAAGGAGCACGAGAAACTGGAGAAATACCAGGGCCTCAGGGAGGAACTGGAGAGGGCCTGGAAGGTGAAGACCACAGTGGTGCCTGTGGTCATCGGGGCCCTCGGGGCAGTCACCCCCAAACTGGAGCAGTGGCTACAACAGATCCCAGGAACAACATCAGACATCTCAGTCCAGAAATGTGCAGTCCTTGGCACAGCCAAGATACTGCAGGACCCTCAAGCTCCCAGGCCTCTGGTAGAGGACCCAAGCTCAGAGGATAAGAACCACCCGCGGTGGGTGAGAAGGGAATTTATTATATAATTTGCACAGGTGTTGTTTCCTTTGCTGCTGATGAAGAAACTTTCGATATCTTTCACACAACATGATAGTGGCTAAAGGGTTTAGCGAATCGTTCTCTCCTCTCCCTTACCTTCTGACTTAGCAAAAGTTGGAAGGTCAGGGTTAAGGGCAACATATTGTATTTAGGAAACATATTGCTAAATGCTGGAAATATGTTTATTTCCAGCATTTAACAAGCCCAGCTATGGAAATATAATGGTGCTGTAGTTACGTGTGATGAGCTTTCCTTTTAAAGTTCTTTACCAGAGATGTTTTTCGCTCCAAAAATTTGAATATTGTGAAACAGCTTGATACGTTTCAGAAGAAAGAACTGGATCGTTGCTCCGTCGCCGACATGGACTATTGTGGTTTACTTTGATAGAAAAAAGGAGTTACATTTGGATAATAAAAGCCATGCACCACAGATTTGATTTACATTTAGCTATAAATTAATATTTTTTGAAGTGCACTTCTGTGAAGTTATAAAAAAGCGTTTCTGTGATTGAAAATAGTTGTATTAGTATTACCTTTTTGGAAATCAAGTAAGACCTTGTATATAATTAGTATTATTATAACAATACATTTTATTTGTGTGGCGCTTTTCCTTGACAATGTGGTTCAATCACTCAGTGAGGAAAATGGAAGCCTGAAATCTGCAAGCCATCATCTTCAAAGTGACAAGAAATTCATTTTTGAAATACTTCACTTTGTGTTGTGCATCTATTTCACTTTCTGAAACAAGTGACAAAAATATTGAACATTTTCTTAGTATTCTAATTTTTGGAGCCATACCTGAAGAAAATTCTAATAATACAATCATTGTCTTTTCTCCCCATGTGCTGACATGCTTCACACTAGAGCCCCAAGTGGACCCACTCGTCACTGCGTTTGAGGGAACTCAGGTGGACCTAGCATGCTTCGTTAGACCTGAGAGAGAAAACATAAAGCGTTTTTATTGGACTTTGAATGGCAGATTTCTCATTCAACATGACCACGTATGGTATTCTCCAGATGCTCATACATGTTTACTTCTCTTTATTTGATCCTTTGGAAACTTTAACATACAATGAGGAAGGAGGAGCAAATGGAAAATCAGCTAAATTAGCACAAGCCAGACCCTAAACTGTCAAATAATATTAGTTAACTTATTTCAGATGCATAACATAGCAATACTCAAAAGACAAGTGAAAATATGGGATCCATAAGATCCAAGTGGTTAAAGTCTATTAGTTGGGACAGAATCTTTGTCTATAATTAGCCTTTAAATAGAACAAAATGTTCATCTGCCTTTCTTTGTAAGCATTGTTTCTTGTTTAAGATACTTCTCATCTTCATTTATACCACATGTATTATGTTGGATGATCAGTATTTCTTTTCTATCTCCAGCAAACCCTCAGCGTAACGATGTACGAGTTTCCTAAATCAATTCAAGTTAATGAAGAAGAGTTTCATCTTTACTTGAAACCAACTAGGAATGAAAGTGGGAAGTACCAGTGTTGGTATTCAGCTGGGTAAGAGTCATCAACTCGTTTGTTTGTTGTTTTCATCTGTTGTAACATGACGTAACTCTTATGATGTGAAAACAGTGTTTCCATTTCACTATAGCAAAATATGTCATTTGACATGGACAAAAAACACCTAACGCAAAAAACAAAAAATGTTTTTCAAAATTTGTGTTTCTTAAGTAAATGTATTTTTGTAATTTCAATTTATACAACTCTGTGGTTAGAAACAAATCTATTGAATTACAACAATGAGCACTAAGCAACAGTGAACATCTTCAGTGTTGTTGACTTGGAAGCAATGCTTAATGCCAATTATGTATGTAACAGGAAGAAAACTCTGGCAGAACCTGAACCAGGCTCAACATCATCAACATCTGCTGCAACTGAAAAGACAAAAACAACAGCAATAAATAAAAAACAAACACAGCAGCACTGATCAGCATTTATCAACATTGTGCCCCATCTTCCTAAAAGAATCAAAAATATCCTCAATTGTTTCATTTTAGATAGATTAATATATAGTTTATTTAGAAAGTCCTGGCTGCCAAAATGTTACATTATTGCAGATTGGCATCTTATTTCCTGCATAATATTTGTCGTCTCTGTCAGTAGTAGGACGTCTTCCCGGTTCTAATGGTACACTGGTGTGAAGCGAATTACAATAAAACCTTAGAAAATTGTTAAAATAATGTTCACTGGCATCTTTTTTTTTTTTTTTTTTTTCATTTTTAGGGAGTCTGGCAGTCCTAAACTTGCATTACCAGAAAGCTACACACTAACTGTGGTTGGGATAACCACTGATTCTGGTAATCTTCATTCCTTTACCATGGCAGAGCCTACAGACGCACTGCCCCCTTCAGAAACAGCGTCTGACATGGAAGAGACAAAGAAACATGTCTGGGGGAGTTCTGTTATATTTTTGCTAGAGGTGACGACTGCTGCTGGGACAACAGAGACACCGACTGATCATCCACCAGTTACCTTGGAAATGTCCACTCAAAAAATGGAAGGTGAGAGAACCCGGCCCTTTAAATGCACTGTGATAGTACAGAACCTGTTATTGAGTTCTATAAATCACACAGTTGCAGAATTTGTTGAGACATCCTCAGTACAACCTACCAGAACATCCCGGCAGATCGTGACCCTCCTTTCAGACCAGGTGAATGCTGCCGAAGCCTCTGAGCTGGAAGACTCCACCCACCTGATCCAAGGTAGAATGATAGACTTTATTAGCTTCAACCTGGCCCTGCGCTCCAGTAACATCATTTATCTGTAATTCTATAGTAGGAGTACCATAAGCAATGTTTTATATTTAGAATGACTGCATAGAGGCAGCCTCAGTTTGGTCACTAACATCTATCTGTATATATTCCAGGAGGTTCTGCATCCATTCAAACAATCAGAATGAGTGTAAACATGACTGTTTCCATAATATAGTATTTCTAAATAATAAATAAATCCCTTTCATGAAAAAATCCCTTTTTGCATCAACTGTATTTTACTTGTACACAATTCATGTGGAATTTTTTTTATTTTCTGTATTTGTTACAAATTATTGTTAAAATTATAATGACTCATTTTTCTAGTGTGTTTGGGAAATGAACATCAACATCTGGAGAACAAAAGCTGAAGAACTTTGTCCTTGTTTCAGAATCATAGCTGAGCCACTTTATTTATTTGGCTTTATTTATTTCAGCTTTATTTATCCATCCATCCATCCATTTTCTGACCACCCTTCTCCCTAACGGGGTCGGGATCAGCTTTATTTATTTCAGCTTTATTTATTTGGCTTTATTTATTTCAGCTTTATTTATTTGGCTTTATTTATTTCAGCTTTATTTATTTCACCTTTATTTATGCCCACAGCTAAAATGCTCAGGTTGTAATTCATACATAGAACAACTGATACAAACAACTCATTTTGAAATATTTATTATGGGCCAAACAGAATTATAAAACGTATGTCCAGCAATGAAAGTCATTTTGAATTCTTGCCAGTACTATGACAAAAATGTTTTCAATCTGTTCTTTAAATCTCACCTCATCTTGATTGGATGAATTCAATATCTTGTTTCGTCTCTTCTTATTAGTTGCATCTACTGTTTCACTCCTGGTCATGATCTGTCTTTTGCTCAGTCAACTGATTTTGATTTGACTCGGATTGTTTCTGTTTTGTGTTTCAGATGATGGGAATCTGCTTCCCAGTGATCTCACCAACACACAGCAGACAGAGACATTTTCAGATGAGGGTCAGTGACACCATCTGAATAAATGTTGGAATTAGGGATGAAAACAAATTCTGACTTGTTTCCTTCTGTACTGCAGATGAGCTGGATGCCAGTTGGAGTGTTTTCCAGCTTGGAGATTTTCCATGGGTTCGCATTGGAATCATTGGTGGAGTTCTGCTGGTCACAGCCATGGTTCTGTGTGTTCTCAGAGCTCTGCACCATATTTAGTTGACAGGAGGGGACATGGATCACCGCATACAATGTTCAGTTAGGGATGAATCAGTTGAACAGTGGCCACGGCAACAACACAGCATCTGCATGAGAATATTTGGGAACTGCAGAAACGGTTGTGTGGAATTTCTGAACCACATTATGGGAGCCAAGAGCAAATTCACGTTTAAAATTCAAATTCTTCTAACAATAGCAGGTGATATAAAGACGTCCCAGATGATTCTGAAGATCTGGATGATGTGGGGTGCAGCTGCTTTTATTTTAATCACAGCTGTGATTGAAATAAATGAAAATGAATTATTTCAAGTTACTCATTCCAACTCCTCCCAATGTACTTATCATCTTCAATGCAGTTTGAACGTTTTGTGTATTTAAAACAATTTATTAAACTCTAACAGGCGGAACCAACCAGGTGAGCATTGCTGTTTTTTCAGGGTAGGGGATTAGTGAGAGCACAATTACCCGCCACAATTTACATATTTTTATTTGGAAAAACTATTTGAGTCATTTTGACTGTTAACAAACAGTCAAAATGACTTCATACTACAATGAAGAATTGAATCACTTCATTCGATTTCATACAAAACTGTGAAGGTTTGTCTGTCACTCAGGATTATTTGCCATTAAACTCCATCGGGTCTCTGAGCGTCTGCCTCACATTCCACACATCACTTCATGACATGTCAATTAAATATTTGGTTTGGAACTCTGACATTTATAAATTTTGCATAACATGATGAAATTATGATTTTGAAAAATGAACACACATTTATTTCTCTATGACAGGCCAAATCAACAAAATATTTCTGTTCATTTTTGACTGTGTAATTTTACAACAGCACTGTTTTGTTGACCTTCAGCAGAAGGGTCTACATATCCCATGATGCTTCAGAAGTGGAGGCAGAAGGAGAAGAAGACTTTCATTAGAGAAGAGCTCCAACATTGTTGTAAATCATAACTATTATGTATGATTCATTCATCCTATTTTATTCACCACAGTTCAACTGAACAACACGTTTGGCTCCTTCTCGCCTTTGTATCAGTTCAACATACAGTTTGAGAAAACATTTCAACCCATCAGCGTAACAACTTGAACACAATGTTTCTAAACCAGGCCTGGGTGTGTATGTGTGTGTGTGTGTGTGTGTGCGTGTGTGTGTACTCCTAGTGATTACCGTACTTACTTCTTCACTGCTCCTTCGTCTGGCTTATTTTTGCAGAGTTTATTATTATCTGATAATAAGCCTATTTTTTATTTTAAAACCTGCTGGAAAGTTCAATTTTAAACAAATTAAGCAAACTAAATGTGTATACTGGGTAAATTGTGTCTTTTGATCTAAACTGAAGGTGACGGTTGGTCCATTTAAGATTATCATGAAGGACATCTGTCCACTTTTGTCTTGGCTCAGTGTGTGTAATCTGAGGTGTGAAACTGAGCTGAAGCTGTGGATTATTGATGCGTCTCAACCTTAGCGGGGAGCATGGCCGAAGCGAGAAAGGAGAATTCATCCGATGAGAAGAAGCTGCATCTGTGTGTGTGGATCATGTTTGCTGTGACTGCACAGGGAATGTGGATGCTGCAGCAGGAACTTCTGCTCTCATGGTGCCTTCCTTCCAGGCCTCAAAACTGTGCTGATCAAAATTTGATGAGCAGATCTTAGTAACCTGAGATGTGACAGAAAACATGGTCCTGACTGGAAGCAGAGGGCTTGTGTGGTCCTCTAACTCTGATCATGTAGAATGACAGGAGCTGCAGGTTTATTAGAACACATTGTGATAAATCTTTAAAACGCCACATAATTAATTGCAGTCATTTTCCATAACAACAAACTTGGACTTCCTCTGCACTGGAAATATGATGTGTATGACGTTTTGATAAATCCAAACACATTGCCAAACAATTTGCACTAAGTGCAACATTAGACACGTTATCAAACAGTCGACTGAACACTGAACCTCTGCTTTGTTGCAGATGCCAGAGAGAGAGAGAGACAATGAGAGAGAGAGAGAGAGAGAGAGAGAGAGAGAGAGAGACAATAAGAGAGAGAGAGAGACAGAGCAGAGAGAGCGAGCGGAGGGGGGATGGAAGGGGTGGGCGGTACTGGGAGGGGGAACTTTGCTTCCCCATGTTGCTGCACACAGTGCAATGGGACAGCAGCAGAACCAAAGGATCAGCTACCAGAATTTAGAATGATCACCCAACAGGTCAGACACACGTTTAGTTTCTAAATATTTCTGTGTAAATTTGAAATTCTTATTATATGCTGGGTTTTCTACTTTTGTAAACAGACTTGCTAAACTGTGAACAAGTTTCAGTTTTCAGTATTTATGTGTAGACTTCTAATTTCATTTTTAAAGACAAAAATCAAGTTGAGTTTTTAATGTTTTGAACAGATACTGAGCCAGGATGCTGAGGTGGGCCCTATATGGGATAAATGAGAGCAAACAATATGGGTCCCAGAAGATTTTGACTGTGGTTCCCATGGGGCCCAACATGGTTTTGCGCAGAGAGATTGCTGCCCTCACCTATCCCATATGGGGCCCGCGTAGGTTTGCTGGCTAGGTAACAGCAAACTGTTTTAGCCAAAAGTATCTGGTGAGTATGATTAAGCGCTTGGTTTATATGTACAATTGAAAGCAGATATTTACATGCATTGAGTAAAAAGACAAACACATTTTTTCTTACTGTTAGACATTAAATCAGATCAAACATTTCCTGTTTTAGCTTAGTTACAATTACCAAAATTATTTCTATTTGCTAAATGCCAGAACCTTGGCAAGAACAATTTTTAGAATTTTTTGTAACATTTCTTGCAACTTATCAGCAGAAGGGGTATAATTAAATTGAATGAGTTGATTTACTTGCACAAATGCAGCCTTTAAGCAAAGTATTCAAAATG
Source organism: Poeciliopsis gracilis (assembly GCA_911649635.1). Taxonomy (NCBI): domain Eukaryota; kingdom Metazoa; phylum Chordata; class Actinopteri; order Cyprinodontiformes; family Poeciliidae; genus Poeciliopsis; species Poeciliopsis gracilis. The sequence continues at coordinate 208,158 of CAJVRI010001251.1, forward strand.
TTTAATACTGACAGGATCTATTTAACTCCCATAGCTAAATAGTTTATCTGTGGGAGCATTGATTAGCATAAAAGTCAAAGAAATGCAAAGCCAAACATTTATTCAGTTCATTGTTTCAGTGGAATGTTGTATCATCATTTTATTCTTCGGATCTAGACAGTAGGATCTAGACAGTAGGATCTAGACGTCTGCATGAAACTCAACGTGGGAAACAAGCAAATGTGCTTCTGTTGCGATTCTGCAGATGATTCAACTTGCAGAGACGATCCGGTGCAGCTCTGGCTCAGTGTTGAGGTCAAGAGTGAAGGTGACAGGGTTTGAGAAGATTAGTCGGCTTAGGCAGCTTTTCAAAAAGTGAATGCAGTGAAACAGAATGTAGAGGCAAAGCAGTGTCCACACCAGCTTTAACCGTCCCCCAAAGAGGCACAGGCTGAATATTCACACTGCAACTGAAGACTAAACATGCAGCGGTGCAACAGCAAACTGAGTTTGCTTTTTAGAGCATAAAAGGTATGAAGTGCATTAGTTCCAAAAGGTGAAAAAACACAGAAGATATTAATAAAAATAATTAATTATTTGAAAAATGATTTTAAAAAAAGTAAAAATAGTCAGTTGATGTGGCTGGTTAATGACGCCTGCTTGGTGAGGCATTCAGGTCACGTTTCACTGGAATGAAACCCAGAAGCAATTGCTTCATCAAATTCTGTTACAAAATAGTTTGCATTAAGGTAGTTGGACCTGCTTCCCTATGATTCTGGCTTTTATGATAAAAAACCGTCAGAAAAATGCTGCACATAACAACACAGACTGTCAACACAACCAAATGTGTAGAACGATGGTGGCCACACTAACATGCACTGACTGGGACCAGTAGCTTTCTGACCAGCACCAGCAGGGAAAGTGTGTGAGGTGTCTTGCCCAAGAACACAATGACAGAGAGAGAGGGAATTGAACTGTCAAACTCCAACCACAGTCACCACCATCACCTATAGCTAATATTTCTATATATTTATAATCTATTACTAAACCCTGTGGAATGTTTTATGAGCTTCATTTATTTCTCTATCAGGTCTGCTTCTGCCTGTTGTGCTCTTCTACTTAGATGGCTCTATAAGACAGGAGGAGATGGCTTCCACAGAGAGTGGGCTCCGTAAGTCAAGTCAAACGTCTCGTCCTCTCATGATTTTAACAATAATGCGTTTTATTGACTTCACTTACTAAACTAAGCATTCCTCTGTATGTGATTCCCAGGAGAACTGTTAACTTTATCTGAGCATCTCTGCTTTTCTTTTCTTCTCAGGTATTCAGGGGGATGAAAACCTGCAGTCCATGCTGGTGGGGACAGTTATGAGAAAAATTAAGTCTCGTACTTGGAAAAAACAAAGATATTTCAAGCTCCAGGACGACTGCATGACCATCTGGTACAAATCCAAGAAAGCTGGCAAAGCTCACTCCACCTGTAAGAGTTGACAGTTTAACTACATTACAGATAGTTGCAAAAAAGGCAATGGTTATCTTGCTTTAGTCTGCTCATAGCTCTTGTTCTGGATAAAGAAAAAGCCAATTTGTGCTTTTATCTTCCATCCAGATCTTTGTCTGTATATTATATTTGCGGTCTCCATGTGATACTTACACAGAGCTTTGTGTTCAGTTTCTATGAGGGATGTGGAGGTAGTGCGAGAGGGCCATCAAAGTGAAGTACTTCTCAGCATCGCAGACGAGTTCCCTGCTGACCGATGCTTCACAGTGGTGTTCCATGGTCGCAGAGGGAACTTGGACCTGGTGGCCGAGTCCGCTGAGGAGGCCCAGTCCTGGATCAAAGGCATGAGGAAGCTGATTGAAAACCTGGAAAACATGGGAGAGAGGGAAAAACTAGACCAGTATCCTTTCTTATTTGGGATTTACTTATAAAGAGTTTCTACATTTTGCCTCAATGTATATTGCAAAAGTACAGGGTCAGCAAATCGTTCAGTTTGTGAGTTCAAATCACTTCTGTGCTCACAGATGTATAAAATCCAGAACCCTGAAGACTCAGTTCAAAAATCTTTGAAACAATGGATTGCTCTCAAGAGTTAAGTAAATTCAAGAATGGCAAGTTGTGCAGTAAATTCAGTAATTAAATGTTGCTTGTAAAAATCGCAGGGCCAACTAAAGGTGTCATAGAAAAACAAAGCAACAACAAAATACAGCAATTACAAAGTTGGAGGATTTCGTCACATAAACTCCCAGAGTTTATGTGACGAAACAAGACATTCTGATAAATGAATCTGTGTTTGTCAGGAAATTGGGAGAATGGTTTTGGTTTTTGGGTGTTTGGTTGATTTCCAGGATTGGTGTCAGCGCCTTGTTTCTAGTATCAAGAAATGTAAATATGCTCAAGCAAAATGATGGATGTTTTACGGTACTATGCTCTTGACCATGTGGGAACTGTTATAGGGATGGTTTCTTCATGTTCCAAATACCAGTGTGCACCGATGAAGCAAACTCCAAAAGGAATTGATGTTGGGGCTGTTACGGAGGAACTTGACCTCAACCAAACAGAAAACATTTTCACTCATTTAAGGAAGCTTGTGAGATCTAGATTTTTGCCTCCAAAAAGTCTTCACAAACCTCACAAATGCTCCCATGGAGGAATAGTTTATTAGTTTAGAATAATTTCAAGAGTGATGCTTGGTATACAATTTCCCCAACTAACTGGACAAGAACACAGTGACTGTTGCTTCTTTAAGCACGATTCCCAGATGGATAGGTGACTGGTTCAAAAAGGCTGACAAGAACAATGATGGCAGGATGAACTTCAAGGAAGTGCGAGATCTCCTGAGGATGATGAATGTGGATATGAATGAACACCATGCTCACCGTCTGTTCACAGTGAGAGCCTTTTGATAAAAACCCAGGGTGTGGGTCTGCAATGACTGTTTTCGACAGTCATTGCAGACCCACACCCTGAACAATATTTTCCTTTCATCAGATGGCAGATAAATCACAGACTGGTGCTCTGGAAGGGGATGAGTTTGTCTTGTTCTACAAGATGTTAACCCAGAGAGAAGATATTTTGAAAATTTTCCAGGAGTACTCATCTGATGGTCAGAAGTTATCCCAGAGTGACATAGAGGACTTCCTCAGAGAGGAGCAGCTGGAGGATGTTGATATCCAACACCATGCTCAAGAGCTAATTAAATACTATGAGCCCTCAGATACAGGTATATACTTAGGAACATGTTGCCTTTGCCTTACAAACACAGAGCTGATCAATTCTTGTTGCATTCCAGCAAAACAGCTGAAGGCTATGACATTTGATGGCTTCTTGATGTACCTGGGTTCTGATGAAGGCTCTATCTTCAGTCCAAAGTGTAGGGGCATTTTTCAAGACATGAGTCAGCCACTGTGCCATTACTTCATCTCCTCCTCCCACAACACATATCTGATGGAGGACCAGCTCAGAGGACAAAGCAGTGTGGAAGGATACATCAGGTTGAAGAAATCATTTTTCACTGTATATTGTATCACAGGAAGAGTAGCGAGAGGTGGTGATATTAAAATGTGATGAGATTTATATCATAAAATTAGAGTCACAGTGACTTTGCTCTTAACCTTAATAGTTCACCATTTTTATGAAAGCTTTGATGTCTAAATGCTCCAAGTTGATTAATTTTGTTTCATTACTCTGATATTGGGATTAACAGAAGAGATAAGCTCTGCAGAAGAGCTTTTTTTCTGATTAACGTTACCAAATGGATAAAAGATGGATTTGTCATCATTGTTTAGGGCTCTTAATCGCGGCTGCAGGTGTGTGGAAGTAGACTGTTGGGATGGTGCCAATGGAGAGCCCATTGTCTATCATGGACATACATTCACCTCTAAGATCCTCTTCAAGGATGTGGTCAATGCAGTGGGAAAATATGCTTTCAAGGTAATGCTGTCTGTCATGTATTATCTTTAATGCAAATATTTGGCTGACTGAAATTATGCTATGCAAAAATATGCTTCCATGTAGGCAGGTTATGGATTTAATGCTACTTCAAACTCACAGCTCCAATTTATAACTCCTTCCCACCAGCATGTATTATATCTGTCTTACTTTTCTATGATGTGTGAAGACATGGATCTGTAAGTGAGTGTCCAGCATGGCCTGCCAATGAGTCTGATGCAGCAAATGTAAAATGGTTCACAAGTGTTGGTGGAAGCTGTGTGATGATGTGGTGTGGAACCACTCTTACTAGTAAAAAAAGGTTTGTCAACATATCTGGGCAACCTCATTCCAGATAGATATTGAAATTAAATTTTGCAAGCACTTTGTGTTGCCTTGTTGCTGAAATGTGCTATTTATATAAAATTACCATTACTTTTAAGTTTGTAACCAGTAATCTCGTATCTTCATCGTCTGGGACCAAACTATTTGTCATCGTGTTAATTTTCACCCCTATTAAATGGGGTTCATCACAAACTACCTCTGGAATTTCGCAGAAAAGAGAATGGAAAAGCCATTCAGCACTTATGAGCTGAGGTGTGTCAGAGTGAAAACACAATCACATCCACTGACTTCCAACAAATGCTGGTTGAGGGATGGTTGGTCATCACACAGCAGTGGGTGACCAACATGGCAACCAGCATGAGTGTGATGTTCCAGGTTGTGTATTGTGTATGACTTTCCAACATACTACTGAGGCCCCTATAGGGTGAGTATCATGTTAAAGTATGAAGTCAAATTTCTTTTAAGCTATATTTGATATTTGCAGCATTATTTTCATAAACTGAAGATTGTCCATTTCAACTGAAGGTTTGTTGACTTTATTGTGCTATGAAATGGGAGTATATGACTTTAAAACTCATTATATGGTCACCTTGAACTAATAAATTGATGTCAATCTGTAATCAACCAAACTAATAAACAACCCTAACTGACTTAAAAGCACAATATGCTGTTTTTTTTTCCTTTGACGGAGAAGAGAGGGTAAAGCTGTGCAGTGATACACAACAGATGAAGCGAAAACACTGGCCAGAAAACAAAGCAAGCAGAATCATGTTCATGTCAAACAGTGTTTCAATCCAGCAGAAGATGCTGGCTATGAAACCACTTGTGTTTCAATGTTCAGGCCTTACAGTGAACAAGACAATGTTGTGCACAGTTCATGGGTGGAGTTCACAGTTTTGAGAAAATGGAATTGAACGATGCTGTTTGTAAGCAATGAGAGTAATCAACTCACCCTGACATTATTAAACCGTATTCTGTTTGAGTGTGAAGGAAACACTGTCTTTTTTATCCTGGTGATTTTTCAGGATGAATATTTCACAGAGAAAGAGTAGGAACGTTTCTTTTGAGGCTTAGTTTCAAAAGAAATCCTTAGATCGGAAACAAATCTAGAGGTAGAATTGTTTCCAGGCTACAGGTATTGCTTTCTTAGTGTGTTGAGTGAATAAGTGTGGATGGACATCCTGTTTTAGTCACATGGTTCTTCATTTATATCACCTTGATTTCACTTTTACCCTTGAAATGATAACTCTACAATGAGTGTTTTTTCTTACAATGAGTGTTTAAAATTAATTTAGAGCTAATTTCTGTGAAGAAGCTGCAAGCACAGAACTAACTGTACTAGCTGCTAGTTAGCTGTTAAGGAGCAGCTTGGAAATTTAGCTTGGGAAAGATCAAGAGTTTCCGTTTATAGTTCTGCTCTCCTTCTTTTACACTATATGCTTCCCATGTCTTCCTTTCTCCAGATATCAGAATATCCAGTTATCCTGTCAATTGAGAACCACTGCAGTGTTGACCAGCAGAGAGTCATGGCCCAACACCTCCAGCACATTCTTGGTGATAAGTTGCTTAGAGGAATGTTGGATGGCAGGGCTCCAGTTGGGCTTCCATCTCCTGAGGTGAGCGATCTGCCTCTGCTGATTAGGGTTAGATTTTAGTGTAGCTGTTCCATTGCTGGGCATTAAAACGTTTTGCTGCAAGATGTTGGTGTAGTCAAATAGAAATTGTGTAATCTTTTCTACTTCCTGTGTAATCAGGATTTTAACTTGCCTATCTGAGAGCATAGGATATATGCAGCTGTCCCAGGTTTTTGCAGGTTTTTGGATCATTTGTTTTGTTTTGTTTGTTTTCTTAGTTTATTGTTCATTCCAAATCTTTAACAATCAAATACAACGCAATATAATGTAAGTTCTTTAAATATGATAAGAAAAGAGAACTAAATACAGAAAGAAACAAATATTTAAGTTTTATTTAAAATTAGATATAATTTGTCAATATCTGTCCATGACTTTAGCTTAAATTGTTCATCATTTTTATTATACATTAAAATCCCTATAAGCATCACTTGGTAGAATATGGTGGTGTCATCCTAAAATGTGAATTTTTCTTAACGATTTTGATACATCAAATACATCATTGATATGATAATTGCATTTTCCTCTAAATTCAACAAGAATTATTGCAGACAAATAACACTAGAGTCCATGTCTCAGTATTGTATCTTTTTCAGGAACTTAAAGGGAAGATTCTTCTGAAAGCAAAAAAAATTGGTGGTTTAGAGGAAACAGTGAATGGGACTGTTGAAGACTCCATGACAGGAGAGGTCAGTGATGAAGATGAAGCAGCAGAAATAGATGAAGATATTCTACATCGTGAGAGTATTCGGCGCAGAGTGAAGGTGGGTTTCCTCACATGTTCAGTTTCTTTTACACAGTGTAATGAACCTCTCAGAACCATCTGTTTTATTAGATTTTAAGCCGCTGTTGAGCTTTTAATCAGGAAGTGGCGTGTGATGAATGAATTAAACATTTACTAAATTAAGGTAATCCCCAATATATTCACCCTGTTTTGATAAGAGACATCAGAATAATTGATTGCTGTCTGGCCCATTATATTTCCTGGACTATTTTAACGTTTTCTATCATTTTAGTATTTATGCAGGACATTGACTTACAAGTATAAAAGTGAAGATTAAAACCCATGGAGCTCTGTAGCAATTGGAATTTCCCACATCTTGTCTTCAAATTTAAATTCTTGTAACAATATAAACCTGAGTGGATTTTATTGAAGTTTAAAGTGACGATAACTAAGCCACACTTTTTCACAGCAATTTACACAAACAAAAATGTGAAAAGTCATTTCTATTTAGCCCAGTAGCATCATCCTAAAGTTCTTCTGAAGGAACACAAAAACATGTCAGAATTGATGGAATGAAATCCAGGAGAATCTTTGATGAAAACTTGTTACATTCTTCAAAAAACTTGGGCCTTGGGTGGAGTTTGACCTTTGACCTTTCAGGACAATGACTCTAAACATACAACCAGAGCTACAATAGAATGGTTCTGATCCAAGTCCAGGTCTTTCAAATTTACATATGACAAATAAAACACACTAAAATCTTTAGAAACTTATAAAATTTTTAAAAATATTTGAGTTGGTGCATGAATAAAGGAATTAAAAAGTTTAATTCCTAAAAGCAGAAAACATAAAATTTTAGATTAAACTAAGTTATATTGTTGCATTTAATTATTAATATTATTTCCACATTGGACATGGGAAAAAAACCGAGAACAACCTGCCCAGCATCCAGACGTAAAGAAGGTGAGTGAACTATTGATAAGTTATAATCTCTGTTACTACAAATAAGTGGAGGGAGAGGTGCAGGGGGTGAGAGGCAGGTCAGACACCCATCCATATACACAGACTCATAACTAGAGGCAGTATAAAGCAACAAGTTAACCCAAAAGTCAAGTTTGTAGACTGTACCAGTACCTGAAGAGAACCTAGGTATGCATGGACAGAACCTGCAACCTCTTCAAAGACGGACCTCAAGCTAGGATTCCTTCTTGCAAGGAAGCAGCATGAACCACTATGCCACTGGGTGACCCCTCCCTACCCTCTCATGAAAAATGAAAAAGCTTTTGAAAGGCAGGGAACAGAGACAGGCTGTTACATGATGTGATCAACTTGCACACTGGTGACCCACAGATGCAGAACAAGCTTTACTCCAGACTATGACATGTGACAATATATGACAAGCAAACCAAACTGTGATAACAGCAAAAATGACAGGTACCTTAATCTTTCAGACTTAAATGTCTTAAACATCTAGATGCCATTTAGAGCTGAGATGGTGTCTGTAAGGTAAAAGGTTTGAAAGAGAAGGCTTACCTTCTCTAAAATTTGTAAGTTGGAATAACAGTGCTAAAAAACATATTCAGTTCTTCAATCTCTTATTTTATCTTTAGGTTCTCTTCTGCAAAGAACTGTGCTTGAGTGAGTGAGTCCCAGACTCACCCACTGAGCAGTCACAGTCCTGTTTGGTGAAAAGCATCAGAACATAACTGGAACTGCGACTGAGACTTGTTCACACATTCCTCAGAGATGAGGCTTTGGACAGTGACATAAGCTCTGCAGTGTCTCTGCTCATGGTTTAGGTGTCTGTGTCTCTGTCTGTAGACGGGTGAAGGTGATAGTGCCGGTGGAGGGCAGGAATGCCCTCCCAGATTGGTTTACATGTGAAAGCAGCCAGGAAGGCAGGCATGCATACAGAGGTGCTCTGACAGTCTCACTGTGCAGAACCTTTGATCTGAACGGTCATGACAGGAACCATGCTGACACGCCTCCTTCACATTGCAGTGGGGTATCACTTCCACTCACCATGGGATTTGTTTTCAGCACAAGGGTTCACGCTATCATGTGATTGGACTGAAATAACAGTCAGGTGATGTTAATGCACAGCTAGTTCCTGGGTATAATAGAGAAACCTCATGCTGTGAGAGCGATTAAACATTCAAGTTCAAAGTTATCCACATTAGATTGAACAAACTGGACCTTTACAGGAAAATGCTTCTCAGAATCCAGAACTAAGAGTGAGAGAAAATTTGCAGAAATCACTTGAAGAAGGTTGTGGACTAGAGATGCCTGACCATCTAACAGATTAGTTTTTTGTTGGAGTCGTGGACATAGATTACCAAGCCAAGAACAGAGAAGTTTACACACTCCTGCCAAAGTAGGCTGAAACATCGAAACTAAATCAAAAGATGTTTCAACCAAGTATTTGCTTAATGATGGGAACATGCATGAGTTGCATGAGTTTTTCACATTTTCCCTCCAGATTTGCTTCTTATTGAGTTGAATAGTACAAGATGAGCTGCAATGGCTGCTTGTACATTTCAGTCAAAGCGACTATAGAATTTCAGTTTCTTCTGGTTTATGTTTATTAGCTGGTTTTTCTGTTCCACCATGTGCCACACAAGGTTTTAAAGAAAATGCACTGGTTTCTTTAAAACAAATGTATTTAAAAAATATTTACAACAAAAAAGTAAAGGTGAACTTTACTTTTATCGTTCAGCAGATATCAAAAAATTCTTCAGTCTTGCACAGCATTTCACATATAAAGGCCAAAAATCTGTATGGAACCAAATGAACTACTTTACATCCATTTTATTCCTGATATGTCAGGCAATACTTTTTCAAGCATTTCCACTAGATGGCGTTTTCACATGAAAACATACTAAAAGCAGATCTTTTCTAGCTCAGAAAATATCTAAATATACAAAAGTTATATTAATAATCAGACTCAATAATTAGCAATGTTACAAAATGACAATTTTGTCTCATATATAAATGTTTCCATATGTGGAAAGTTTGTAAATATCCATCCATCCATCCATCTTCTGCCGCTTATCCGGGGTCGGGTCGCGGGGGCAGCAGCTTAAGAAGGGAGGCCCAGACTTCCCTTTCCCCAGCCACTTCCTCCAGCTCCTCCGGGGGAATCCCGAGGCGTTCCCAAGCCAGCCGAGAGACGTAGTCCCTCCAGCGTGTCCTGGGTTCTTCCCCGGGGCCTCCTCCCGGTGGGACGTGCCCGAAACACCTCACCAGGGAGGCGTCCAGGAGGCATCCTGATCAGATGCCCGAGCCACCTCAACTGGCTCCTCTTGATGTGGAGGAGCAGCGGCTCTACTCTGAGTCCCTCCCGGATGACCGAGCTTCTCAACCTATCTCTAAGGGAGAGCCCAGCCACCCTACGGAGAAAACTCATTTCGGCCGCTTGTATTCGCGATCTCGTTCTTTCGGTCATTACCCAAAGCTCATGACCATAGATGAGGGTAGGAACGTAGATTGACCGGTAAATTGAGAGCTTCGCTTTTTGACTCAGCTCTCTCTTCACCACGACGGACCGGTAGAGCGCCCGTTTCACGGCGGACGCTGCACCAATCCGCCTGTCGATCTCACGCTCCCTTCTTCCCTCATTCGTGAACAAGATCCCGAGATACTTGAACTCCTCCACTTGGGGCAGGACATCTCCCTCGACCCGGAGAAGGCACTCTACCCTTTTCCGACTCAAGACCATGGTCTCAGACTTGGAGGCACTGATCCTCATCCCGGCCGCTTCACACTCGGCTGCGAACCGCTCCAGTGAGAGCTGAAGATCACGTCCCGATGAAGCCAATAGGACCACATCATCCGCAAAAAGCAGAGATGCAATCCTAAGGCCACCAAAAGCGGATCCCCTCAACACCCTGGCTGCGCCTAGAAATTCTGTCCATAAAAGTAATGAACAGAATCGGTGACAAAGGGCAGCCCTGGCGGAGTCCAACCCTCACTGGGAACGAGCCCGACTTATTGCCGGCAATGCGGACCAGACTCTGACACCGGTCATACAGGGACCTGACAGCCCGTATCAAAGGGCCCGGTACCCCATACTCCCGGAGAACCCCCCACAGGGCACCCCGAGGGACACGGTCGAACGCCTTCTCCAAGTCCACAAAGCACATGTAGACCGGTTGGGCGAACTCCCATGCACCCTCCAGGACCCTGCTGAGGGTGTAGAGCTGGTCCAGTGTTCCACGACCAGGGACGAAAACCACACTGCTCTTCCAAAATCCGAGGTTCGACTATCCGACGGACCCTCCTCTCCAGTACCCCTGAATAGACCTTGCCAGGGAGGCTTAAGAGTGTGATCCCTCTATAGTTGGAGCACACTCTCCGATCCCCCTTTTTAAACAGGGGGACCACCACCCCAGTCTGCCAATCCAGGGGAACTGCCCCCGATGTCCATGCGATACTGCAGAGTCGCGTTAACCAACACAACCCTACAACATCCAGAGCCTTGAGATACTCCGGGCGAATCTCATCCACCCCCGGAACCCGGCCACCGAGGAGCTTTTTAACTACCTCGGCGACCTCGTCCCCAGAGATTGGAGAGCCCAACCCAAAGTCCTCAGGCTCAGCTTCCTCAATGGAAGGCATGTTGGTGGGATTGAGGAGGTCTTCGAAGTACTCCGCCCACCGACCCACAACGTCCCAAGTCGAAGTCAGCAGCACACCACCCCCACTGTAAACAGTGTTGGTGCTACACTGCTTCCCCCTCCTGAGACGCCGGATGGTGGACCAGAATCGCCTCGAAGCCATACGGAAGTCTTTCTCCATGGTCTCTCCGAACTCCTCCCACGCCCGAGTTTTTGCCTCAGCAACCACCTGAGCCACACGCCGCTTCGCCCGCCGGTACCCATCAGCCGCTTCCGGAGTCCCACAGGCCAAAAAGGCCCGATAGGACTCCTTCTTCAGCCTGACAGCATCCCTCACCGAAGGTGTCCACCAACGGGTTCGAGGGTTGCCACCACGACAGGCACTGACAACCTTGCGACCACAGCTCCGATGAGCTGCCTCGACAATGGAGGCACGGAACATGGTCCACTCGGACTCAATGTCCCCCGTCTCCCCCGGGACATGTTTGAAGCTCTGCCGGAGATGGGAGTTAAAGCTCCGTCTCACAGGGGACTCCGCCAGACATTCCCAGCAGACCCTCACAACACGTTTGGGCCTGCCAGGTCTGACCGGCATCCTCCCCCACCACCGGAGCCAACTCACCACCAGGTAGTGGTCAGTGGACAACTCCGCACCTCTCTTCACCCGAGTGTCCAGGACATACGGCCGCAGATCCGACGAAACGATGACAAAATCGATCATCGAACTGCGGCCTAGGGTGTCCTGGTGCCAAGTGCACATATGGACACCCTTATGCCTGAACATGGTGTTCGTTATGGACAATCCGTGACGAGCACAGAAGTCCAGCAACAGAACACCACTCGAGTTCAGATCGGAGGGAGCACTCCTCCCAACCACGCCCCTCCAGGTCTCACTGTCATTCCCCACGTGAGCGTTGAAGTCCCCCCAGCAAAGCGAGGGGAGTCCCCAGGAGGGGCACTCTCCAGTACCCCCCTCCAAGGACTCCAAAAGGGTGGAGTAAGCTGAACTGTCATTCGGCCCGTAAGCACAAACAACAGTCAGAACCCCGTCCCCCCCACCCGTAGGCGGAGGGAGGCTACCCTCTCGTTCACCGGGGTGAACCCCAACGTACTAGGCGCCAAGATGGGGGAGCAACAAGTATGCCCACCCCTGCTCGACGCCTCTCATCGTGGGCAACTCCAGAGTGGAAATACATCCAGCCCCCTCTCAAGGAGACTGGTTCCAGAACCAGAGCCATGCGTCGAGGTGAGACCGACTATTTCTAGCCGGAACCTCTCAGCCTCACACACCAGCTCCGGCTCCTTCCCCACCAGAGAGGCGACACTCCACGTCCCAAGAGCCAGTTTCCGCAACCGAGGACCGGACCGCCAGGACCCCCCTCCCTCGGCCACAACCCATCTCACATTGCACCCGACCCCTATGGCCCTTCCTACAGGTGGTGAGCCCCATTGGAAGAGGGACCCATGTTTCCTCTTCGGGCTGAGCCCGGCCGGGCTCCATGGGTAAAAGCCCGGCCACCAGGCGCTCGCCAACGTGCCCCACCTCCAGGCCTGGCTCCAGAGTGGGGCCCCAGTGACCCGCGTCTGGGCGGGGGGAACACTAAATCCAAAGTTTTTATTCATCATAGGGGTCTTCGGGCTGCGCTTTGTCTGGTCCCTCCCCTAAGACCTGTCTGCCTTGGGTGACCCTACCAGGGGCATGAAGCCCCCGACAGCATAGCTCTTAGGATCATTGGGGCACTCAAACCCCTCCACCATGATAAGGTGGCAGCCCGAGGAGAGGAGTAAATTGTAAATAATTTAGGCATTTTAACTGTGGTATGTGGACCAATGACAGGGAGCAATGCAGGGATTAAAAGCCATCAAAGTAAAAGTAAGCTGTGATTTACTGTTACAGTTGTATTTCTGTCTTTTTGCTTCTGTCCATAGAAGTCAAAGCAGCGTTTGTCTAAAGAGCTTTCAGACTGTGTGGTCTACTGCAAGAGCGTCCACTTCAGGAGCTTCAAACATGCCCGCATCCACTCCAAGTTCTACGAAGTGGCTTCTTTCACAGAGTCCAAAGCTCGCAAGCACCTACGAGAGGCTGGTTAGTTCCATCCATCCATCATAAATATCATACATTTTTCATATTTAGCCTTGATGTCTGCACAAAATGTCTTAGTTTTTGTGTTGTTGTGAATTGCACTGGATCATTTCCTTTCCAGGAGCAGAGTTTGTGCACCATAATGCCCGGCAGCTGACCAGGGTATATCCCACTGGGTTCCGAACTGACTCTTCCAATTTCAATCCCCAGGAAATGTGGAATGCTGGGTGCCAAATAGGTGACTACAACTAAAAGATTACTGGTCCTGATCACACAAATCACACGATGTGCTCTGCCTGCTATGTATGTGCTTATGACTGAGCTGAGTGCAATTTTGTATGATGATATCTTCTGCAGGACTTTTATTTCTAGGGTTCTGTACCAAGGTCTTGTGTGGTATGCACAATGCACAACAACTAGCCTTTAAAGGGATCATAAAGGGATCTTAAAGGGATCTTAAAGGGACCCACAATTAGTTGAACATGTTGGCCTAAAATAGCTGTTTGTGATACGTGAAAAAACTCAGAATTATTTAAAAAGAAAATCTTTCATGTTTTTCACCCATGAATGTCGCCATTTTTTCACCTGTGCAATGCATAATGGGTTGATGACGCAGCTGCGTCCTGGAATCTACAGAGTAAAGGCCAGAAGGCTAACTGTACCACACTTGTTTATCATATTGCTCTAACCAGTGTAAATTTCGACACTATCACACTGCATCACTGCTGGCTGTAATTTAAAAAAAGAAATAGTCAGGTGAGTTTGGATTATTTCTCACATTAAAAAAAAACGACAAGCGCAGGAGAGAGCCGAACACAACTTCTGAAGGACGTTTATGTCCTCAACATTTTTCTCCAGAAGATTTTGAATCCTTCGTTCGAGTTGCTGGCTACCAAGGGAAAGTTGCTGCATGGGCAGAACAGCAGAGACAGGCAGAGACAGGCAGTACTGGGAACTATTTTAAATGATAACGAAGCTGTTGCTATTGCCACCGGTACTGAATGTGAAACCTGGGACCCGACACTGGGCTGGAGAGTGGACCCATAAACAGCTGATACCGGACCGTATGTAGAACTACTGACCCGATCACAGTCCCATCAGAGGAATGTGCCGTTCATGGTTTCATTTATGAAGGTGCAGGTGACAAACACCAGCTCCTTCTGCCAACTCTTTCCTCTTCCTCGGTTTGGTCCTCTTCATCTTCATCTTGTTTCAGAGTGCTCTGGTTCAATTTGAAAAGGCTTAATGACATTTCTCATTGCTGTTTTGGCTGGACGGAGCTAGCGCAGTCGAACCATGTAGAAGTCATTTACCCAGAATGCATTGCTGTGTACATTACATGATAATGTTGGTGTGACAATATTTTATTAAAATTAATCAAAACTAAACAGCCTACAGTATGACTGTATTGTTTTCACATCTAAAATAAATATTTCTGAAATAAATCTATTGTTACAACTAATAGTGGATCCCTTTAAGTCCCTGTTGAATCATTAGTTTTGTTAGCTCTGTTTCCCAAAACTGGGCTTTTATTAGCCAAAATGTTGACTTCAAACTGGCTGCACAGACCTTACCAACAAGGTGAAAAGTCTGACTACTGACTTTGCAGTTTGACCTTTGACCTTCTTTTCAAACAGTCTTGCAGTCACAGACCAACACCAACTGCTTCTCTATAAATGCCTGAGAACTCTGCGTGAACTTGCCAGCATTCCAGCAAGGATTTGGTGTTAATCAACTGAATTTCTTTCAACATGATGAAGCAATGTGGGACAAGACCACAGTGATGCTGTAGTGTCTCAGGGATCAAAACGTTTAAGATCCATGTTAGGAAGCTTTCCTGATTTTAGTTGAAGTGACGTCCATTTAGCACCTTCACTAACTCAATGCATAATCTTAATACAACCCTGTGAAATAGTGCTGAGCGATATAATAAGTATATCACACTCTGAAATATGATAGTCCTAGATATGGATAGTTTACTTAGATTTCTGGCAACATTGTTATGAGTCAATTTTACATTTAAAAAGAATCTGTGTATTTAAATGGCTGTTCTTCCTGCCACTGGTTAATGAACATTGTTTCAATGCTTAGGTTGTTTGTGCTATTATACTGTCAACTGCTTTTGTTCAGTTTTTGTGTGTTCTTTGCCAATAAATTTGTGGGTCTTGTCACTTTTGCATGATCTAATGATTAGTCAGAGGGATTTGTATTTGTCTCATATGGTTGTAGAGTATTTTTGTGGAAAACAAAATGTGTTTCAGGATTGGAGTTTGAATTTACAGCTGGATTTAAGGTTCTAGTTATGAACCACACATTTTTTAACATTGTAATACAAATATTATGTCTGGTGTTAAATACAAACTACATCCTGATAATCGTGGGCAATATCATCCAGCTGTACTTTGAATCATTTTTTAATTAAGGAACTTCATCATTAAAAAGCAATATCTTGTAAATACAATATATCTACAAACAACAAAACACTGATTTTTGGGGGAACAAATCAGAATTTCTCAAACATGTTGGTCATGACAACCCAGTTCCGCCTTGTGTTCGGTCTGGGTCAGCTTTATGTGATGTACTGGGAATTAGAATGAGTAACATTATACATTTCACCACTTTTCCATCCAGTTGCACTGAATTTCCAGACAGCTGGAGAGGGGATGGATTTAAATGATGGTCTGTTCAGTCAGAATGGCCGCTGCGGCTACGTCCTGAAGCCAGCCTTCATGAGAGACAAAGCTGACAGGTTTGACCCGGAGCTGCCTCAGAAACGAGATGACTACCAACCCATCGTCCTCACCATTCAGGTTCCGCCCACCGAAAAGAAAAAATTATTTCTCTTCTCTGGAGTTGGCTTCAAGGGCTGCACAGAACCCTGCATTGACTGCATGTGTTTTACTGCCCTCTCATAAAGGTGATAAGTGGCCAGCAGTTGCCTAAAGTCAACATCAAAGAGGATTCTATAGTGGATCCTCTAGTCAGAGTGGAGATCCATGGAGTTCTGATGGACCAGGCCAAACAAGAAACCAGACACATTGAAAACAATGGTATGACATGTTGAGTTCTGCACTGTTCATATTCCAATGTGTAGCATTTACTACTACTGCTAGAAATTCAGAATGAAGCTTTTGTTAAAATAATACAACATTGTACATTTCTTAAGAACATGTTATAAAAAAAACAGAAAGGAAAAGAATATATATGTCTTTTCTGATTGGAGCTTCTCCTACATTAAACTAATTGGAAAATAAGTAAAAAACAAAACAAACAAGAAAACAAAACTATTTTCATTAGACTCTAAATGCAAAATCCTGTGAAGTTCTTCAAATTCTATGGACTTTTTCACACTTTGTGTTTTACTCTTAATATGTGATATAACATCACAAAGCAGTCCATAATTAGAACTGGAATGAAAGTGGCTCATGTATAGAAAACGTCTGTAATCATCAGTTTTCAATTCTTGCCAGTTTCTCCATTGAAGTGAAGTCTGGACTTCAATTAAGCCATGCTTTGTACCTCTGAGACCTTAAAGGACAAGAGGATTTATATTCAGATTACATCACACATGGACTCTGTTTACTATAGTTGGCAACTGGGGCTAATTGGTTGGATTTTGATCCAAGGTATTATTGTAAAGGGAACTAATTACACATTGCTTTGGTAAAATAATAGTAGAAAATCTCGTATCAAGTTCTTTCCAATTTCAATTGGTTGGACACATGAAAATCATTGAAGTTTTTGCTTTTAATCCAACAAAAGGTCTAAACAGAATAGATGAGAATACTTTTATTAGGTTCTGTTCTTCTGATCAGACTTTTGTTCCTCACAAACATGTGTTGCAGAAGATAGCAGTTGATTTGTTTTCCAGGATTTAATCCCTTGTGGAATGATACTCTGCGCTTCACCATCCACACACCTGAACTGGCTCTGGTCCGCTTTGTGGTGGAAGACTATGACAAGACATCCAAAAACGACTTTGTGGGGCAATTTACACTCCCACTCAGCTGCATGCAAAAAGGTCAAACCTTTTAATCACCTTGTTCTATCCTTCCTCTTAAATTGAAGAAGAAAAGCAGGAGGGGTTACCATCAAATGTGTTGTATGAAAAATTCCAATGTTATTTTTCCACCAGTTTTGCCAATATTTGGTCATGAACTGGACTAAATATTGGCAAATATTATTCTCTGTTGGATTTTCAACAGAGAATAATAAAGTAGACAAAGCACCGTCCGCCTGAAGGATTATTAGACGCAGTTATTCTTCCTGAAGATGGATCTCTCAAACAACTTATGTGTTTCTGTCAGACTAACAGCTGTTTCCACTCCTGCTAATGTCCATGGTTTGGTTTTATGTTCTTTAGGTTATCGTCACATTCATCTTCTGTCCAGAGACGGAACCAGGATTTCTCCCTCATCCTTGTTCGTTCATGTCAGGATCACAGATCTGGAATGACCAGAAAGAATCTTCTGCAAAGAACAGCTTTCCACATTTTATTTAAAAATGGGAGTCCTTTTATATTTCTCTCATAAAGCATTAGATTAAATGTTAGTTTTGCAATATTCTAATTTGAAGTGAATTGAAATTTTATGCCAAATGTGAAGAGATTCTAAAGACCTGATGCAAAGATGACTGCTCTCGTCTTATAGTGTGTGTGTATGTGTGTGTGTATGCGTGCGCGTGTGTATGTGTGTGTTGGGTTGTTAGTGACTGCATCCATGTGCTTTTTTGCTGTTCTTGTTTATTGTGCTGTAGTGGAGAATGTGCCACCAGATATTTGAGTCAGGAAATTCACTCCCTTGCTTCATGTAGCTGTCTGCATTCCTCCTGTCTTCAGGTTCTCCCAGTGTCAGTGGACAGGCTTTTTCCACCTTCTCTTTGAAGCACGTTGGTCTGAGTTGAAGCTGAAGTGAGGAAATCCTCACAGTTCAGTGTGTGTACATAATAAATAGTTGTGTGAATTTATTTTTGTATTTATACCATAATATTTATAGCAAACTGTAAACCTTTTTTGTTTGTTTTGTATTGGACATATTTTCATTGAGCACAATCAGGAAGAAATAAAAGACTTTCAGTGAATAGTTTATTTTCTTTATAATGTGAACTGCAAATTTGATCATCAAGGTGATGTCACTGTTATCTTGGTTAATGCAACAGGGCTTGAAGTCTCTTAGAAACTGCTCTGAGTGACAGTGAGACCCTGAGTCTCAGTGAGATTCAGCTGCTGAATTAGATGTAAAAAAAAAAAGAATTAAATATCCTTTCAAATCCTAAAGCAGAAATCACAATTCTCCATATTCCTCATATAATGTAGCTAATTCAAACATCTGAATCAGCCTTTCATTAAATGCAGCTGCTTCATCAATCTAATGATGCTGGCAAAGAGCTAAAACTCACACAGTCCATGAGACACACTATGTTGTAACTAAACTATGAAGAACCTCAGATTTTGTGTTCCAGGTTACATTGTAAATTCAGCTTATTGTATTTAGCAGAACTTTGAACTTCTGGTCCAAGAAAACAATTTAATATTGTTTTGGAATCTCATCAGAAAACATAAATGGAAAACGTTCCACATGCTTGTTCTTCAAAAGTCTTATTCTGAAGAACAAAAAAGTTCTTCAGAATATGCAAGGTCCATAAAGACATGATGGCAGAGTCTGGTGTGGATGAACTTAACAAGCATGTTCTTCGGAATAAGAAGATTATTATTATTATTATTATTATTATTATTATTATTATTATTATTATTATTATTATTATTATTATCAGTATTTCACATTCTGCCCTGTGACATTTTATGCTGGGCATGCGGAACGTTTTTAATTTGTTTCCTAACGACGGAGCAAACCGTGGCACAATTGGCGTCAGGTTGAACTCTACACAACACTTCCGTTAAATGTCGTCAAAATAAAAGATCTTGTATTTTTGCGCTTTGTGTTTTCTGTTACGGTTTTAGTATCGTTATCATTTCCAACTCGTGTTGCTAAACATGTATTCAGTAAAAATATGATTCACTCTAAACCCGTCAGTAACGAATTTAGCTAATATTGGTCTGAAGGAAACACACGCGACATTTAAAATGTAAAATATGAACTTCCGATAGTTCAGGCAGCAGAGCCCACGTGGTCTGCAACGCGCCGTTGTTGAGTAGAAACAGGTCCAAGAAGTCTGGTCGACATTTAAAAAAAAAGCTGAAGGTGCTGGAGATGTTAACATGGTTGGGAAGGTGAAACATGTCCGGCAGAAGCTCCATCAGGAGGCCGTGAAGCTCCACGGTCCCCACATCCTCTCTCAGCCCAGCGGGACGGAGCGGTCCCAAAGTCCGCCAGAGCCCCACAGCACACCGCCGGGGCCAGTGGACAAAGAACCGAGCCGAGGCGAAGAACAGGTCATACATCATCTGTCAGAATGTCAGCTTTTAAAAGTCATCGCCAGGAAAAGACCAAATATATTGTGATAAATCAACTTAGGGAAACGTCAAGTGATATTCTGCTGAAATTGTATAACCGGGTTTGGAAAAAGGGAAATACAATCTATTACCGACCTATTGCATTAACTTCTATGTGCAAAGACAACGACGGTTGTGTAAAAAGTAAGCAATATCTACACAATAAAGTAGTTTCAGAAAAGGAAGTAAATTTGTGGTTCGGACCATAAGATTACTGAAGCATTATAAGCAGAGAAAGTGGCTGTATAGAACTGGAGGATCAAACTGATGATCAAACTGTCCAGGTCGGCTGTTAAAGCTCGGATGAATAGCTGGTTAAAAGATTTTATAAGCGGAAAATAAAAACTAGGATAAAACTAGTCAAGAAATGGAAATGGAGCCCCCAAAGATTCATCATAATCCCTTTTCTCTACAATGATAATCATGTGTTTTGATGTCATTACATTTTTCCAGGCTATTTCTCAGAGCTTCTTTCCTTCTGGGATATTTTCTGCCACAAAGATCTCTGCAGAGTCCCTGGTCCAAACACTCAGCTTTGAGGAACGCCCACAAGTCCAACCCAGCAACACAGGTAAGATAGACGCTCCGCTGCACCTTACTGAAGTACATTATTGCCAAATGTATTTTGTCACCCATCCAAATTATGGGTATCAGATGCTCTAATCACTTCCAAGGCACCTATATCTTCAGATGCTTTTACAAATATTTCTGAAATAATTGACTGTGTTCTCTCTGGACCTCAGTCAATTCCAGAATGAAACTGTGACAGGATGCCACCTGTGCAACAAATCCAGTCACGATATTTCTTTGTTCCTAAATATTCCAGTCAACTGTCAGCTGTATTATAAGTAGAAGGCAGAGTTTGGGAACGACAGCAACTCAAAGTGGTAGGCCCTGTTAGCTTACGGTGTGAGGTCAGCAGATGCTGAGGCTCATAGTGCAAAGATGTCCCCAACTTTCTGCAGAGTCAGTCACTACAGACCTCCAAACTTCACGTGGCCTTCAGATTAGCTCAGGAACAGTGCGCAGAGAGCTTCATGGACTGGGTTTCCATGTTGACCAGCTGCATCCCACCCGTACATCAGCAAGTGCAATCAAAGCATCAGATGCAGTGATATGGAAGGCTGCCACTGGAGGCATGTTCACTGGAGTGATGAATTGGGCTTCTCCATCTGGCAATTTGATGGATGAGTTGGGTTTGATGGTTGCCAGGACAATGGTACTTACCTGACTGTAAAGTTTGGTGGAGGAGGGATCATGGTGTGGGCTTGTTTTCCAGGACCTCGGCTCGGCCCCTTATTTCCAGTGAAAGGACATCTGAATGCTTCAGTTTACCGAGATATTTTGGACAATTCCATGCTCTCCTCTTTGTGGGAACAGATTGGAGCTGGCCCCTTCCTCTTCCAACATGACTGTGCATCAGAGCACAAAGCAAGGTCCATGAAGACATGAGGCAGAGTCTGGTGAGGATGAACTTAACTGGCCTGCACAGACTCCTGACCTCAACCCGATAAAACAGCTTTGGGATGAATTAGAGCAGCGACTGAAAGCCAGGCCTTCTCAGTATGTGACATCAAAAATACGCTTCTGGAAGAATGGTCAAAAATCCCCACAATCACTCCTAAACCGTGTGGAGAGCCTTCCCAGAAGAGTTGAAGCTGCTCTACCTGCAAAGGTGGACCAACATCACATTGAATCCTATGGGTTCAATATGGCAATAAATCACTTAAATTCATATTTTAGTGACAGGTGTCAGGTGAATGAATCCTTTCGGTAATATAGTGTATAGTGTTCTGTCTCCTTATAACCACAAATCACAACAGATTTTATGTGATAGACCAAACACAAATTGGTGCCTAACTATAGTTACACATATGTAACTGAGAAAAGTCTGAAATCTGTGACATGAATTTGTATTCAGCAAACCTAAATAAATCTACCAGCCCTTGGGTCACCCTAATATCTCCAGAACTGCTGATAATCTTCAGAAATCACCTCGTTAGTAAAGAGTCCAGCTTGTATAAGAATATCGGCAAACATCAACATCTGGTTTGGCAAGTCCAAATTGAAGATTGAAATGGATGTCGTTATTGCCTTACAGTTTGCTTGGCAGTCTGTGGTCCAGTTTGGGATGTAATAATGTAAAGACTTGATCAAAGTTTTCTCAGGACGTCAAAAAAGATCAGAATTTTTATGCCATTAATACTCCGGGCCTGGTGCAGCAGAAAACCGTTCAGATTTTCTCCTCAGGAAGGAATGGCAACAAACCATTACAGTCATTGTTTTAGACAGAATAATGCTCTTCTAGATGTTTTTCCAACTATAATATCTACAAAAAAGAGCCAACACATTTTAAAATCCAGGTTTATTTAAATATTTCATTCCTGTGAATGCTCTGACTGGAAGAATCCAGCAGGGGGCGCCAGCAGGCTGGTCACTGAACCTATGACTATTTGAGGGCTTTGTCTGAACTCCACACAATTCAACATCGCAATCAGCAGAAATGGTTCATTTTAAGGGTGAAATGGTTCATAAAATCATCTGTTTTGCTCTGTCAGTGGTTCTTAAGCCATCCTTTGATTCACTCACTGTTTGGTTCTGTTTCTGGATTGAAGGATTCAAAGTTATTGAGTCCTTTGCTTTTAGGATTCAGTTGTCTTTATTGTCTTTGTGGCTTGTTTTCTATTGCAAGTGCAATAGAGGTTTTATCACAAAATGTCTGTTGGCCTTTCTTAAAACAGCTGTGTGTTGAATTTTCTACCCTAACCCTGCAGACGGTAAACATGAAGGTGTTTGCTGATGAAGACCACTGCTTTAAAAGTCAGCATAGTCAGCATGATGCTGAAACATAATGAAGCCAAACAAGTCAAGGTGTTTTTGTGCATTTAGTGTGAAATAAAATGAGTTCATTTCAGCCTTCACTTCACATCCAGTGAACCTTCAGTACACTTCAGATGAGATTTCTCTGTTTGTTGTTGATGAAGCGACAATTCTGAAATATGGTTCAGCATATTTCCTATCTGGTCACTGTCAGTAAAGACCTCTAGAGCCAATAAGTATCTTTATTCCCAGTTTTTGGCTTCATTAATGAAATGAGTGTTAATCTGTTTACACTATTCTAAAGTTTGCTCCAGTCCAAACTTGACTCCATATGGTGAGCTTTTAAAGCTTATCTGATTCTAGGTGGTCCTCTTTGTCTTTCCTCTAAATGGCTAACTCAACAAATGGTTCAGACATGAAGCACATAAGCAGATTAAAGACTTTAATACATCTTTAATTTGTGTCATTTTTTCCACTGAAACGATTCAAGGTGTGTGTTTTGGAGGGTCGCCTTGTGTCCATTCAGCCAGAATCACAGCAGGTATCCATTTCATCTAACAGTAGAAAGCTGACCCTCCTCATGGGAGCAGAGTGGTGGTAAATCCCCCACCCCTCCTATCTGTCCCAGTTTCTGTAGTCAGCATCCGATGCTTATCTTTGCCTGTTCTGACTGCAAACACTTGTGTTGTTTGGTTCTGTGGTGGCAGATAAAAACCCAGCAGGTGCAGAGGACTTAACTACTGTAACCATTTTAGCCTCAACCTGCTAAGCTTTTCTAACACTATTGTTTTTATTTTATGTACCTCAATTATTGCTTAACAGAACAGTTTCTGTTAAAAAAAAAAATCAACAATGGCCAATATGAAATGCTATATTTACATTATTATTCATCTAGAGAGGGATCACCGGCAGTTTTTGAAAGTTGCTGGATGTTTATAGTCCTGTTTACTTTCAATTGAAATTGAAAGAAAAAGTGATTAAAACAGTAGATGAAAAGTTTGAATTCATCACTACAGCATCCAGCTGCCTGCAGGTTAATATGGACCTGCAGTGTGTGGCCCAAACAAGACGATGCACAGACCTCCAAATGGCCCCTGTGCCACACTTTGAACCTTCTTTATCTAGATAATTGAGTGCAGGTCAGCTCCATTCTCTCCGTTCAAGCAGGTTTTATATGTGCTACCATGCAACTGTAATTGTGTTTCCACAGGACCAGAGGAAAAAAAACTCAAGACAAAGAAAGAGAAGATGAAGGAAAGAAGAGAACGATGGCTTAGCAGTAAGTTCATCAGATGAACATGTTTCTGTTACGCCTCTATGAAAGGGGAGTAATAAAAACACGGACACAATGTTACACTTTGCATGTCCGGTGTTATAATTATATTTCAAAATAGTTTCAGACATTACTCTGTTACATTGAACATTACACACGTTCTAGTTATGCCGGCACAGTAAAACAAATCGAACACACACAGTAGCCTACGCAGTTAGCCAGGAAGCTAAGTATAGCATAGTAGCTCTTAGACTAGTTATCAAAATCACCGCAGTGCTCGCTGTTAATTAAACAAACATCGCTATAACAATCACCATAACATTCTCTGTTCATTAAACAAACATCGGGCTAGAGCAATTTCTTATGAGTTCGAACTTTACCTATGAAAGGGGAGTAATAAAAAGACGGACACAATGTTACACTTTGCATGTCCGGTGTTATAATGGAGCATAACCGTTACGTTCCCCTGCATTCCAACAGACAAAACAATCGAGACTCGAACGACCAACAAACTCTCAAAACATTCGATTCAAAAGGTTAGACTTTTCAAGAACCACAAACAAACATGGGCGGAAAAGCAACAAAGAAAAGTAACGTTAATGAAAAATACATTTCTTTTAATTTCTTTAAACTTAGACTACCTTTAGCCATATCTGTAGCGCTGAACTTGAAAGAGCAGAATAATCGATCGCAAATCATTAGCTCTTGTTTTCCTTTTCCGTTGTTTAATATAGTTTTATAACTACTACATTTCCACCACTGAGGACCTGCTGTTCTTCACTGAAAGCACACATGCTTTAATGTCTGTCTTCATTCATAAAACTTTTATTTCTCCACATTCAGCTGAAAGCAGATATTTGAAATAAGATTGAAATCAAGCAAAGCATGTTCCTATTTTAGCTCCCATTCTATGTTTTATTTGCTAAATGCCAGAATAATGATGACTTTCTTTTCCACATTATTTGTCCTTTAAATGATCTATCAGTGCAAACTGTAATCTAGTTTTTATGTTGCTGTTTGAGTCATGGCTTCTTCCTCTCAGAGTGGCCTTTCAGCCTTTCAGCATCTGATTTGGACCCATTCACTGTGGGTCCAAATCAGATGCAATAAATGACATTTGAAAATTGTCTATTCTAATGTTCAGAAACTCCAGAAAAATGAATTTATCAAAACTTTGCAGTCTGACCACACATCCGATCTGCATGTCAGAACCATCGGGGTCTCTGAGCCATTAGTGGCTATCTGTAGAGTTTTTTCTTAGCTTCAGAATTAGCACTGTTAGTGCTAACGTTGTTTTCCTCTTTAAAATCCATCCATAAATGTGACATGCTTGAGTGGGTTTGGATTCAGGACCGTTATTTTCTCAGTGTAATTATTGCTGCTCTCTACCTCTGCGGCCATCATCGCCAGTAATTGACATGAAGCCTGTAACCAAAGCCTTGTGCTGAGCCAATCAATTCCTCAGTAACACAACCCGCAGCTTCTTCACACGTATAATTAGGTGCTAATGGCTGCTGCCTCAGACCCGCTGAAATCCGAGCCCGGCTCCACAGAGGACGCTTTTCCAGAATTAGGGAAGAAATTAGAAGGACAGCTTGTTCCAGGTCCGTCTACAAAGAATGAATAAATGAAAGGACAAAGGAAAACCTAACAGTTTTACTGAAATATTTATTAATTTTCTAGTAATTCAACAACAACAAAAATTGCACTCTTGTGGTTGGGAAAATAAATATTTTATCTAGCTCTGATTTTTCAAGTTTCACCATTTACAAAGAATGGTGAGGTCATAGGTCCCCAAAAAATTCTAATCATAGTATGACTTTTGAATAATTCTCATTTTCTTGCATGAAATAAGTATTTGATATAGTAGAAAAATAAAACGCAATATTTAGTACAGTAACTATTGCTGGGCAGTGAATCAGTTTGATCAACTAATAGAATTTGAAGTTTAAGAATTATATTTTTAGAAAACCTGTAGTTCAGTCAGTGTAACATCAGCTTTACTAAACACAAGCTGTAAAGATGTTTGCTTTCCAGCCAGTATCTAGACCTAACCCTCTCAATTCAGATCAGTTCCCACAAGGAATGATTGAAATAAAGTTTCTGAAAATCGTCTCTGTCATTTGTTTCTGAGGAAGGAAAAGGAAAAAAACAATTAAAACCAAAAATTAGATTTGGTTTGAAAAAAAAAAAAAAATCTGAGATTTTATCTTTGACACATCATTCAGCCCTGACAGAATAGAATAGAGTAGAATAGAATTCATCTTTATTGTCATTGCACTGTCACATGTACAAGCAACGAAATGTAGTTTGCATCTATCCAGAAGTGCTATACATGATATAGATCTTTATAAACAGGTGTATGAAGATATAAACAGAGAATAATATTGATGTGCTATAAATAAAATGTTTTGTACAAATATAATATAAATGAGAGCTTATATACATATTATACAAATTACACAGATTATACAGAATATACAGGAATATGAAGAATGGATTGTTTATATATTAGTTGTTTTATAATACAGGTTAAATAATGGGAAATTAGATTTACAGATTATATAAAGATTGTATATAGATCATGTATGTGTGTGAGGGGAACAGTCCAGGGATGGGGGGTACAGTCCTTATACTTTGTGTCAGGAGGCGTTCAGGAGCACGACAGCTGTGGGGAAGAAGCTGTTCCGGTGCCTGGTGGTTCTGGTCCGTAAGCTTCTGTAACGCCTCCCAGTGGGCAGGAGAGAGAAGAGTGTGTGTGCAGGGTGAGTCAAGTCCTTGGTGATTTTGCCGGCCCTTTTCAGACACCGCTTCCTGTAGATGTCTTTGATGGCAGGGAGCGTTGCCCCGGCGATGTGCTGGGCAGTTTTCACCACCCTTTGCAGCGCCTTCCGGTCGGAGACAGAGCAGTTCCCGTACCAAACTGTGATGCAGTTGGTGAGGATGCTCTCAATGGTGCAGCAGTAAAAGTTGGTGAGGATCTCTGAGGACAGGTGGTTCTTCCTCAAGGTCCTCATGAAGAAGAGGCGCTGGTGCGCCTTCTTGATGAGTTTGGAGCAGTTGGTCGTCCAGGTCAGGTCCTCGGAGATGTGGACTCCCAGGAACTTAAAGCTGTTCACACGCTCCACCGCTATTCCCTTGATGTGGATGGGTGGGTGGAGGTCAGCGTTCCTCCTGAAGTCCACGATGAGCTCCTTGGTCTTCTCGGTGTTCAGCTGCAGGTAGTTCTTGTCGCACCACTCAGCCAGACGGTCCACCTCCTCCCTGTAGGCGGCCTCATCGTTGTCTCTGATGAGGCCGATCACTGTGATGTCATCAGCAAACTTGATGATGGCATTAGAGCCATGGACAGGTCTGCAATCGTGGGTGAAGGGAGAGTAGAGGAAGGGACTCATCACACAGCCTTGTGGCACTCCGGTGTTTATGATGATGGTGGATGAGAAGTGATTGTCCAGCCGGACGTGTTGGGGTCGACTGGTCAGGAAGTCGAGCAACCAGTTGCACATGAGTGAACTGATGCCGAGGTCTGTGAGTTTGGTAATGAGTTGTGATGGAATGACAGTGTTAAATGCTGAACTAAAGTCTAAGAACAGCATTCTGGCATAAGTGTTCTTGTTGTCTAGGTGAGAAAGAACAGAGTGCAGTGCTATGGAGACTGCATCCTCTGTGCTCCTATTCTGCCTGTATGCAAATTGGTGGGGATCCAGTGTGGGGGGTAGACAGGATCTGAGGTGTGCTAGGACCAGCCGCTCCAAGCACTAGGTGATGATGGGAGTGAGGGCTACCGGACGATAGTCATTGAGTCTGGTCGGGCTGGAATTCTTAGGAATTGGGACGATGGAGGTAGACTTGAAGCAGGTCGGTACCACGGCGCGGGCCAGGGACAGGTTGAAAATGTCCGTCAGCACTCCTGCCAGCTCCCCAGAGCACGCTCTGAGGACACGACCAGGTATGCCATCAGGACCCGCAGCCTTGTTGGATTTAATCCTGCTCAGGAACCTCTGTTTACAGCTGTTTCCTGTTCTTTATCAGTTTGGCACAAACTAGCAGGGACTTTGGTCCATCTGTCCATACAGATTGTCAGGTTCACTACATGAAAGCCTGGCTGGGTCACTCCAGAACCTTGAGATTCTTCTTGTGGAGCTTTTCCTTCAAGGAGTGAAATGCTGCTGGACTTTCTCATAGCTGGACTTTCTCATAACTGGACTTTCTCATAGCTGGACTTTCTCATAGCTGGACTTTCTCATAACTGGACTTTCTCATAGCTGTGTGTTTTTCAGTTCTTCAAAGAAGAAACCCTCCAGAATCTGTTTCACAAGTAGAACACATAATGGATTCATATTTTAATCATTTTAATGATAATAGTTCAGGATCAAGTCAACTTGACTGAACTGACTTTTTGCTCACCATGAAAAGATGCTACAGTAACTAGTTATGAAACAAACATAAAACTGCTGTTTGGATCAGTTTCTACTGATTTCTGATGTTTTGCATAAACATGCCAGCTTGTTTTTCTTCTTGTCATTGTTGTTTCTGTTCTCACAGAGATCAGCTTCATCAGGCAGACCAAGGAGAAGCAGGCGGCGGAGGCCCGGCGGCGGGCCACGCCGGTGGTGGGAGACCTCAGGCCGCTGGTGGACGCCCTGCCGGAGCTCTGCCAGCTCATTAGGCCTCCTGCTGCCTTGGGATCCCGTCGTAAGACGAGGAAGAACAAAACGTAAGTTACAGCTCACAGCTTAGTCTGTTCAGCTCTTAACGACGGTCCAAGAAAGAGCAGGAAGGTTCATCAGAAGGAAAATACAGCGTATGTCCAAACTTGTCCTCAGAAGGTTGTGAGATGTGTCACTGTAACATGACTTTGTTCTGTTTCAGGCCCATGAAGAGGCCTGAGCCGACGGACTTCAGCCAGATGAAGCAGTCCCAGAAGCGTAAACTGCTGTAAGCTTTGTCAGTCTGTCTCACACTGCTGTGGCCCTCAGCGGTCTGCAAGGTTTTGCATTTGCTGTTACATGATCTGAAAGTGTGTACAGTTACCTTACTTGAGGATTGTGTTTAAAAGTTAGAATGAATAAGTGTCTTAAATTCACAAGCTGAGTATACCGGTGGAAAGAAAACAAAACCCTGATTGCTTGCATGATTGGAAGAATTTATGTCTGCAGGAATATTTTTCAGTTTCTTTTTGCAGGTCAGTAGCAGAACGTTTGTTTAGCGCTGCTAAAACTAATGTCTTTTTTTGTGATCCTTCTAATTTACAATTGACTCTAAACTTTTAGTAATGCCTGTTCTCTGCTTCCACAGGGAAACCGAAAGCAGCCGGTTCAGCGACGCAGTCAGGATACTCTCCGGCAAACAGAACCCACTGCTGGACATTGGAGAGCAGCTAAAGAAGAGGATGAGGCATGAGGAAGAGCAGGGCCCCAGTTAGTAGCAGGTGGACCCTAAGACTGGACCCCTGATGACTGTAGCCTTATGCTTTCCGTTGTGACTCTGAGTATTTATCAAAAATGACCTTCCAGTCCACTTCTGCTTGTACCTCTCGGAACATCTATAGAGGATCTTCTTGTTCTTTTGTTGTTCACCAATAACAGTTTTCCATGTTTCTGGAGAGGATGATGATGGCCACAAAGCCATCATCATCCACAAAGATGTTCACCATCTCAATCGGTTCCTCTGGAAATGTCATGTTGAACTTCTTCACAGCTAGAAGTTCTAAGACCCTGAGCATTGTCTGGGTGGTAAGCTGTGGTTAGATCAGAGGTAAGACAAACCTAATCAATAGGAGCTTCAGGGCTCATGTGTACCATTAGTGCTCATTAATAATGGATGCTACAGGAAGAGCAGAGGCTCAAATAAAGTCATTAGAGCTTTGCAAAATCAAACATTGACTTTCTGAACTTTCAGCTTGCTAACGTCTGACTATGTTGTGTTATGTTGTCATTTTGGTGTGATTGGAAACTTCAACAACAGGTTTTATTGGGGTTAATGTTGAGTGGTGACGGTATCCTAAACCAGTGAGTCTCAGCCCTGATCCTCCAGGCTCACTGCCCTGCATGTATTTCTGCTGCTTTTCTTCAGCCCAACTGATTTCAGGCATTTGCTGAACTGCATTCACCTGAATCGCGGTACGACAGCAGGAAGCTGTCTAAAACATGCAGGAAGCTGTTTAAACATGTAGGAAGCTGTCTAAAACATGCAGGAAGCTGTCTAAAACGTGCAGGAAGCTGTATAAAACATGCAGGAAGTTGTCTAAAACATGCAGGAAGCTGTCTAAAACATGCAGGAAGTTGTCTTAAACATGCAGGAAGTTGTCTTAAACATGCAGTAAGCTGTCTAAAACATGCAGGAAGCTGCCGAAAACACGCAGGAGTTGTCTAAAACATGCAGGAAGTTGTCTAAAACATGCAGGAAGTTGTCTAAAACATGCAGGAAGTTGTCTAAACAGGTATTTCCCAAAATCGGAATTGGAAGGTTGAGGTTTTTAAAAGATTGGTGATTGGCCAGAAAATTGCAATCGGTGCAGCCCTAAGTTACAATTAAATCAGCCTTATTCTGTTTTACTTTAGTTTGGTTCTCAGCTGTTTTAGCGTATGTTCATTTCTTCCCTATGTCTAGTTATTTGTTAAATTCATTTTGCAAATAAATTTAGCAAATATTTCTTTGTAAATGTTTTTGCTATTCTCTCCCCTCACATCTGCAACCCATTTCTATTGAGCCATCTGTTTCTTGTTCTGTAAATCAACTTCCCCAGTATGTGTCATTTATTCAGTCTCACTTTGCTGCCCCCTCCCAACAGCTACCTTCCTGTTACTTCCATGTAAAAACCTGCTCTCTTTCCACCCTGGATTCCTGATTTTGCTCTGCTCTGGCTTTGAGTGTGTGTGCATGTAGTTGTGTGTGTTTGTGTGTGTATGTGTGTGTGTTTGTGTGTGTGTGTGTGTGTGTGTGTGTTTTTAGGTATTCATATCCTCTCTGCTTTGGTATCATCTGGTTGTTCATACTCAACCTCCAGTTGATCATATTTTGTTACGACCAAAGAACCACTGCATCCTTGTGCAAATATTTTTTTCTTTTTAATCAAAAAACCTTTTTTTGAAATTGATATGTTTCCATTAAGCAAAGTTATTTTTGTAATTCCCATTTCTGCAGCTTTTGGAAATATCTCATTCTTCCTGGTAGAGGAAATATATCTATGTGGCGTTTAGAGAAAATGACAGTGGGCAGTTTTACAGAACAGCTATGGATTCAACACTTTCAAATGACTCAATGTTAAACCTCTGGTGCAGCCTGCGGCGTTTTGTCCTACAAATAAGCTGCTGTCTAATCAGACACACTGCTGCTTTATCCTCCCACCCCTTTTCTTCTCAACCTGTCTCCTCCTCTCCATCCTCTCAGTGAAGACAGGCAGGTCCTGGAGGAAAGAACGAACCACCCGGCGCCGGTATCTGCAGAGCATCTGGAAGCTCCTGCACACAGTAAGTACCAGAGCATGGCTCACCTCTAGTAGTGGTTCTGGTTCTGAAGACTCACATATGTGAAAATGAAGCCTGAACAATGTTCTGGATTTGAACTGGATCAGAACCCAGAGCTCAATGTGGTTCTACTTTTCAGATGAATCTAAAAGAACTTTATTCTGCGTTGATCCACCACAGAGCAGCAATGTTTACTGAACCGTTCAGTTACGGCGCCGATAAAACAAACCTGTTGGACTTAAGCATGAAAAGCTGAGATCCATTTTACTGCATTCCTGAAGATGAATAAACACTTCAGTGAATTTATTACAAGTCATTTCCATAAAAGAATTTTTATGTAACTAGCTTAGTTGAGTGATTACATTAATCTAAACTTACACATTTTTTCCTTGCTTAAAAAATGGCAAATGGAAATAATTCAGTAGGTCTATTAAAAAGCTGATTAAACTTACCACCTTATTAGTCTCCTAATGTTCCAGCATAACGACTCGTGACATTTGTATAAAAATTGATAAAGTGGCTTTCAGAAGGTGTTTTAAATAAAGTTCAAGTTAAATATAGATGGAGAAGAAATGTGACTTGACAAGAAAACACTATCATAACCATCATATCATGCACATTTAGGCAGATCCCTGGTATTTTGTAGCTAAATTTGTATATTAAAATTACTCTAAAAGGGAAAGAAAAACAAAGTGAACCAGAGCATCACTTTGCATCGTCATAACAACCACACAGGAGGTGTAATTACAAAGGATTTTCCAATTAATATATTATTAAAAGTGACAACTATTAAAAGAAAATATGCTGATAGTGATCTGATAAAGAAGGTGCTGATTTGTTCGTTTCTAATAAATCCTGTTGAACAGATGTTTCCCCCGATGGAGCAAAGGCATCAGCTCGGCCTCAGGGTTTTTGTTTTGTTCAATAATTTCCATATAGAAATAATTTTTTGGGAGGGGGGAATTTGTGTCAGTGTATCAGATGTATAGCAATAAACATTGAAAAGTCACCAAATATACAGTTAAGCTAAAAATGATTCATATTTTCATCAGATATAGGATTTTAATTGAATTTAAATTAGTTGGTAGATAAAATCCACATTAATTAACAGTTTTGTAAATGTGTCAGAATTAGCCTTAATGCTGTCAAAGGTTCACTAAAAACAAACAAAAGTCATGCAAGCAAAATTTAAATTAACTACACAAAGTTAGTCAATAAATGCAAACAGTAAATACACAAAAGGGAAACTACAGTTATTATAAAAAGCATTGTAGAAATGTTTGCACAGATTATTGCTCAGGGTCATTTTAAATGAACTGAACTGACTATAAGAATGAAACTCTGGCTCCTGCATGTCCTGCATCTCCTGCATCGTACCGTGTTGTTATTGTACTCCAGTTTTTTTTTATTATTATTATTCACAAGTAATAATTCAAACTAAATTCACCTACTTAACCAGAAAGTGTCTGTGAGGCCTTTGTCTCTTCAAGACAATAAACACAAACATATATTTATCTGTTTTTATTAATACACGTCATGTTGAAAGTGACTATCAACCTTCAGAATAGGTTTTTAGGTTTTATTGGTATTAAAACATTTAATCTCTTAAATGATTAATTGTCGTAATTTATCTTTGCTAAAGAGCTGGAAATCTGTAAGGCTGGAAAGCCTCCTTACCATCACCCTAATCTTAAAATGTGAAAGAAAGACCCCAAAACAACACAATTTCATCTGAGTACATGTTTTGAAAATAATAAAAATGATTCAAAAGTTGGTTCTGAAATTTTGTGTCAGCAAAGGAAAAAAGCAAGAAGGTACAGTAATATAAATGAATATATATACAGAAATAAAAATATTTACACAATAAAGTAACAAGAAGTGATGCCATTAACAGATTTAGTTTTGTCATTATATTTATTCCATGAATTATTTGTTATGTTAAGATTTTGTTCCCTGTTCTGACAATTGAATCTTTATGGAATGGACTTTAACAACTACACTTTAAACACTTGAGTTCAGACAGTTGAAATAGCCAAAGTAGCAGTTATTTCATTTCATGGTTGATCATTCAGCCTAATAAAATAAAGTGATTTTATTAAAGAGGAGCATCACGGTCAAACTTATCCAGGAAGGAGCCTGCATTTATTTCAGTTTTATGGCCATAGAATTGTTAAAAAGTTCTCCATGAGCATTTATGCATCTTTTCTCCAACAGCTTGAAGTTTCAACATCTGGATGTTGTGCAGTGTGAATGTGTGTCTATAACTGTGAAATAATAAACACTGAAGCAAAAATTCCAGAACTAGAGAAAGAAAATGAAAAGAAAAATCATATGTGAGTTCTATTCATCAGATCCAAACTAAAAATGAAACATATAAGCAAATAGGATCACAGAAGTAATTGCGTAACATTTATATTTATGGAATGTGAGCATTTTTCTTGCAAGTGTCTCGTTGCTGGGAAATTCTGAAGAGTGACTTTAAAATATTTGACAAAAATAAAAATGTAGCCAGGAAGCTGAAATATCTGCGATTTGGAACCTGTCAAAAAATCTATCTATGTTAACTTGCTGTTTCTCAATAAGTGCGTTACATGACCGTAGCTAAGGACTTATTTATAGGTTATTTATTTCATTATTTAATTTATTCCAACAATCTACATAAAATGTCCCGGCAGTTTATACATATTTTTATTTTATAAGTTTGAGATTTAAATTGAGATTTATAAAACCTCTTTGAACTACTACTGTATACTGTTATTAGTTATTGTTAGTTCAAAATCTTTCCAAACTGAGTGCTGCACATCTCATAAAGCAGCATTTTAAATTAAGTAGACAAGTTTTGATTTCATTATTGAATTAAAAACAGATGCCAGGTCAGGTCATTGTAGTAACGTTGAAAAGGCCTGACTCCACACCACAGCGTCTGCTGCTGTTCATCAATATTGCTTTTGCCATCTCTGAGACGCTGACTGGAATATTTCTGCAGTCCTTCGTTCAGTCAGCATTTCCTCTTGGGGTTTTTCCCGTTTCTCCGTGTTTTATTACTCTCTTCATTTTCCATGCTTCCAGAAGCATGATTTACGTCTCTGCTGCTTTATGAAACCCAAAGAGTAACTCATGGACAGCAGTCAGGTTATCATCATTCCTCTCTGGGATTTCGTCCTCATGTCTTTCTGATGTCCTCACTGAGCCTGCACTCAGTGCTGCCTCCTGCTGGTACTTTAGCAAAGAGTCCTGAGGTGCAGAAGCATCGCCACTCCATGCTGTTGCTAGTTTGACTGGTTTCTTAAAATAAGGTCCAGATTGACTGGAGATGTTCTTTTTTTTGCCTTTGGCACAGTTAGCCTTCATCCTTTCATTACTGGGAGCTCAAATTTACTACCAACTGATGTATAAAAGAACTCGAACTACAAGCAGTTATAATGTGTTCCTCGCCCCCCATCAACCACACATCACTTGATGTAGGCTTTAATATGCATTTCAACCCAGATTGGAACCTGCAGCCTTCCGATTCAGAGCAGTGTTTGATTAACTATTATGTTGTAATTGGGCAGAAAGAAGATCTAAAATCAGCTGCAATAACTTTTTTTGTTTCTTTTTTAGGTTACATTGGGCCAAGTTTTATTGGGCTCAGAGTTGAACTTAGGGGGTGATATTGGTTTTGGCTAATGCATTCTTCATGGCTCTTTGGTGAAAAAAAAATGTCAAAAATGCACATGGACTCATCTGTTGAAGAATCTTTCTTGGAAACTTTGCCCATATCAATTTTGTTTTGATTTGCCCATATCAATTTTGTATTAATTTGCCCATATCAATTGGCATGCCAATTTTGAGTAATAAGCATAAACGATTATTTTCTAGCGCCACCTGCAGGTGCAAATACCTGAATCTGTGTATCTGAGTAGGAATACCAGGATATACCAGGACAGTCTCCTATTTTGACCACAGTGTGACCACACCCGCTTTCCCCCCATGCTATCTTATTAGCATTTATTGTGCGAGGTAAGTGTGTGTGGCCCAACACACACACTTTGACCCCACTGCTCCATCAAGACAGACGTTTTTTAATGCGGGAAGAGCCAACCAATCAAACGGTTTCATTCAAGAGTTCTCTGGGGACTCGTTCAGAGGAGCCGCTGTCCAGATAAACGATCCCAGCATGTAGAGAAAACCCTGAAGGACGAGACTCTGATGCATCTACATGAAGAGAACTGAAGACATCTGTCAGCCGGAGGACAAAACAAAGAAGCAGTTGTTCCCTGAACACTTTGAATCCCTGAATATCTTAGAGCTTTTGAGCTTTATGTACAGCAGCTACATGTTTGTTGGCTGTAAGACTTGGATGACATCTTGTGGATTAAGATCAGCCTCCCATCAGAACATGATAAAGGAGACTTTTATTTATTTATGCCTGTGTTCTCTAAAAGTTCAGATTCATTTCTGAACTTTGATTAGCCAGCTCCAAAACATTAATATTACTTCTTGTCAGATGAAAGATATTGACCTGATTAAGAGATCTATATGTTGGTATATGAATCATTTGTACTAAACTGCATGCTTTACTAGTAAAAGCATTCAGTTAATTCTCTTCACACATGCAGTGTGAAGTTGGGTGGCGTCCCATTCCTGATCCACAGCGTTAAATAGAAAACATGCACACCCTGCACAGCTATGGCATCTTCAGGAACATTCAGATTTGGGGGTGTCTGTGTAGACATTTTGAGCATGTTTTCAGAAGTGCATATGTGAGGTCAGGCACTGATGTTGGACAAGAAAGCGTAGCTCACAGTCTCTACTGTAATTCTCTAAGGTTGAGTTCAGGAGTCTGTGCAGAATTCCTTCACACCAACCTGGCTGATCCATTTATTTGTGGACTGGCGCTCAGTTATGT
The DNA here is from genome assembly GCA_911649635.1 of Poeciliopsis gracilis. NCBI lineage: Eukaryota > Metazoa > Chordata > Actinopteri > Cyprinodontiformes > Poeciliidae > Poeciliopsis > Poeciliopsis gracilis. The sequence goes on from CAJVRI010001251.1 coordinate 244,371, forward strand.
TGGAACAGGAAAAGATCATCTCCAAACTGTTCCAACAAGGTTGGATAATGAAACTGTTCAAAATATTTTGGTATGATAGGATGACTAAGAGTTGCTTTCATTGGAACCAAACAGAGTGAAGGACATGCTCCCATGGTGGTCCTCCCTCCACCAAACTTTACAACTGACACACTGAGGTCAGACGAATCCTGTCAAATCAAAATTCACAGAGTAAAAAACTGCTTGTTATGTGGAACAATGGAACAATAATGCAATATTAATAAAGTAGGATTTTTGATGGATGGAAAAAAAAAACATATCAAAGGTCCTAATAATCTTATCGGAGCAGCAGCGTCAGCATTTACAGTAAGTACAGAAATTCATCAAACTCAGTAAATCTGCAGAAACTGATTTCAGTTCAGTTGGGACTTGTTGAAGTGAACAGTAGGTGGAGCAATTTGTCCAGTTATACTGGAAGTGTGACACAGCAGGAGGCTGCTGTCTGACGCTTTCAACTTGAAACAAACATGAACTTCAATGGTTTGCAAGGATTTTGTGAGGGGAAAAGCCCTGAATGGTGTGGCATGCATTTTTATTTAGCCAGCCTGATTCAGTGCTTTGTGGAAACACATTTTGCTGCAGTTCCAGCTGCAGCTCTCTGCAGTTTGTCTCTACAAGTTTTGAGCATCTATAGACTAAAATTTTGGCCAATTGTTCTCAGTCAGATTGTTTGGAGAACAAATATTAATCTCAGTTTTTAGCTCTTCCCATAGATCTGGTGATTTTAGGTCTGGACCGACTGGTTTCTCTGTACAAGAGAATCTTAAAGTTCATTACTAAAATAATCTTTTGTCTTGAATATTGAATAAAGTTCATCAAACTTAAAATCAGTTTTTAATATTTTTTATCCATAACTTTATTTGTAGACTAGCCTAACTATTCTTTGTGCAGATTTATTGGGCTGGTGAATTCAATGTGAATCTCTGCTTAAACATTAGAAATATTTAAGCAGAGATAAAAGATGTTTGATGCTAATTTTGCCAGCTGTTTTTGGAGCTTCTCATTTTAAAGCATGTTGTCTGCTGGGTTTCTGGGTCAGATTGATCCCACATGAAAACAGTTTTTGCTGAACAAAGTCTATGAAAATGTAACAATTTATTGATAACTTTTAAAGTTCACAGCTAGATTTATTTTGAAGCTGGTGCTTTAAATGTAAGGGAACTTCATTGCATGAGGCCTGTGTTAAAGAGATTGGATTTACTGGTTAAAAACTGTTGGACAAATTTAAATAAGTTCAGTAAATTTGCCTTGCTGTGGAAAATATAAAAACCTGCGTGACTTTCAATGTTCTTTTTTTAAAATTTGGGCCAGACAGAAGTTGTGGTTTAGAGCAGCCATAGACTCACTGCTTGAACTTTTCTTCAACATGAGCTCTGCTTCTGCTTGATGTTTCTTTCTGTTAAAACGGAACCTTGTTCTCTCTGTGTGACCCAATATGAGGAATTGCTGCAAAGTCAATGACACAATGGAAGCGAATGGTGCAGTTATGACTTGGATCAATACATGTATAACAAAATAAGACCTTTTTGAAGTAATTCAGTAATTCAATTCACTGTCAAAGTGAAATGTGATCTAGATTATTTCCACTCAGATGTCTTTAAGAACAAAAATACAATTCAAGACTTTAGTGAAATAAATAATTTATTCTGATAAATCGGTCTCATTAGAATGCATATTTAATTTTTTTTATGTGACTGTATTTTTAAGCCTTAGTCTTTTTTTGAATACACTACATAAATTGGATATTGTTTTATTTATAACATGTCTTGAGACAGTTATTATGAATTGATGCTATATTATCCTCCCATCCCCCCAAACAAACACGTTTGAACATTTAGTTCATTCTCCTGGGCCTGTAAGGAAGAGCTGCTGCAGACGGATATTGAATCTTACATTATGTTGACATTCACTTTGGTTTTAGTATTTTAGCTGTAATCCACTGCAGGCTCTATCATTCATCCTCTTATCATGTTTCATTTTCCTTCTCATGTCTGTTATATCTTCATATATAAAGCTTTTTCCCAGGTTTTCCTTTTCATCTGTTTTAGAAATTGGACCATTTCATTTGCTTGGAATGTTCTCTGGTTTTAAGCAGTAAATAAAAATCCCAACACATTAATCTTCATCCCTCCAGGTAACAATGATGCTCTACTTTGTGCTGTTCTGCCACATTGTGAAAAGGGAAAACATTCAATGAATGTCAAAACATTCATTGGATGGGAATACTTTAGCAAGACACTGCATCAGGTTACATCAAAATTTTGATCTCAAGTGGAGCAAAACAAATCAGCAATAACGAGAAAATGAAATGTTCTGAGCCCTGAAATGAAAGAAGGTGGAGGGGAGCTAATCCACAGGTCACTCGTGTTGTTAGCAGCAACCTTTGATCCATGTGTCGGTTAGGAAGAATCAGTGTGGCAGGCGGAGGAAGGAGGTGGAGAGATATCGCAGCCCATTCATCTGACAGCCGTTTACCACATCAGTCCTCTGCTCCTCCTCCCTGTTCGGTCCAAAGTTGTCGACAGTCTTCCAGAGCCTGCAGGGGACGATCAGCCATGGCTCTGCTGCCGGATGTGGCTGCACACTGCTGCCTGATCCGCCGGCGGTTCAGGAGGAGGAGGAAGAAACGCTCAGAGCGCAAAGGTAGGAAGGAGTCTACCTGCTGCTCCAGCTTCATGCTATTTGCATGAAGCTGAGTTTAGAAGCTGCTCTTCACTTCAAGGAGTTTCAGTTGTATTTGTGCTGCATTGTAGCAAAGCCAGTGAATTTTAGTCATTATTTATGAAGGTGTGTCTTGTTCAGAGGAATATATCTGTCACTGCTCATGTTGAATGAGTTGCTCTAGTTAAACCTCAGAGCATAAAGACAGGATGGATCTGAGGATGAGATGTTTCTGCCTTTCTTCTAAAGTCAGGGAGAAAGAAATGTTTGATGTTTGCTCCACAGCTGCAGCTTCATCAGTCTGGTCTGGTGTTTACTAAAGTATCTACACCCCTTGAGTTATCCAAACTACAAACTCATGTTCAACTGTGGATTAAAATTACTATTATTTAAATAAATAAATATATATATATCTTAGATTTGCTGTTTCTACTTTCATTATTATTCTGTGTCTTTAGTCTCTTGTTTCCAGTTGTTTGTTGCAGTTGTTTGGTGCAGTTTGCTGCAGTTGTTTGCTGCAGTTTGCTGCAGTTGTTTGCTGCAGTTTGCTGTGGACCTCCATCTCAGCCTCAGATCATCCACAGGGTCTTGCAGGTTTTCGTCCAGAAATGTGCTGCATTTATAGAGTAGTGATTCTGCGATCTAAAAGGTGGTGGTTTGAACTTAGCTTCTTCCTGGCACATGTTGATGAGCAAGGCACTTGGCCCTAAGTTCCCTTTTGATCTGTATCCAAGTATGAATGGAACGATGTAGATAGAAGGTCCAGGGTTAGTTATAGTTTTCCTTCCACTTCAGCCATCATAAGGAATCTGGGAATTGATTCCAGATGTTGTTCTGAATGTGTTCTTAACAAAGACAGAAACAGCAGTCATTGTCAGACATGGATGTTTCTACTGGCAGCTGTTAGACTTCTGGATCCAGTTAAAGAATCTGGATCCATCAGCTGCTTCCTCTTCATTCGTCTTCATTGGCTTTGGGTCAGATTACAAACAACATCTCATATCCATTGGGGAGCAAATGCTCACGTTTTCTTAATCCCCACATTTATTCCAATTTTAGCTGCTGTACCAAAAGCCAAGGCAGCAGATGTATTGTGCTTCCTCGTCCCTTTATTAGTCTAATGATAATTCATGCAGTGTGGTAAACAGCAACATCGAATGAAAAAAGAAAAACTGTACTCAGCCATACTTTGCATGCGGGGAGAGTATAAAGCCCATTATTTTCATGTCCCTGCTAAGCGAGGTGTTGGGAGATGAACTGAAGTGTGAGTTTAATCTACTGGGAGCAAAAGTGATTTTCAGACGCGCTCTAAGCCGATGTGCTCTGTGAGGCGTGCATGCCATGCCACTTCCATGAGATGTGCTTGTCGGCCCAAAACTTGATCTGTCTCGTACACAGGTGATGTGCGGGAACTGATATCGTCCTCACTCCTCCCTTCCTCCACCCTGCTGCTCAGCTCTGTCATCAAACTCTGCTTTAACCAACAGGTCTGTTAGACTTCCTCCATGACAGCCCATCAGAATTCCTGTCAAACCTCAGAGCCACTTTTTATTTCCATCAATTGTTAAAACAAACGATCTGATTGGTACCTGAAATTTTTCTTCTGGACAAAAAATGCCCTTCTGAAATTTTTTGACTGTGCTGATACTCCCTGCTTGTTAGGCTTCAGTAAACAGCTTTTCTTGCCCTTCCACCAGCTACTGCTGGCCTTAAAGCCAACGCCTCAGAGTTGGCTTTAAGGCATCAGTCAGACATCAGTCCATCACAAGCTCCTGGGGAACAGCAGTGGACCCGGCCTGGCCGTGGCTCGGCCCGGGAGAGCAGAGATAACATCTGAGCTCAGTCATGCAGGGAGAACAGGGAAGAGTTGGGTCAGTGGATGGCAGCAGGAATCTGAAATCACTCCTATAAACTTCTCCATCTTTATTAAAAAGCTGAGGTGAAGGAGAGCTGGCACGCCTGCATCTTTTTGGATTGTTAGTATTCCACTATGATTCCCCTCAGTCAACTTATCACACAGATTGAGTTTTTACAGGTGAACTTTCTCTGTCAGTCTGCTCCTTAACCAGCAACACATGCAGTTTTGAAGGCTGTGATGAAACTGTGCTAGATGGGAGTCCAGCAGCTGTTCTGACTCTGTCCATCTGTCGCTATAACAACAGAGTGCAGTGATAATTCACAAGACACAATCCAAAAATGCATATACTTACAAACTCCTTAATAATGAATGTTTTATGAAGAAGGAAACATCTTTTTAGGAATTATTGTAAACTTTTTTATAACCTTTTGCTGTTCAGTATTTTCAGGTTTTTCTATGAAACGTGACTCAACAAGATTTGTTCAAAATCCCCCTTGTAATGGATTTTTGTCATAGAGCATATCTAAAATATTCCAATCAAATGTAGCTTGGGAAGTGTAAATACCAAAGCACGGCTCACTGGCTGCTGAGTGTGAAACAGTAAACCCAGGACTGTCATTTGGTTTGCTCACTGGCTGAACCCCAAATCACAGCAATAAGGAAAACTTCCTATTAATGAACCTATTGTGCATATTATTGCATGTTAAGGTATATTTGGGGTTTGAACTGTTAAAATTGGCACTTAAATGCATTTTTAGACAGAGTCTCAAGTCATCCAAGATGTTGGGTTTTTGTGGGTGGCAGTGATTCTTAACTCCAGCTGATATCAGGGTTTTGCTGGAGCACATGTTCATACCTTCATAGTCCATCAAATCTTCTAAAGGTAATCCGCTTGTCAAAAAGTTGCTCAGTTCTCCTGAGCACTGTAAAGAGTCCACTACAGCGTTTTAACTCATCTGCTGTCAGCAGCACTAATACCTGTAGGTGGGGGTTCTGGTTTGGGGCCAATGTGACTGCATGGCTTTAAGTGGCATTAGTACCTGAAACCCCAAATCACAGCCCTGGAAATGACTCCGGCCCTGGAGCCACTTCCAGAGTCACACAACAAATTAAAGCTGTCGTAAAGATTTCACAGAGCACAAGTTTGGAGGATTGTGTTCTGAGTCTAAACAAGCAAAGAAACTCAGAAGTGATTGAAATACATCACCTCAACCTAAATTGGAGAAAATGAATGTAACATTCCTGCTTTGGACTGCTACTGAAGTTTTCACCTGCTTTCTTAGTAATTTGTAGAATTGCCCCTGTAAGCTGCAGGATTTGGGTCAAATGTTTCAAGCTTTCAACCACTAAAATACCTGGCTGGGAATTGTGGGCTTGTTCATCAATCTTGACAGCCTGTCACATGACCAAACCGCCCTGAAACTGAGTCTGCTGCAGTGCTGCCTGCATTTGATAGTTTTCCAACTGTCAGTAAGTATTTTAGCTTAGGAGGTTGTAAAAAATGTTTTCTGTCTTTTGCGGAATCTTTCATTCTGGTTTCCCTAAAATCTGCATAAATGTCACATTTCCATCCAAATCTAAAAGCCTGTGAAAAGTTAAGTGAATTTTAAACAGAAGCTTCCTGTGAACTGCAGGTTCATCAGCTTTCTTTTTGTCCCGTTTCAGCTGAAAAGGTCAGGCAGTAATCTAGGAGAATTAACTCAGCTTTACACAAATATCTTTCTTTGCAATATTTTTCTTCATCACTTAAATGTCACATTTCAAACATTTGTTTTATTTACATTCTAATTAAATGCCAAACCACAGATCCTACTTTGGAATGTGTGTGAAACTGACACCGTGATAAACATAGCAACACCTGTTATGAATATGAAGGAGACTTCGTGACTGATAAAATGAAGTATTATTTGGTGAAAATATGACTTTCAAGACAAAGATGCCAGTGTTGTAGTCAAGACCACCTGACCCAAGACCAGAGCACCTTGAGACCGATTGAAGACCAAGACCAGAGCCCCGCGCTACATGACACAATAAAATATGAAATATGACCAAAGTTGCTTCTTAAATTGATCTGAAAGATTCACATTCCCATAAAAGGACCCAGATTATTAAATGTTTAGAGCTGAAGTGAATTAAAATGATCAATTCAAACTTTTCTTCATTCTGCTTTGCTACCATCTCTGTGCCACAATCTGCAGAGGTCTCATGTTGCCCCTAACAACATAACGCCCTGGGAGGTTGCTCATGTGGCCCACCGCTGTCTGCTCCATTACACATAACAATGCACTAATGGTAAACAGTCAACTATGAACACTGACCATGAGCAACAAGCAAGAAGTAACTGTTGTCCCTCTGTCTGTCTGCATGAACCCAGGTGCCAAAAATAATCACCTCGCCGCTGCGCCGCATCGCCGCATCGCTGCATCGCTGCATCGCTGTTGCGCTGCATCGCTGCTGCGCTGCATCGCTGCATCGCTGCATCGCTGCATCGCTGCATCTCATCTTAGTTCTTCTATTTTATTTATTTGATGATTAAATAAATATATAAAATTGAATAATTAAAACACAGCAATGCAGTGTGCATTGCAAAAACTAAGAACGGTTCTCAGTGAGGCTTCAGTCCTATTGACCAATAGGAGAACTGGATCGTTCATGAACCACCGGATCCGATGCAGCGATGCAGGCATCTCTATATTGCAGACTTTATTCACAGCGTCGTTGCACAAGTGCGACACGTCAGTCAACACCTTCACACAACAAACACAGTGACAGCATTATCATCGCAATTGAAACATATTTGTCCCTGTAGCTAACTTTGCTAACATCACTTCACAGAGCTTACCATTCATTGAACTTCATTACAAAATTACAAAGTTACTCTGTCCAGTGAAAACAAGGATGTTGCCAAATAAGCTGGACAATTTAGTGACTTTTTTACAGTTGTGGTTTTGACCGAGTAAAATCCAGAGTCCTCAATGACTGAGACCGACACAAGATCGAGACTGGTCTCAAATATTACAACATTAAAAGATGCATCAAGTTGCAGTTGGCAACATGAGAAACGACAGAATCCAATGAAAGCTGACTGAAGTTTGTGTTTCCTGCAGGTGGATCAGGGAACCGGCCGATCCGAACCCAGCAGAGCCAGCAGAGCCAGGAGAGTCAGCAGAGCCAGCCCGTCACAGAGCGGATGGAAACACAAAGCATGAGTGAGTCCAATCTACATCTGATATCTTTAAGTAAAGTTCTGCTTCTGTTGGAGAATTAAAGGGACTCTTTCTGTTAGCATGCAAGCATTCTTAGCAGAACATCATCACAAAATGTACCATCGAAGTTCTTTCAGGGGAAAGAAATAGATTCAATTATATAATTTGTGTTTGGTTTCAGACTATTGTTATATTACAATCTAACCTCCATATTCAGTATGGCAATATGGAGGTTCACCACAGTGAACAATGACTTATACTGTGGTGAACAATGACTTATTTTGGAACGTGTAGGGGAAGTGGATCAGCGTTCATTGAGGCTGATGCGTTGGTCCATTCTACTGTAGATAACACTCATGATAGTTCCAACTGGTGATCATGTTACCATATTTTCACCTGACACAATGTGAACTTTGAGGTTCGTTAACAGAAGGAAGATGTTTAATCTGACAGATAATCCAGCTCAACCCAGTGGAACAGCCTGAGACAGTCAGGGAAATGGAAGTGAAAGACGATTGCTTTCAGTGTAAGAGTGATAATGCAGTTATTCTCCTCTGTGGTGTGGCTGAGCCAACAGCTTATTTGGTTCAACACTAACACAAGCAGCCTCCTTACACTGGTTATTAGTGCTGGGTCGTAATAATCCCATCCCTGTTGGAGGAACATGTGGATTATGGCTGACAGTGGTGGAGCTCAAGGTTATTGAAGGGCTCAATGCAGCAATTTGTTCAGCTTTCACTCAATGTGAATCATTTTGTCAAACATGGTTTGACAATATTAACATATTGCTTCACAATAATTTCACAATTTTCTTGCTGAGCTATCCAGCTGTTTATCTAAGAGGAGTGACTTCCCCTCCCCCTCTTGTTGCTTAGGGCTTTGCCCTTTTTGTCGTTCAGTTCCATCCAGCCCTGCTGTCTTTATCATTGTCTTTGCATGCTGTCCATTTTGCTGCTAAAACCCAAACTTTGTCCTGTTCAGTGCCTCCACTCCTGTAATTTAGACTTCTTATTGGATTACACGAAGCTGAGCTGGTAATGAGTTTTGGTTAGAAACTGGCCTCAGTCCCATTTGATCAATCTGGACCCAACGGGACAAAACAGGACATTAACTTTTAGTAGTGGAAATGAAAGGGCAGCAGTTTCACAAGATGTGACTTTATTCCACTTTCAGGTTAAACAGTTTGAACAGAATAACGTGATGATTTTTTAAATCTACATTGCATTGTAATTATTTTCTATAACAATTTTAATATTGTGCAGTGTAATTGTTTAATGTGAAAGGTTTTTATACAGTTAGAATTTGAACTCTGACCCCTGATGACTCCATCCAGTGGATGTCGACTGCTGAACTGATCTGTTCTTGTTGAGGTGACGAGGATTTCCAGAACAGAGGCTTCTTCTGCTAAGAAGCAGGAAAAAAACTGATAAATAATTTAGTTACATTCCAAACAAATCTTGGAATTTATCCATGAGGATTGATAATGTTTAAATGTTACAGAGTTGATACATTTAGTTTTGTCCTGAATTTTTTCTGACAAGCACCAAAAGCAGTAACCTATCAAGCTTTTGCTAGAGGATGTTATAAATGGAAATTTATGTAGCATTCCAAGGACTTTGTTAACAGGGTCTGGTGATATGTGTTCCTAAATGCCAGGAATGACTTAAGAAAGAAGAAACAATTCAATTGGAGTTTGGAGCTTTAATTTTTATATGAACTTTCCAGTTTAGGTGCAAATGAGATAGAGGCAGCATATTTTGGTCTTAAAGAATAACTTGTTGGTTGTAAGTTTAATCAGTCATAAATTATGAAAATACTGTTACACTTCAGTTGTAAATTTAATTCTAAATAAGTCAGACTTTCATGTTTCCTCAAACTTCTAGAACACACATCACTGAACTCAGTTGCACAGAGATAATAAAGGACTCTAAATTTTACATTTACAAGATCCTGCAACGAAGGCATTGTAAGTTACTCTTTCTGGGACCGCAGGTTCATGCAGCACAGATGTTAAGGAAAATCACAACTTGGACAACCTCTTCTCAAAAGAAGGGGTTGCATCTGTTGCTGTTCAGCTCCGCAGTGGAAGGACGGGCAGAGGTGGGAAACGTCCCTTAGCGGAGGGTAACAATGGCCGCACAGCCTGCAAGTACTGGCCCAAAAAGCGTAAAAAGGTCTCAGGACCCATTGTGCCCAAGAACGCCCTCATGCAGCTGAATGAAATAAAACCTGGACTTCAATACAAGCTGCTTTCTCAGTTTGGCCCAGTCCATGCGCCTGTGTTTGTGATGACTGTGGAGGTCAATGGGCAGGTATTTGATGGCTCAGGTCAGACAAAAAAGAAGGCCAAGCTAAGCGCTGCGGAGAAGGCTCTGCGTTCCTTTGTCCAGTTCCCTAACGCGTCTGAAGCCCACATGGCCATGGGTCGGACTCTGGCTGTTCACACAGACTTCACCTCAGACCAGGGGGACTTTCCTGATGAGCTCTTCAATGCCTTTGAGACATCCAGAGCTTTAGGTGACCCGTTCTACCGGGCCGCCAGCAGCAGGAGAGCTTTCACAACTCTGGGAATAGAAAACCCATTTCTCCCTCCTCCTACCTCAAACATTGTTCAGTCTCCCCTAACCCATAATTCATTTGGCTTCACTTCCTTGACAAATGGCAAGAACCCTGTAATGATTCTTAATGAAATGAGGCCAGGACTCAAATTTAATACTGTGTCTGAGAGCGGGGAGAGCCATGCCAAAAACTTTGTCATGTCAGTGACGGTGGACGCTCAGAACTTCCAGGGTTCTGGGCGGAACAAGAGGCTTGCCAAAGCTCGCGCTGCCCAGGCTGCCCTGTCTGCACTCTTTCATATTGAGCCGGACCAGGTATCGTCCCGGCAACCCAGACCCAAAGAGGGATTGCAGCTTCATCAACCACAGGTGAGCAGGATTTTACTTTGTTTTACTGTCTGTTCACCTAAACGTTACTATAAACTAGGGATGAAAGAGTTTATCATGGGGAATCAATTATTTAAATAATTGTCAACTAATGTAGTAATCAATTAATTAACAGACTTTAAAAACATCCATTTGCTGCAAGACCAACTAGTCAGAGCTGTAATTAAGCTAAAAGCGTCTAACGAAGCATAAAAGTGCTTTCAATGAGAAATCTGCAGATTGAAATGTCCATTGATTGAATAATCAATTACTAAAATAATAGTTAGTTACTACAAACTGATTGTCATTTATAGCTCTGTGCTGCTGCATCAGCACCTTCAGCTGCTCGGTATCTTGTTTCTGATCACATATGTGATTTAAATACGTAGAATTATTTATATAGCACCCTTCATCCACAAACTGTATTATAAAAAAATGAATGCAAAATTAAAGTCAGTGCCTCATCATTGACATTTATCAATTAAGAAAACCTAGTTACCTATTATAAACAACTTAACACTTTGGAAACATTTATGTTTTAATTCAGTTTTTGTTTTACAAAATTGTAAAATAACTATGATTTTTTTCTTTAATTTGTTAATGAAGTTAATATTTCAATTGTTGTTTCAATATTCCCCTTAATTTAGCCAAAGTCGGATTTGCCAACAGCAAATTGAACTGATGGTGATTTCTCTTTAAGAACTTTTCCTCATCTTTCTGCAGTGATTAATTATTAATATAATAATTCATCCATATTAGCACTTTCTTTCAGTTTTACATGATTCATAAACATTGTGGAAAACTATAGAAGTTTATTTCCAGGAGATGAGCATTGAAAAAGAAAATACACATAAAAATATTTGCACATGAGAAATGAAAAATTGTGTGTTTCCTTCCTGGTTTTCTGTCAGGTTTCACAGAAACTCCACCTGCTGTAGAAACATCCATGGATTTTTATGAAACTGAAGGAAAACTGGAAATTTGTGTATGAGAACGCATGAAATTACTAATTATTATTACAATCATGAAGAGATATGTTCAACTGATAATAGTTTTATTCTAAAAAAGCTTTTGTTGTGACCAGTTGGACAAAACATGATTAAAGGTGAGTTCAGGAGAGACACGTTCAATTCACTGAGAATCTATTTACACATAAACTGATCCATAGCTGTAATCCCTGCACCCTGATAACAGAGCTGTTATCTTAATTAGTATCTCTGTCATGGCTGAGTGCTGTTCAAACACTGCGGTTCTGATGAACAGCAGAGCTGCAGCTCTCAAAGCATTTCGAGTGGAGAACCTGAACGGTTCTGAGCTCTGCCTGTCATTTACACCAGCAAAAAACTTTCCATTCAAATGATGTGCAGAAGAACCGTCATAGGTTTTTACCTCGTTCAGCGTGTTGTCTATTGCTGCTTCATAATGGACATTAGTAGTAATGAGATGCGAGTTCTTTCTTTCACAGCTTTGTGTCTTGTGTTGCTTCAGGTTCTGGCCGACGCCGTCTCTCGTTTGGTTGTCCAAAAGTTCAGAGAACTAACTGATAACTTCACATCTCCACATGCTCGAAGGAAAGTCTTGGCAGGTGTTGTCATGACAACAGGTATTTTCTTTTTCTCCACAGAGTTATACAGTTAACCCAGTTTGGAGGACTTTTGATTAAATCTGTGTTCCTTGTTAAAGCACTCTGTCCTTCATCAGGCACTCTGTAAGAATAAAGAAAATGTAAAAGATAAACAACGGTTTGAACTTCTGTACAAACCGTTGTTATCTGAGATTTGGATTTTCCTCACCCAGGTTCAGATGTGAAGGAGGCACAGGTTATCTGTGTATCCACAGGGACAAAGTGCATCAATGGTGAATACATGAGTGACAGAGGACTCTCCCTGAACGACTGCCATGCTGAAATCATCGCTCGGCGCTCTCTCATCAGGTTTCTCTACTCCCAGCTGGAACACTTTCTCAGGTGATTTCTGCTGAGTTGAAGAAAAAGCAAAAAATGAAATTATGACCAATATTCCCACTCGCCAATATTAATAGAAGACAGCTATGATCTTTGCCTTGCATCTCATGTTGACTCAGTTTCATAAGCTGATACAAGTTTGAAACTAAACTTCCCGTCTGTTTTATGAATTTGAATCTTTAGTCCTAATGAAGAGGATCATCACAAATCTCTCTTCACCTGCTGTGACAACAAACAAGGTTTCAGACTGAATGCAGATGTCCAGTTCCACCTGTACATCAGCACCTCCCCCTGTGGCGACGCCCGCATCTTTTCACCTCATGAAGCAGCTGCAGACGGTGAGGACGGGCTCTTCAGCTGCCTTTAGCAAAAGCTTTTCTCCTCATTCCTCAGAGGTTGTTGCTCCATTTTCCTTGTTTCTCTCTTTGAATCTCTCAGATCAGAGCGACAGACACCCGAACAGGAAGGCCCGCGGCCAGCTGCGGACGAAGATTGAGTCTGGTGAAGGAACCATCCCAGTGCGCTCTGGTAGCATCATCCAGACATGGGATGGGGTTCTTCAGGGTGAGAGGCTGCTCACCATGTCCTGCAGCGACAAGATTGCCAGGTCTGTCTTCTGGGCCCCTCACACAGGCAACTGACTAACTCACTTTTGTTGTAAAGCTTTTTGACACCTTGGGATTCATCAGACTCTGTACCTAGATGTCAGTACCCTCTGTGTGGCATTTTAATTGCCCACCTTTTGTTCAAATTCTAGCACAATATGCCTTGTGAAAGTATTCAAACCTATAAGACTTTCTTATCCAAAATGATTGGCCCCTAACGTTTGTAGACCAGGTTATTGCACGCATAATGTAGGGATGATGAATTAATCATTCTTACTCTGAAATGATGAAATAATGTCAGACTTACATAGTGCTTTTCAGGACACCAAAAGATGCTTCACATGATTATGCTGTATCACATAGCTAGCCCTTCTGAACAGCAACAGGTAAAGCAGGTGAAGTGTCTCACCTGGGGTTCGAACCCAACAGATTGAAAAGTGAACTCTTACCACTGTCGTCATTGTGTCTCTAGACTTTGTTTATGTCTATATGCAACATGTTCTCGGAGTATGCTTTTTGATGAGTCAGCAGAAATGTTATTACAACTACCTAATCCTGTCAGAATTCCTAGGATACATTTTCATGGCAAGAATGTTCAATGGGTGTTGTAGATCTGTGATTTTCTTTGAGCTTCTTTTCTGTATTTGTCTTTTGCGATCATGAAAAGGTGGAATGTGGTTGGATTCCAAGGCTCATTGATGACCTACTTCACTCAGCCCATCTACTTCTCCAGCATCATCCTGGGCAGCTTGTACCATGCGGACCATCTGTCCAGAGCCATGTACCAGAGACTTAGTGAGATGGAGGTGCTACTGCCACCTTTCAGCCTGAACAAGCCTCTGCTCAGTGGTAACAGAGTCACACTTACCATCCCACAGTCCTCCAGAGGCAGCCATGTCTAGAGCTACTATTCTGCTACTTTTAGAAGCAATCCTTCTCCAACACCCCAGAATCAAATGAATGACTCATTACCAGTCCTCTGTAGAGCTAAAGGTCTGCTGATGAGGGAATTCAGATATGTTAGAGAAGATGACAGTTCTTCTCAAGGACTGGTCTTCTTTACTCAGATTCCTGTAAATTTAGTAGCAATTTGTGAAAACTTAAAATAACCAACTAGTTGCCATAGTATCTCACACTGAAACTCAATTGCAATTCAATATCAATTAACTTAATTAATATAGTGCCAACTTTCTATACAATCATACATACATTCCAAATGATCCCAGTTGTCAAACTGTGCAGGCAATTTCAATTTATTATTCAAATTCATTTAACATTGCTCTGTCTAAAGAAAACCAGTATATTGAATCAATCGACTCACACTAAGCAGGCATGTAGTGACTCGTCCATGTAAATCTGTCCTGTCAGGATGTAAAGTAACTGAATGAGCAAGCACGACCACGACAGTAAGGAGAAGGTTTTGCTGGAGACATTTTTAGTATGAAATGATGATACTGAACTGTATCATCACCTGTTTTATACCTCTCACTATACTGATCGATTTCTAGTTTCCATAAATATCTGAATACTTATGAGTTGAGGGAACATTTCTAGTTTGAGCCTTGCTTTGAAAATCATCAACAAATCTAATCACATTTGTAAGCTGTGCAGTTAACTTTGTTAGAATGTTCTTAGACCTAACCTGTAAAGACAGAGTCTGATGAAGAACCAGAATGAGCAACACCCTGATTTTCTCCAGGAATTAGTAACACAGAGGCTCGTCAGCCTGGAAAAGCCCCAAACTTCAGTGTGAACTGGACCATCGGAGACCCGGGTCTGGAGGTGATTAACGCCACCACAGGGAAGGATGACCTAGGCCGACCCTCGAGACTCTGCAAGCATGCTCTGTACACCCGCTGGATTGACTTGCACAGCAAGGTAACATACTGACCACTGCATGGATTGTGACAGAACAAGAAATCTGAGCAGATCATACAGAGGTGACTCTAATGCGTTTTATCTTGCAGGGTAACAATAGCTCACCTGAACTGAAGCATGTGTTAGCAAAGCCAGTGAGCATTACAAGGCTTATCCTGTTTAACTACTTTGTATTCATCCCTGATGTTGTGCTTTTTATGCAAGAGCAGACTCTGTGAAATCGTTCATCTTTTATGAACTTTTCTTTAAAATGTCTCTTCTGTTTCTATGCTTAACAGCTGTCCTCCACCCTGCGCATTCAAACACTGCAGCCCAGGAGCTACCATGAGGCTAAGCAGGCCGCAGTGCAGTACCACTCTGCCAAGCAGACTCTGTTCAGAGCCTTCCTCCAGGCCGGACTCGGAGCCTGGGTTAAGAAACCTGTAGAGCAGGACCAGTTCTCTTTCAGCAGTGGTGTGTGAGCTGCTCATGGATCTCAGGTAGAGAAGGATGTTCCCTATTGATGTTCTATAGACTGAACTCTTAAATTATTCTATTTGTCATTATTAGTATGTTCAATGGGAAATAGATCAGAGGGAAAGCAGAAAATAAGATGCAGTCTGCAGAAACAGAATATAGCTCTGTTCTGCTGCATATTTGACTGCACATCCTCAGTAGGATGCAGCTTCACAATTAAGGGAACAACAGGACAGTGGAACCATGAATTTGAAGAAAGTAGTAAAATGTCTTTCTCTGATTTAGCATTTAACAAGTAGAAATAGTTTTGTGATCTTAACTGCCCTAAAACAGGCGAAAGAAATACCCAGTTTCACATCAGAAATAGACAAACTATTTGAGTATGGTGGATGATTGCTTCCAGTTGTATTTGCCTTTGCAGGACATTTTTTATTTCTAAATTAATTCCTATTTTATATTTGTATTTAATATATTTCAGTCCTTTATCCTTTTGGTTCTAACTATTTTTTTTGTAGTCCTGTTTTCTTCTGTAGGCATGAGCTGGATATTTGCACAAACTCATTTACTGTAATGGCATTGTGCTTGGCAGGGTGATGTGTTCCTGACTGTAGCAAAGTGCAGTGGAGTGAGTGAAGTGAAGGGAGAACGATGGTTATCTGTGTGTCAGTTCTTCATTAGCAGAAATAATATCTCTGTTGCTCAGAATCTGCTGTACCTTTGTGGATGAGTCAGAAAACTTTGCTGCTGGTTGTTTTCTCAGCGACATGATAAAGTCAAACTATGAGGCACAATGCATGAGCTCGACATGTAAAGCACAAAAATCCTAATATAACAGAATATGTAAAAACTGACAAAATGTTTAATAAAATATATTACTGTCATTTTGTCTGGTTTTGTTGTTTTTAACTAGTTGTACTTTGAAACAAATCTAAAAATATTTATTCATTAAAATACTTATCTATCCATTCATTTTCTGTACACTCTTGTCCCTGGTGGGGTCAGGAGGGGTGCTGGTGCCTCTCCAGGAAGATATTTTGGGCGAGAGGCAGGCTCAACCTGGACAGGTTGCCAGTCTATCGTAGGTTAACACAGACACACACACACACACACACACACACACACACACACACACACACACACACACACACACACACACACACACACACACACACACACACACACACACACACACACATAGCTAGGGAGAATGTAAAGTGACCAATTAGCCTTACAGACCCAATTAACCTTACATTTGAACTGTGGGAGGAAACCAGAGTACCCAGAGAGAACCCAGTATGCACAGGGAGAACATGCAACCTCCATGCAGAAAGCCCCCGGGTGGATGGCCATGTTTGGCCATCCAGCAAGAAAGTAGGGATAGTGGGAGTGGGTATAGATGATGACTGGATGAATTGAATGTCTATTAATTGCAATTAGATTGCAATTAATAGACATTAATGGCAGGTGCAATTATTAATTGCACCTGCCAAACCACTGACACCATTTCCAAGAATTTAAAATTTTGGCTTTTGGTCTGCTACCATCACTTCAAAGTGATGGTAGCAGATAAGTTTGATTTTTAATTGATTTCATTTTGGCCATGGGAAAGGCACCGTCTCAATAGGGTAATGTATAACGGTAGAGAAGCTGCAGAGAGGCCATTTTTCTTTGATTTCTCCAGTGTATTTAACATAATTCAGCCTGATTTGCTTTGTCAGAAATTCCAGAAGACACAGGTGAAGGCCTCAACAATCATTTACCTCATGACTACCTCTCAGATAAATCACAGTTTGTGAAGTGTGTCTAACCAGGTTATCAGGAACAAAGGAGCACCACAGGGAGCTGCTCTCTCAATGTTGCTTTTCACTCTGTACACTTCAGACTTCCAGCACAAGATTTAGGGTAAGGCTTAGGGTCTGCAGATCTCGACATATCAGAGATGGACAAGATGCTGAGTACAACGAGTGGACTGAAACAATCATTTAATTGTGAATGTAGACAAAACAAAGGAGATGATTATTGATTTCTGGAGAAACAAGGTTTGATCAAACCCTATTTCCATCATGGGAGAAGAATACCTTGGTATTCACCTGGACAACAGACTGGACTGGATTTGGAACCGTTAAGCATCTGTAAGAAGGGACAGAGCAGACTGTACCTCTTGAGGAAGTTAAGATCTTTCAAGAGACAGATCTTCTACAAGTGTGTTGTTCACAGCATCATCTCTTCTGTTGTCATCTGTTGGGGCAGCAGCATCAGAGCCAGGAACCAAAAAAGGCTCAACAGCAAGTTAAAAAAACTTGGTCTGTTGTTGGAGAATTCTTCATAAAATCAACCATGACCATCCTCTTCATGAGATAGTCTTGGAAAGGCAGAGTCTTTTCAGTCAGAGGCTTCTTCAAATTTATTGCTAAACAAAATTTAGCATTAAATTTTATTTAGTGCTAAATAAATTTTATTTTATTAGACTGTAGTAAATTGTAACACAACCTACTCAGAGATCTGGCCCACAGCGACCACTATCAACAATAACTATTGAAGAATCTGTGTTAATATGACTTACAACAACTTTTGATTTCCCTTTGGGATTAATAAAGTATTTTTGAATTGAATTGAATAATTTATGCTTCAGGACATCACATGACAACAGTGGAAACGCTTAAATGTGTCAAAAAGCATATGTGTAAGAATGACCTAATCAAAGTCCAGGACTAAATCTAATTGAGGGTCTGTGGAAGGACTTGGAACCAATGTTCTCCATCCAATCTAACTGAACTACAGCATTTTTTTTCAATGAAGGAAGGACAAAACCCTTTGGTCTGTAGATGTAATCTGTAGATAATTTTACACATCAAACACAAAGAGGGCTGAATATAACGTGGACTTTTTAATGGTTCTAGGTTGAAGTCTCAGTAAGTTGGGTGTTCCAGGCTGCATCGAGGTGATGTAAGCAGTTACCACAAATCATAAAATCATACAACACAGGTCAAAGGAATCCTTGACACTGTGAAGGCTTACATTTCCATTTTAATTTTCTGCTCAGTGGAGATGATGCATGCAGGGACACAGTGGGTGGCCAGACTCTTTGCTCTCATCTATCCATTAATAAATGACAATGACCTTTGCTTTCTGACTCCATGGATACTCCAATCATCTGCTGAGCACATCACCATACTGACATAATACAGTCATGGCCAAAAGTTTTGAGAATGATTCAAATGTTAATATTTACAAAGTCTACTGCTTCAGTTTTTATAATGGCAATTTGCATATACTCCAGAATGTTATGAAGAGTGATCAGCATAACAGCAATTAATTTCAGAGTGAATATTTGCCTAGAAAATGAACTTTATCGTATAAAACACATTTGAGCTTCATTGCAGCCCTGCCTTAAAAGGACCAGCTAACATGGTTTCAGTGATTGCTCCATTAACACAGGTATGGGTGGTGATGAGGACAGGAATGGAGATCAATCTGTCATGATTAAGTAAGAATGACACCAGTGGACACTTTAAAAAGAGGCTGGTGCTTGGCATCATTGTTTCTCTTCTGTGAACCATCTAAAGAAACACATGCATTCATCATTGCACTGCACAAAAATGGCCTAACAGGAAAGAGAATCGCAGCTAGAAAGATTGCACCTCAGTCAACAATCTATCGCATCATCAAGAACTTCAAGGAGAGATGTTCCATTGTTGCCAAAAAGGCTCCAGGGCGCCCAGGAAAGACCAGCAAGTGCCAGGACCGTCTCTTAAAAGTGTTTCAGCTGCAGGATCGGGCTACCAGCAGTGCAGAGCTTGCTCAGGAATGGCAGCAGGCAGGTGTGAGTGCATCTGCACGCACTGTGAGGCGGAGACTTTTGGAGCAAGGCCTGGTCTCAAGGAGGGCAGCAAAGAAGCCACTTATCTCGAGGGAAAAACATCGGGGACAGACTGATATTCTGCAAAAGGTACAGGGAGAGGACTGCTGAGGACTGGGGTAAAGTCATTTTCTCTGATGAATCCCCTTTCCGATTGTTTGGGACATCTGGAAAACGGCTTGTTCAGAGAAAACCAGGTGAGCGCTACCACCAGTCTTAGTCATGCCAACTGTAAAGCATCCTGAAACCATTCATGTGTGGGGTTGCTTCTCAGCCAAGGGAGTCGGCTCTCTCTCAGTCTGACCTAAAAACACAGCCATGAATAAAGAATGGTACCAGAATGTTCTCCAAGAGCAACTTCTCCCAACCGTCCAAGAGCAGTTTGGTGATGAACAATGGCTTTTCCAGCATGATGGAGCACCTTGCCATAAAGCAAAGGTGATATCTAACTGGCTCAGGGAACAAAACAGAGAGATTTTGGGTCCATGGCCTGGAAACTCCCCTCATCTTAATCCCATTGAAAACCTGTGGTCAATCATCAAGAGACGGGTGGACAAACGAAAACCGAGGAATTCTGACAAAATGCAAGCATTGATTGTGCAAGAATGGACTGCTATCAGTCAGGATTTGGCCCAGAAGTTCATTGAGAGCATGCCAGGGAGAATTACAGAGGTCCTGAAGAAGAGGGGTCACCACTGCAAATATTGACTTGCTGCATTAACTCATTCTAACTGTCAATAAAAGCTTTTGTTACTCATAATATGATTGCAATTGTATTTCTGTATGTGATGACAACATCTGACATATACACATGAAAACCAGAGGGCAGCAGATCATGTGAAAATATAATATTTGTGTCATTCTCAATACTTTTGGCCATGACTGTAGATTCCTCCTGCTGGAGACAAGAAAGGTCAGACATCATGTGGAGGGAGATCCTTTTATTGGAGCACCTGGATATTTTCCTCCACTGTAACATCAACTGGAGGAGTTCATCTCTGTAAATAATATGATATAATATTCGTTCTATGATTGAACAACTGGTTAAAATAACCCACAGTGATCCGTCACTGGGACTAATTTAACTGTCATGTTATCGCCATCTTGTGGTCGTTGGGCAGTACTGCGCTGTTTTGTTGATTCGTCAGCGGATTGGTTCAAGTCCTTTTGTTTACAATAATTGCGTCAGGACGCACAGTTTGAACTGCGGAAGCGCGCTGCTGTTTGCACCAAGTTTATACGGACATTGTTGGCAAGGTAATTTATGGCGTTTTGTATTCCTAAATGTTTATTATCATTATTGTACTTAATGTGTTATTTCATTGTTAGCTACAGATGCTCGGTTCGGTTTCCCTTTAGCTACCTGAACTCACCAGAGCCAGAGCCTTAAAGGTGTCGCCTTTAAGGTTTGTTTCTCTTTTAAGACGGTTAAAACTTTAAATGTATCAGTAAAAAGCTCATTAAAGAAACGACCTTAAAATTCAGCCTATAATTCAACTGTAAATCGTATCAGGTGTTACGTAAACTGACAGGAAAGTGACTATTTAAAATAAAATAAAATAAAAGAGTTGACAGTTTTTCTTCCACAGTGGCTCCATGTAAAATCCGCTCTGTACTCATTACACCCGAAGGCATCACGCTAAAAGAGGGCAGAGTGTTGACCCCGCTGCTAACGCCGCTAACGCTGCGTTTCCAGCTGGAATGTAGAGGATGAAGCCGGTAAGATTCACTCACCTTTCAGTGTGTGTGTGTGTGTGTGTGTGTGTGTGTGCGCGACGCGCGCGCGTGTGTGTGTGAAGTGAAAGGCCCTCCCCTGGTGGATCACTTTTCCTCCATCTCAGAGATAGGATCAGTGGCAGGAGGGTCAGTGTAACACACATCAGCTCCTTTACACATTGAAACACATTTATCCAGGAGTCAAACTGGTATCAGCTGCTAGCTGCTCCAGAATGGCTACAGAATCCAGAGCAACGCATTTTCCATGCATTACAAATAAGACTTATGTCTATCTTTGGACCTATGGGCAGTTTCAGGTACCACTTCAGTCTTCACTATGCATGTGCAGCAGATTTGACTGATGCTGACTGTGGCTGTGTGTTGCAGCAGGAGCAGGTAGAGTGGGATGACGTGAATAAACTGCTGCAGCATCACGGCTTTAAGCCTGTGTTCTTTGCAGACCCTGTGGAGAATAGGAACCTCACAGGTGGGACTTGTTTCTGAAATGGATGTTTCACAGCTGCAATATCTAATGTGGTTTTTCTTTTTGCACATTTCTTGATGATGGGACCTGTACGTGTGCCACAGATTTGGTCCTGCTGGACAAGAAGTCAGCGAATGAGTTGAGGATGACTCTGAGGATGATGCTGATGGACTCTGAGAGGAGACAGACGCTCATCCAGGAGCTCGTCAAGTCTAACAACCAGCTCAAGTACGTCTGTTACTCAAATTGTTGGTAATTCACTACTAACTGTACCGCTCACGGCAGCGGCATGTGTAAGTACAATTTGTTCCGATGATATTTGTGAATTGTTCTAACACTGAATGTTTGGACAATTCACAAAAATCATTCCTTCTGGTGTTTTACACGTCTTTTTTTGACTTTAGGACAGTTGTTATTATGTATAACCATGACAACATTGGGTTTTTTTTTTTGTTTTTACAACTGGGAGCCATGTATTAGAATCTCAAAAGCTCAAATAACAACTCAACTACAAGACAAAATCCTAGCTGAGCCAGAAAAGAAATCTTCAGTCAGAAACTTCTTGAGATTTGTAGACTGACTGCTACTGGAGATCCATTTTGCTCACTGGATCCATAACAACTCTTTGAAGACACTTGAATATGAGTTGAGGTAACATTTCACTTTCCTTTCAGATAAATCTGGTATTTTTGAATTTAAGCAGAAGAGAGAGCACCAGTAACTCTGGAGGAGCTGCAGAGATTCGCACCATGTTTGAACGGATGCCCTCAAACACACAGTGAAACAAGTTGTGCAGATGTTCCAGCCTTATTAGGCACTGTATATGCAATTTCTGGCAGGACTTGTGAGAAAGCACAGCTTTAAACTCCAATAAGTAGAATTTGTGTTTAATCAGCTGCATTTTCTCTGTGTTAGGCCTTAAATTTGATAGCAATACCTTGCTGGGCACAAGAAACATTTTTGCACCTCTATGTCTTTTCCAATATTTAATCTATAATATGAAGTAACTGAAACCATCAGTTTGATTGGCAGATTTCATCCTGCAGGTAGTGTCCTACCAAGCTCTGCCTCTTTAATAATGGATCTGGTTCTGTGAGGACCATCTGTCTTCTTGTCACCCAATCTCATCAGCATCTGATGGGCATTGAGCGGTGACCATGGAAATCAGCAATATGCTGTGCAACCTTCAGTGCAACCATCTCTCACTCTAACTCTAATAATCTGTCAGATATTTAATTTCCTCTTGATTAGAACCATGTGGATATTTGAAGATATGGGGACATTACAGAGCAAACTAAGTGACACTTTTCGGTGCGTGTGTTGTTAGAGAGGAGGTACAGAAGCACATGAGTCATGCAGCTCAGCAGTCCCAAAGAGCCACTGAGCTGCAGGGTCTGCTGGATGAGGTGAAGAGCAGAGTTCAGCAGCTGGAGGAACGCTGCCTGGGGAAGGTGGTCCAGCAGCACAGCCACACCCAACAGCTGCAGAAGGAAAACAAAGAGGCTAAGGTGGTTTACTGAGTTTTTCTTCTTCTCTGGCACATACGTTGTATATGTTGGCTGTTGGCAAGAAAAAATGCAGGCACAGAATCAGGCCCGTCACAATTAAACATTTTGCTGGACGTTAGCTTGTCACAGATGATTTTGCGATAAATGACAATATTTGTTTTGTTTTGAGGCCCTTTTGAAGTGATATTATTGCGATAGCATAATAATGCAAGAATCCCTTTTGAAGATAAACTTTAACTTCTAATCAACATTTAACACTGAAACTTGAATTCTTTTCAAATATCCTAAATAAATAAAACAAAAGAAACAACAAATGAAATGAATTATAAAGTCTTTGCAAACAAACTTGTGCTTCAAAAAAGGCTAGTTAAGGTTTTTGTTATCCAGTTTTGGTAGAAAGAGAGACAAGAGAAAATGGATAAATCATGAAAATGGAAATTATTGAGCTCATTTTAATGTATCATGTGCTTAATTAATGCTACTGGTCTACTCAGATGTCCAAAGACTTCTTTTCATTTACTCAGCTGTGACAATTGGTAGTTAGGATGACACCTGTTTGTTTTTAGAGGATGTATCTGTTGCTGGAAAAGAAGGTAGCCAATCTGGAGGAAGAAACAGTACAGCTCAGGAAGAAACTGTATTTGACTGTCAAAGAAGAGGAACAGCGACTGACTCGACAGAGTCGATTACAGGAGTCCAAACATTTGGATCAAGCTACTAAGAGGACCTCTGCCTCTGTCTCCCCGTCTTTCAAAACCATGCTGAAGGTGATTCCCTAAGCCATTCCTGTTTTCAGATTGTTATTAAAGCAGGTCTGATTCCTCAGCTTGTGTCCAGACATATCAGGACCAGCAGAATGAAAGCAGCTCTCGCATACAGGAGTTGGAGGAAGAGGTGGAACGGCTCAAGACAGAACTGGACACAAGGTGTGTTTGTCACCACAGATGGTTTTGAACTAGACTTCATGTGACGGTGTGTGTTTAGGCCAAGAAAAGAGACACTACATAAAGTGAACATCTATAAATAGGGTGGAATAATATCTTTATTGGTCAAATAGGTTATGTAAAGGTAATAGTATTCACAGAGGTTAGGAATCACATTTATGAATATCTATTTCAATTGTTCAAACAACAAATAAAACACTAATACACACAACTTTGCATATTAATACTTAATAAGCATAAGCCATCTTGGCTTGACAGCAGCTAACCTTACGCTTCATTATCTCTGCCAATCATACCAAAGAAAATAAACGATGCTTCTGGATGAGCTGCTCTGCAAACACCAGCCAATTACATATCAAGCAGCATTGCTCTTAGGTATTTCAGCTTTCCAAGAAACATTTTCTTTTACATATATTAAATACGCTCCATGGAAAAATCTGCAAATGTCATCAATAATTTACTTTCCACTGCAACAGTTGATTGATTCAAAACATGTTTGACTGAAGAGGGATTTATCTAAAGCTCAGTACTGGAACAGGAAATAGTTTTGTTTTAAAGCAATTTGCTTTTTTTGTGCTGATTAGATGTAGAAGTCACCTCACTGGGAACAGCAGGGACCAGTCCAAAACCTCCAGGCAGTGGGTCCAGTATCACCACGTAAGAGAGCTATTCTCTGAGATCTGCTCAGTTTGTGGAAACTTCCTGTCTGTCAACTCTTTGTTCCAATCTTTCTGCTCTTCAGCTGTTGACTGAGATCAACACGCTCGTTATCAATCCCAGGCTGCACCAGTATCAACGCAGACCCAGAGAATCGGAGGAAGCAGAATTCCAGGCTGTCCTTCCCACTCTGGAGCAGTGGTCCCAGCAGCTCCACATGCTCAGGGTAAATACTCAGACAGCCTCAGGATTTACTCAGTGCTGAAAGCTGCTTTGACCAAACTGTTCTCTGTTCAGGATCTTCATTGCCGACTGAATAAACTTAGTGCCACATTGATGCCACTGCAGCCCTGTGATGTTGATGCAAAAGCACTTAAGGTGGAGGACATGATGCTGCTGGTGGAGGCGCTGCTGGAGAATGCCGCTTCTGACGATAAGCAGGTTAATCTTTACGTTTCTGAGACCTGAGATTAGAACTCAGCTTTTTGTTCCTGGTGCTGAAGTCTTCATGCTTGTCCTGCCAGAAGCTCAGGAGTCCCACTCGATACACCTTGGCTTCCATGGTGGATCACTTCCAGAAACTGTTTGACGTTCCCTCCCTCAGCGGAGTTTACCCTAGAATGAACGAGGTCTATACCCGACTGGGCGAGATGACCAACACTATGAGGAACCTCCAAAATGTTCTGGACCTAGGTGACTTTCAAACATCTGCTTTAGTTGTCCATGTTTCATGTGAAGCCTCGCTAACCTTTCCATTGGATGTTAGACAGCAAAGCTTCTCCTACTGAAGTTGTGAACCAGGTCTCCAGGCTGGTCTTGGTGGATCCAGGACTGGGACAGGCTGACATTGACAGGTTCAGTGCTCCACCAGCAGCACCGTGTTGTTTATTGTTACAGGTTGTGTGCTGGTCTTCATGAAGCTGCTTTTCTGTTGTCTCCTTTTGTTTTTCAGCATCATTATCAAAGTGAAGCAACATGATGAGTTTTTTCCTGCTTTCCACAACCTTGTGACAGAAATCTTAAAGCTTTTGGGTATAAAAGTACTTTGCTTTACTATAGCCAAACTTTAAAGTGACTACTTGGTTTTCTTTCCTCTGCATGATCTGCTGACTTGGCTCTCTGTGTGTTCCAGGTGTGAATCACCTGGATGACATACTTCCTGCTCTGCAGTCTCTGAAACAGATGACTCAGTGATCCTCCTTTCTCCACTGGACATCTACTGCTGGCTTATTATGTTGTCATCACAACTGCAACCATTCAGTTTCAGACATTGATGGCTGTGGAACCACCCACTGAGCCCAGTAGAATGTTTCTCACCATCAGATGGCAGCACACAATGACCCTGTGCCTAAAATAAAGCAGAAATCCAACTGAAAATGTTTAGTTTCAGTTACTGATCCAGGAATTGCCTGAGCTACCTTTCCAGGCTGGTCTTGTTCCTTTCCCAGGAACTACATCTGTACAGGATTAAATTCCTGGAATCACTGTAA